>JAQMYJ010000023.1:38891877-38922014 GCA_030014305.1 Clarias laeviceps | reverse complement strand
TTCTACCATCATCACTCAGCGAAGTTTGGCCCATAATCTGTTAACTACTAATAGCCCTATCTCACCTACGCGGTTTCACGCGGTGGCCGTAAGTACAGTTCATCATGATTCACCGCGAGTTTTGGTGCTGTGGTTAGGTTTCCATCACATGGTCAAACCACATAGGTGAGATAGGGGTATAACAGCAGGAATAACAGAGGGGGTATGTTATCGGGGGCGGGGCTTGTAGGACGATTTTCTCACACACACACACACAATAACGGATTGGGAAAGACTGGCTTATTATATAAAAGTCTGGCTCACTTTCATTTTAGAAAAAGTAACTAAATAACTGAGTATTTAAATGGCGGACCTAACACGCTAGATCACTCGTTACGTCAAAAAAGTAATCTAAGTACTCTAATGCGTTACGCGGTCCAGGAACATAGCTCAGCTATTTCAATGTCTGCAGGATCATGTTGACATGCCAAGCAAGCTGTTTAAGAAACCTGCGTCAGTTCTCAGAGTTGAACTGTATGTAAATTACAATAGAGTAAATTTTGTAGAGAATACTGAGTTACAGAATACTGTCTGCTTTAAACGACAATCAATGTCCTCTGCATGCCTGAATAATGGACACACAGCAAAAGACTCATTGTTCAAGGTACAAGACTGAACTCTACAGAAGACCCTTCCTTCCTGTGCCCGTTCGAATCTTCTCCACATTTTGTTTCCTTGTCCATGAAACCTGAACTGAAATCGGGTTAAGAACTAACCAATGGATTATTAAAATGTAAAAAACAACACTAGAACTCACAGCCATGTTAAATAGTGAAAGTAAGAGCATTTCCACACAAACATTGCGAAGAGGGACGAAACAGCTGTGGTAGCCTTAATAAAAACACTTGTCAGTGATGCTAATCAGAAAAAAAGCTTCAATTTGCTAGGAAGCATAGAAAATCTGGAGCATTAGAAAAGCGTCATGTGGGCTAATGAGGCCAGATTAACCTGTTCCAGAGTGATGGGAGCATCAGGGTAAAAAGAGAGGCAGACGAAGTGATTCATCCATCATGTCTACAGTATAAGTCTGAGGGAGGAGTGTTATTATATGGTGTTGCTTCTGTTGATCAGGTCTAGGTTCAGCAATTATGTCCACAAAAATCAAATCAGCTGACTCCCTTAATTTACTGAATGACCAGGTCTTTCTATTAATGGATTTTTTCTCTTCCCTGATAGTGTCAGCATATTCCAAGATGATGCTGACAGGATTCATTGGGCTCAAATTGTGAAAAAGTGGTTCAGGTAGCATGAGACACCATTCTCAGACACAGACTATCCACCAAGGAGTCCAATCTTTGGGATGTGCTGAAGAAGACTGTATGCAGTGGTCCAACTCCAACATTATCACTACAAGATCTTGGAGAAAAATTAATGTGACACTGGATGGAAATAAATGTTGTGAAATTGCATAAGCTTATTAAAATGATGCCATGGCCATATGCCACAGTTCAATGAAATATTATAGTATTTGACTTTTTTTTTTTTTTTTTTTTTTTGCTGGGCAGTGTATGCAAACCCAATCTTAGTGCAATGAGCAACCAGAGTCACTTCTTTCAGTAGCATTTATGGTTTGACTAAAGTAAATGTTACAAGAATTTCTTTAATGTGGAGTTCCATTAAACCCATTTAAAAAAAATACCAAGAACATACGCGACCACAGCACTGGCCAGAAGAGGCCGTCCAGCAAAAGTCAGTTAGCAGGTAAGGAAAAACATAGTCTTAGAAGCAAAATGACAAGGGTAACCTTGAAAAAGTTGAAGATAGCCAAAATTTAGAGCTGAGCTTGACAACCGTAGCCAGGGCACTCCACACACCTGGGCTTCATGAAGGAGTGAAGGAACCTTTGAGAGTACGTCAGGCATGTTGAAATGTATTTTGAAATCCATGCAGTGTGGCATGGTGAGGGTAGCATCATGAGATGTAAAATTTTGTGCATGTCTTTGACGTAGAGTATAATCATAATCTCAATTAGGTCCATATCAAGTAGCGCCACAACAAAATGTAGAACAGTTCAAAGCAAGACATGGGTTCTAAACATGGAGTCTTTCTTTTGGTCACAGTGCTGTATTATATTGACATGACATTCCTTAAAACTGACATGCCAGAACAATGTTGCATTAAAAACTCACAGAGCTTTCACAGAGCTTTCCCCTCATCATTCCACAGCTATTTTAAATTTTTTTGCATGTATCTTGTCATCAATACCTGCTTTAGCAATGTCTTGAACAATTCAATTCAAAGATAAGGGCTGTCTCTAGAAATTAATATGCAGGTTGTTTAACTTCAATTTAACTTCTTCAGAACATTTCTCTGGTAGCTGCTGTGTCATGGTGTAGTTCAGACCAGGCTCAGCAAGCAATGGAAACGCGAGCTAGCTTAGGGCCAACATCAGGATAACAGCAGTGGAAAGTAGTTCTGACTCTAATCCTGTGGGTGATGGATGGCTTTCTATGGTGTTGCATTATGCATGAAAGTTTCCCTCTAAAGCTCAGGGTTTTTATGGCCTCCTGTCAAGATGCGGGTGAAGACAAAGGAAAGCTGCTCGCATTGATGCAATATAGGTTTTATATGTATGAATATCTAAGGCAAGTTGTGAAGCCTACGGAATAAAGTTCGAAGGTCCCTCAGCTGCACTTAGCCAAAACTTTAGACCATTAAAACCCCCCATTTTTTTTTTTTTTTTTACGAACGCCACTAGTGTAGTAAGACTACAAACTACAATTAAATTTAACTTATTTCCTTATTTCCTTTTTGCATGGTGGATTTTTTTTTGGGGGGGGCGCGTTGTTCTACTGTTAAGAGTCTATATTAAATTCCAAAATGGTCTGACATGAAGTCAAAAGTTTCCTTGGCTCTGTAGCAGGTGTATTAGTGTTGGCACCTTAAATTGGTGTCTACCACATGTTGTTGGTCTTTCATCTGTTCTTGACATAACCCTCCCATTCTATCCAGGCTCAATAACCCAAGATTGGTTAGGTGGTAAGTGCCGGAGGTCAACAAGCCAACACTCGCAAGGCTAACACTCAGGCCACTTATCACGTAACTGAACGGCAGAAGGATAAGAATACAAAAAAAATCGCTGACATCTCCGCACTTTTTCAGTGTCTTCCCCCTGAGCATGACCTTATAAAGCGCAAGGAACATATGACCGTGCTGCAATCCTTCTGCCAGTCAGACACATTCCACGATTCCTTCGGCATTAGTCTCCTCAGAGCTACTTTAGGAATGTTGCAAGTAGGGGAAAAGGCACATTTCTGATAAAATCCCTAAATTTATGTCCGGATTTCAGAAGTCAGTCGTCGTTCTCGGAATTTTTCCAGGAAGATATCTAGCTGTGGTCTGCTGTGTTCTTTCTTAATTATTATCCTTTGGTCTGTCTCATCGTCATGGATTTAACCTATTTACTTCCTCATTCTTAACCTTTGATCCAATAGGTCACGTGTGCTCGACCAAGGGCTAGTCAGGAATACGAACCATCGCGTTCAGATCAAGCTCCGGAGCATGATTGGCTCATGGATTAAGATCGCAGACACCTTCTCCTGCTGTTCTACAAACAGCTTTAAATGATTTAGCGTAAATACTTTAAAAGATTTATTTCCGCCTCCCAAATACTCGGGGTATCGGAAAACACCTGCAAATCAATATTTATGCCATTTCGGTATATATTTTTTCTGGGATCAGCTTTGTCCTGAGCACAGGTGAGAAGGGGTGGGGCTAAGCCAAGCCCCCATCTTCGTGAGACAAGCATATATGAAGCAGACTCTGGTACACATCAGCATCATCCAGTTTGTTGCCTTGATTGCGGTGCAGGAAAGAGAAACGGAAAAAGAGAAAAAGAAAGATGTGTTCTCTTCTGAAGCTAACCATGCTGCTGTTCTGCGTTCAAGTCGGAGAGGGACACTGGCTGCACACGCTACTGGGTAAGCCTAATAAAAAGGTCATGACCTTACAAAAAAGCAGATTTAATGTTTTCTTAATTGTTTTAAATGTCTTCCCCCATTTAATTTGTTTTAAACAATTTTGTAGTGCATTTTAATGTGTTCTAGTGAGATTAGAGTTCAACTATTTTTATGTTAATATTCAATTATTCAGTGCATTTAACATGAAACATAAAATTTTATAAAACAATAATTTTTAAAAAATTATTTTATTATGCCTCAAGTAAAAAACAAAAACAGACTGAATACACCTTAATAATAACTATTGTACTCTTATATAATACTTTAAAAAATAATTAGTGGCAGCATTGCAACTTTGATTAGAGGAGTTGTTGTGTCAAACCACAGATCCTAGATTATATACGGTGTGTATACTGAGATCTATACGCTCCCATATTTTTCAGCGTCAGGTATGAAGGAACAAACCACTTCCTCCGAATCGGGCCACACAGATGAGACTAGGACAGAAGGAAGAGAAGAAGATCAAAAGGAGCAGGAGGCGTCGGGGAGACACTGGGGAGGAAGAGTGCTACGTTCACGTCGCAGCGCAGAGGGCCCGTGTGGACTGCATTCGATTTTATTGCAGGTTCGAGACATCACATCAGATTGTATACATATGTTTTTTTTTTTTCTTCTTTTAAAAAAGCTAACATTCAAAATAAACTACAGCTGTTGTTTTTTTTTTCTTCATTTCACACATGATCATCTTGACCCAATATATTAAAAAGTAGGAGAAAAGGAGATATTTTTAAAGTTTTAAAGTCTTCTTGCACAACACTTTTTATTAAAAAGTTAAAATCCTGTAATTACATTTTATTTTTTAAATGTCATTATAAGCTGAAAGACTAAGTGAGCTTAAGAAAAGCCAAAAAGAGCAGCAGCCAAAATTAAATTTAGTTTTGGTTTTAATTTACTTTTGGTCGTCTTCGTCTGTGTGTTCGTCAGCCGTCACATATCATAACGTTAGGAACCTGCTATGAGCAGCAGCAGATGAAAATACATTTAAATACGTATATATCTTAAAGTCAGCAGTGAGGTATCTGTCCAATTATACACCACTGGCACCCTAACAACCTTAATACGCTTGTGTTGCAGGTGCGAGACCTCGGCCTCGGGTACGACTCGGACGAAATGGTCCTGTTTAAATACTGCAGCGGTGCGTGTCCACGTGTGCCCTCCAACCACGAGCTCACCCTCACCAATCTGCGCTTGAGTGGCACTTTGCCCCCCACCGAGACCTGGCACCACACGCCATGCTGCCGCCCGACGTGCCATGAGGACATGGCTTTCCTCGACAACTCCCACCGCTGGCACAAAATCGAGAAGCTGTCCGCCTCCGCCTGCTCCTGCGTCGGCTGAAAAATGTAAAGAACATGGACATTTAAAAAATAAATAAATTTAAAAAAAAAGCTCAGGCTGTAAATAAGATCCGTGTTTAGGAACGGCAGGTAACAAGCTGACGGCGTATCCAAGCGTGCCTCTTGCTTTCTCTTGGCTTCTTTCGCTACTGATGCTGAAAAGTTCGGCTTTAGCTTGCGAAGATGGTAAGAACTAGGAATATATTTATATACTGTAAATTATTTATTTATTTTTTTTAAAGAAAAAAAGTCTTTTATATTTATTGTTAGTCTCTGTTGTTCTTCTGTTCTATGTATATATAAAGTGTGTACAGTTCCAATAAAGATTTTACATGATTTCTTTTAAATGCATCGTTCGTTTAAATGCAGTAGTTCCTTCTTGCGGTCTCGCGGACCGTTCATTTTCAGCACTTCATTCCCAACGTCAGAATAAATCATCCAATAACACCATACATTTCACTGCCACTAGTAAAGAATGAAGTCTTGCTTGGACTAAGAACAAAAACAATAAGAACTTGCTTTTGTGAAGTCGAACTGAAGTATTCACAGTGAAGTACAAAAGGCCGTACTGTACATTCTGCTGGAATAAATTCACGTCGTGTGAAGTCTCTCACCATGCCTCACTCCGCCGTATCCGTTTCTTCTGGCTCCGCCCCCCAGATCTGGACACGTCCCTCCATGGCTGTCAGTAAGCGAGGCTCTGTGGGGTGAAAGGACAGCGACTGGACGACGGCTTTCCCGACAGGCAGCTTCAGCGTTAATGAGCCCTAATGAACGAACACAAACGATCAGTGTTAACGTTCATCAACAGTCAAAGTTATTTAATCCTGAATATATATATGGGAGACTTTCATATCCCGTGTTTGTCATTCTGGTGTGTTAGAGCTATTTAGTGTATTTGGGGACTGTAATGGCTCTCACACACCTCCACCAGGTCCCAGAAGTACACGTGACCGTCCTCGGAGCAGCTCAGGACGTGAGTGTCTTTCTCAGACAGGCAGCAGTCCAGCTTGTAGTCTTTATTCTGGTGTCCTGTGTATCTGCACACAAATATAACACACACACACACACACACAATCACGTGAAATGTCATTGTGTGGCTTCAATCGGTTTCCATGGATACATGAATTGCTGATGTGTGTATCGCCACAATGACTTCAAAATTATTATTAGTATTTTTTTAAACCTTTTATATTTATAACAGAGATGAACCGGTCGATCGGCCAGTGACGACCAGAACCGGCTGGTTTTCATTTTACTGGCTTCAGATATAAATGATTCTGTACTCAGTGCAGTAGTTTCCGAGTGGCGCAAATATATATTAAATGACACACATTAAAAGCCTCCGATCTGCCTTACTCTCCAATCTATGTAAGCGAATTAGTCTGGGCCCCACTCGTTACACACACTTACACCAGTCTCGAAACAAAGCGAGTGCTAATTAATCAAAAATCGTGCGTGTTAGAAGTCCCGCGTGCCCGTATGAGAAGACACACACAGTCACTCAACCCGCACGCTCACTTTTGAGTTTTGAGACTTTTTGAGGAGGCATTTGAGGAGGAAAAACATCACCATTTCTTTATAATCCTACAGTTAAACTATTTGCACATTTTCATCCCATGTGGTAGAAGTAAATTATATGCTAAGTTTGCTTAGAAATAATAATTAAATGGCGGAGGACAGAGATACGAGCTGCTCAATTAAATGTTAAACTCTTGTAGTTGAAGTTTGTTAGATTATTTTTTTTATTTATTTATTTTTTTTTTTAAATGCTGCGTTTGGTTTTTAAAAATGAGAAAACTAATGTTATAAGGAACGGGTTACATTTAATGACATGAAATTTTTTAAAGGGATAAAATTATAGTAAAATCGGGTTAAAATGTGATATCAAATCAGGATAATTACAAAATCGCAATTTTAATTAAATTGGCACCCAAGAATCGTGACATCGTATCGGGAGGTGACTGCTAATTCCGATCCCTAGTGTGTGTGTGTGTGTGTGTGTGTGTGCGCGTGTGTGTGTGCGTATGACTCACTCTCCCAGCAGCTCTCCTGTGCTCTTGTCCAGCAGACGCACAGAGGCATCCAGACTGGAGCTCAAGGTGCACTGACCGTCCTGACTGAAACACACGCATGTGATCGGACCTGCGAATCACACACACACACACACACACACACACACACAAGCAAAAAACAAATTAAAGACTTTCCCCAGAGATCATTCCAGAACCTGATAAACACATATAGCACTCACTGGCAACGTAGTCGACGTGCAGTTGTCCCATCCGCAGGTCGTAGCGTCTCACCCGTCCGTCCACAGAACTGACACACAAAGCAGTAAACTTCAATCACATATGATACTGTCAATCATTCAAGGTTTATATGTTCACCTATACTGAAGTGAGAAGAGGTTAACTCTCGTACGGTTTTATACCGAGTGACTGCTGAAAGTTAACACAGACATGAAACGAGCGCTTTAGTAAGATGGGAAACTTTGGTTCTCACCCGGTCAGCAGATCGTGCTCCACCACTTTCAGGCTGCTGATGCCGTCTCGTGCCTCGTCCAGAGTCTGAATCGAATCCATCTTTCTGGACCGAATGTCCCAGCAGCGCACTGTGCCGTCTATAGAACCTGAAACACAACATGGCCTCATTTAATATTAAAAGGTCCCATAGTTTACGAGCTGAAACAAGTCTCAGTGACTGCAGAGCCACACGCTTCAGAGAACAGCAGATCTAAGGGGCTCTTCTTCTGTTAGGTCACATTAGGGGAGAAATTGAATAGGTTTTTTTTTTTTTTATAATAAATTAGGGAAGATGGTTTTTTTTGTTACATATAGTGATGTTTCATCACTAAAAAGTGAATTTTGCATAATAGGTGCCCTTTAAACACAAGGCGATTAGTGCATGAGCTACATGGACTCACCTGAGAGGATTACAGTGGCCTCTTCATTAAATTGCACGCAGTTCACCCTCTATACAAAGAAGACGAGAAGTAGATCATTGAATATTATTTGCTGTATAAGAGTAACAATGCATATTTTAGATTTAAACCCAAGCAGCTCCACAGCTCGTACCCCTGCGTGACCGCGGAGTTTGCGGGTGACCTGCCCGGTCGCTACGTCCCACAGGATCACCGACTTGTCAGCGCTGCACGAACACAGCTGGCTGTTATCAAAAGAGCTGTGAAGATGAAAGTGAATCCTGTATTAGCTACACCACTGAGCATGTGCAATCCCAAAGCATGGTGCCTACGTGGACGAGAGAAACACGAGGCTCTCACCCGTCTGCGTCCAGCACCTCGTAGCCGTGGCCGCTGTACGACTTCAGCAGCGCTCCTCGGCTCGCGCTCCACAGCTTCAGGCTTTTATCGCCGCCGCACGTCAGGAAGTAGTTCCCATCAGCTGGAAAACATGTTGCATTTATTAGGACACGGAGTTCTGAGGATTCATGAATTCTTTCACATTTGCTCCAAATCCAGTTGCAGGAAATTTGGTTGATTTAATTTTAACCGATTTTTTATTAATCCTATTACTTTGTATGCATAATATAATTATACTGCATATAAACTTGAGTAACATCCTATTTATCTACTTATGATTATTACTATTACTACTAATACTACTACTACTACTACTACTAATACTATTTTATCCTCTTAAATATAAATAAAAGTTAATTGGAATTTGTTGATTTTTAATAGTTTACTACTATGTATTAAAAATACTAAAATACATTTAAAAATACAGTACTGTATTGTTTAGAATGGAAATATGATTGTATTATTATTATTATTATTATTATCATCATCATAACATTACCATTTTATATTAATTTAATTACTATAAAATAACTAAATAAATAAAATTTTATTTTACATATATTGAGGAGGAACTCAATATTTACTTAAAAATTACCATCATTGCTTTTAAAATAAAACCCTTGTTTATTAGATCTACAGTATATTGCCTTAATTAAATGTAAATTTTAAACAAAATATAAAAACTTCCTATAAATAAAAAAAATACTTCTAGATTCTACTACACTTTATACATCAGTAAAAGGTATAATAATAATAATAATAATAATAATAATAATTCAATAAAATGTTCATTCAAATCTGCATTATTGTTAAAAAATAAATGTTAGTATTTTAAGATATATTAATAAAACTACTGAAAACCAACATATTGAAATGTATTTAAATTTACAATAAACTAGTCGGACTAGCAATAATAATCACAATAACAAGGTGCATTTTAATTGACTTTTAGTATTTTAAGACATATTAATAAAACCACATAATAGTATATTTAAAATTACACTTTTCATTCATATTTAACAGAATAAAACTCATTAAAAACGTAGAGGTGTGTTGTCTCTAGATCTGACTCATTACTCATGGACCTTCTTTTCGCATATGATTTGGTGATAGATCTACATTATTCTTTCTATTTGCTTTACCGTTGAAGCGCACGGCTCTGACAGCGGCTTGTTGACACTCTACAGTCCGGAGAAGGTGCTGCGGGAGACGGAGAGGCTGCGGCCGGGGCTCGGGGAACGCCATCACTCTCTCTCTCTCTCTCAGTCTCTCTCAGTCTCGCGCTGCTTTAGCTTAGCTTAATCTACACTAATCTACACTAAACATTGGGGAATGTGGGGTTTAATAAAAAAATGAAAAATAAAAAAATGCAATGTTTCCCCTTAACGCTGCTTACAAGCACGTATACTAACACAAATACCTAAGTTTCTTTTAAAAAGAGCTAATTACACGATTTTAGTCTAGCGATTCAGGCTTGTGATACAGTGCCGCCGAGTTTTTAAGCTAATGGTAATATCCTAAATCAAACACTATGGTACTGCAGAGTGTGCCTAATCATTAAACAAGCTTCATTATACTCGTGCACTATTTAGTACGAAAGAGTGCTGTTTCAGACGCAGCCTCTGATTCCTCGGCTGCTTTTCATGGGTAGATGAATAAAGTTTAGGCGCTTCAGCGCCCCTGCTGTCTGGGAGGTTCTTCTTCTTCTTTGTTGTTTAACGGCGGTTGGAATCCAGTAGGTTACATTACTGCCAACTGTAGGTCTCACTCTCAGCTTCCTGGCCTCTTAAAACTGATTTTCAAGTCCAGCCATCCTTAAAACATCTAATGTCTCCTTCCCTGATCTTGAAACACGTGATCATGTGTATCTGTGCTATTTCTTTGCCTATGTGACGCTCATTCTCATTCATTCATCTGACATACAGCTCTATCCTTTATACAGGGGCCCGGGGGTCTATCCCTCACACATTCACACACACACTACGGGTAACTTGGGAACACCAATTAGCCTAACCTGCATGTCTTTGAACTGTAGGGGGAACCCGGAGGAAACCCACCAAGCACAGGGAGAACATATTCAATACAGTGGTGTTCCACCACTCAGCCACATTTAGCCAGAAACCTATAATTTAATAAATAAATTAATAAATAAATAAAGTTTGCCATGTGTTTTGAGACTTTAGCGCTAATTTTACATTCTTGAGTTGATTCAGCCAAATAAAACAGATAATTAGGGTTCTAAACTCAACCAAATCGAAATGACTGCCGATTGTTTTTAGCCACGCAACATAGCAGCACCTACAATCAATACTTCCGGTACAGCCAGGATCTTGTGTATGAAATCTTGTTAGCTAACTAAAGAATAATGAGACAAGAGGAAAATGTCTTTTTCGTGTGGGTCCCAGCCCATTAGGTGTCCGGGGCAACGAGAGAGAGTGGACGAGTTAGCAAACGAAGCAACTAAAAAAAAGTGGATGTTGAGGTCAATATCAAATTGTCAAAGTCAGAGGAGAAAGGTATAGTGTGGAGAAAGAGCAAAATAATAATGGCAAGACATTTGCAGTTAACACAGGACAAATTAGATGTGATAATGAGGAAAACTGGGAATGAGGAGGTATTAATTGTATAAGAATTGGACACAGCCAAAACCTAAACGCTAATAGCACTCGGTTTACAGCAGGAAAACACCCAACGGGACTCTGTGAGGAACTGTGAGACTGTCTCGCATAATATATGAAGGAGAGGCTAGATATGAGGCCACATCTCCAATGAAACCAATGTTAAGAGTCTTTTAGAATCACTGATCAGGAAAGGAAGCATTTAATGTTGTTTTTCATTTAATGTACCAGGATAAACCAGATGAAGATTTCAAGACACAAAACAAGTCATGATCAGGGAAGGATACATTAGACTTTCGTTTTAAAGAAGGTTGGAGTGGAAAACCAGCTTCAAGAGGGAAGGAAGTTGAGGGCGAATGAGTCTTATAGTCGCCGGCAACGTAACCAATCTACTGGATTCCAACCTCTGTTAAACCACAAAGAGGAGGTTAAAATTTATCATAGTGTAGAAAAACACATTTACATTTAGACATTTATACAGAGCGACTTACAAGAAGTGCTTTGAAGTTTACATCACTGGATAGATACTAACGAAGTGCCATCAGTTAAACACAACTGAAAAGAGTTTTTTTTTTTTTGTGTGGGGGGGGGGGATTAGTCCAAGTATTGAAGAAACAGATGCGTCTTGAGTCGTCATTTAAAGATCGTCAAAGATCATCTGCTGTACAGGAAGCCAGCTAACAAAACACGCTAACAAATGTAAGTGATTAATTAGTAAAGAATGTACTAAGCACAAAATTCTTTAATTAAGTTTACATTGATTTTAGGACGTATTTCATGATACAGGTTGCTTCTGACACCTTCTGTCTACATTATAACTATATATTACAATATAGATTACATACAGATTCCTCATAGATTATATTATACCTGTAGTATCAAAAAAAAAAAAAAAAAAGTACAAAACAAATCTCTGAAGCAAACAAACAAACAAAAAAAACTAGAAACAGTCATTTTCCCTCCAAAGGTTTATTTACAGCAATACAAGTAACATTTTAACACAAAATACACACAAGTATAGTTTAATAGCCAAATCAAAAATATGTTAAGGAAATGTACAAAATTACTTAGCGAAGGAAAAAAAAATCAAAACAAGAACCATTACAGTTTTATTATTTCCCCTAAACCTTAACATAATACTATTTTGGATAAAATTATAAAGTGACGTTTTACTATATTGTGTCACGATAACAGCAACTAATCACATTTACAGATACAAAGCCTCCTCTCCATTCTGACATTAAATTTGAGCGAAGACGTGGAACAAAATTACATTTTACCAAAAATAAAAACAGCTTAAAAAAAATAAATCAAAGTCAATTCATGTGTTCTGGTTATTTCTTTTTGGCCTTGCCGGGTTTGGCTAAGAGCGCCGGGTTGATCTGATCAGCGTTCAGTCCTCTGACGGAGTAGAGGCGAGCAGCGCGCTCTTGCAGCGTCCCTCCGCACTTCATCCCTCTCTTCGTCAGCTCGGCTTTCAGTCGCTCCAGACCCAGAGCCTCCAGGTCCTCCACGCCGCTCCCAGACAGCAGGTCTAATGGAGCATCTGCTTCCTGATGGAGGATGAGAGAGATGCTGTCTGCAGTGAATACTGCGATGAAAGTAACTATATTTCTCTGCAAACAAAACAAACTACTCACCTCTGTCTGAACCGGCGGTTTGGCTGCACAATCTTTAGCCTCGACAGTTACGCTCTTTTCGGCTTCCTGCTGATCACTGATGGTCTGGTTGTACTCCTCTTTTTCACTGTGCTCCATCCTTCTAGG
The DNA here is from genome assembly GCA_030014305.1 of Clarias laeviceps. NCBI lineage: Eukaryota > Metazoa > Chordata > Actinopteri > Siluriformes > Clariidae > Clarias > Clarias laeviceps. The sequence continues at coordinate 38,908,973 of JAQMYJ010000023.1, read as the reverse complement.
TTCTTCTTTCTCTTCGGCTTTTTCCTGGCTAGGAGGCGGAGAGCAGGGCGCTGAGCCGGCGCTGGAACTGGAACTGCTGCTACTGGTGTGGTCCTGAGACTCGGATTCCTCCTGCTCTCTAGTTGCTGTTGCCGGTATTGCGACTGGTACAGAGCTGCAGGAAGGACCAGCATTAGAAGAAGAAGAAGAGGAAGAGGAGGAAGAGGAAGAAGCCTCAGCTTCACTTTCATCGCTGTCTCCATCCGAACTGTCCATGTTCTCAAGGTCCCCGAGGCCGGTCCTGAGAAAATGAATATATTTTATTACATAACACAAGTTGTTTGAAATGACTAACAGCATGCACAAATGTGTAAAGGAATATGGCATAGTTCACTGTGGCTGGTGGATTTCTCACCAGAAGCATTTCTTCTTTGAGGAAGTGTTTCCATTTTTCGTAGCTGGCCGTTTGCGATGTGGCTTTTCTTCTGCCTGTACCACTCCACTAGATGAAGCCTGCATGCCTAGAGGCAAAAAGAAAATAATAATTATATAACTCGCTTAAATTCTGGCGCAAGAAAAAGGCTTTGCTAGGGCGAGCGTAAATCAAACGTTGATAAGCAGGGTAAAAATACGAGAAACAGAAACTTTATAATGAATAATCAACATCCATTTAAAGCACTTACAATTATTACATAATTATTTTTATGATAATTTACAAGCTGCAGTTTCCAGATCTAATTATCCAAACCAACATACAGCACTGTCCTTTACAAGTATGTGAAAAGTCTGAGACCTTTGAGAATGGAGTCCTCCAGCCTCTCAGAGAGGTCGTGACACTGCTGCTCGTACTCTGTGTCTGTGAAACGGTGTTTGGGCTCAGCGAGTTTCCTCTGAATCCTCTCCAAGCGCCTCTGCTCCTTTTCCGCATCTCGGTCGGCCTGCTTCTTCAGCCACTCCGCCATTCTGCGCACACACGCTGACTTGTTACTCTCACTTCAACCACACCAACAATCATCACCTCTGTCAAGGCAACACTTTTTAATTTTTAGTGCACCCTTGAAAAATTTCCCCCTGATCACATTAACATTCCGTTAACATACAGCACCTGAAGTCAAGATGTGTATGTGCTCAGCCTTACTCTTTTTCATGATTGACATCTCGAAGTCTCCGCCCACTCAGGTCTCTGCAGGCCTCTCGATTGGTGGTTTTCTCAATTTGCGCCCCGAGAGCTCGCAGCATGGAGCCGAAACCTGTCACACAAATAACGAAACCGGTTAGATGTGATGAAGAGGTTAGAAAAATCGAAAAGAGGAATTATTAATTAGCAGACTAAGAATTGGACACAGCAACCTTAATAGCAACCATAATCTATGTATAAACTGTTGAGCATGCACTGAGAAAGAGATCTATAGGTGGCAATGACACAACTTACAGAAGTTCCACTACATTCTGAGTGGAAAACGTGTCGAGACGATAAAGCAGACTTAAAGTTCAAGACACAGAACAAGTCAAGATAAGATTACAGAGGATATTTTAATGTACTATTCGCACAGGATTAGTATTATATGGAAACCTCGTGTGATTTAGGAATTACCCCTGACATCTGAGTTTTGTGTGGTACATTCGCAAGGGATAAGCAAAGCCTGCGATTTTACTTGAATTTACTGACTTGTCTCCCGGATATGCAGTGCGCGTGTTTTTTTAAGTGTGTATTGATGAAAAGAGGAGGGGAGGGTGTTTGTATGTGTGCGCTTATGAGGACACATATGTTTGAGGCAGAAAGAGTGTTTATGGATGTCCAGTTAGATGAAAAAAAAAAAAGAAACATATGTCGTGCCCTGTGTGTGTCATTTACATTTCACCGGGTTAAAATCTAATAGCTCGAGCTGTACGTTTAATTTATCTGTAAGACATTAACCTTGAATTATGCTGTCAACCCCATGGCTTAATTGTGCACTATTTTCGAAAGGCTATTGTTTGGAAATGTCATTATAGGTCTAGCTGTATGATATAAACAGCAGAGTCTGCTATACAGGTCATCCATCGCTTTCTAATCATTCTTCTCTTCTGATGGTTTTCAACTTTCTCTTTCCGCACATTTTATTGTTGTATGATGTATAGTGATGTGACCCAGCATTTAAAATACTTTTAAAAGCACTCCATTGAAAGCAGCCTCTATTCTTCAGATAAAAAGAAGCACAAGAAACAAAAACCTTGAATATTTGATATACGACCTCGCAAAATCCTGGCCATAGAAATCACAGACATGCCGATTCGCACTGGACTAATATTACAGGACCTCAGTGTTCGCCGAAATATGGTAGGTCATCTGTGGTGTAATTTTTACTTTACAAATTACAGACATGGCCGATTCGCACGGGATTAAGATCACAGACAACCTCCACAGTTATTACAAATCACACGAGGTCCCCAGGTAATACTAGTCCCATGCGAATAGGACATAAGAGAGGGTGGTCTGGAAAGTCGGTTTTAAGTGGCCAGGAAGATGAGACCTACAGCTGGTGCTAATGTAACCTACTGGATTCCAACCTCCATTAAACAACAAAAATAAGAAGAACTAAAAAACAGAAACAATTACCTCCTTTGCCGCCGCATAAGCGAGGCTCGAGCCGATAAACAGCCCCAGCTTGCAGTTTCTCATCGCCACCTGAAATCCGGCCATTCTTCTTCAGATAGAAATCCACACAGGAGTTGGCCTGAATAGGAAGAATTATGAATGTTAAATGAACTAATCGATTAAATTGATAATTATCGATAATGAAATTCATTGTCAACGAATGCCGTTATCGATTAGTTGGGCTGCTGACGTCACTGAGGAGCGCGACCACAAGATGCACAAATACACAAAGATACACAGAAGGAGGTTACAGAAGCATCTGCAGGAAAAAGCGCGCGCCCCAAGTCCTCCAAGGTATGGGAGCAATTTACATTAAAACGCCTCTAAGACGACGGTAACCTGCACGCTATGCGAGATCGAGCTTTCATGGCATGGCAGAACCACAGTCATGCACAAACACTTAAAAAGAAAACATGTTGGTGTTACGGATGGCGAAACATCAGCAGGGTCATCGTGTAAAAGTTGTATAGTTTAAGTGCTTTTGTTTAAACTGTTTGCAAACTTCGGGACAGTCGCGCTAGATCTGTTCACGTGCTACTCGCTAGCATCACATTGCGCAATCACCTCATGAGCAATAGTGATTAGTTAAATGGCGCTACTTTAGATTATTTTAAATTACACGGTGCGATTAACAGTAGAATATTACATTTAGTGATTGTTGTGGTTTTCAGCGAATGTAAATAACAGTACATTTGTGTACATATGTGACTACTTTTTTTATAGTCCACTACAAAGTTAACTTGTTAACTAGCAAATCGGTTTTCAAACGTAATTTACTGTGGTTTTCTTTATGCATATATCATTTTATTATACAAAATTACACTATTTTAACTGTTTATATCTTAACAACTGAATGTCAGTGTATTTATTAAACAATATTATACAGATACACACAAACATATACACTGTCAACTTGCCATCTGCAATTATTGTTAAAAACAAATGTTGATTTACATAAAATAAGATTTAAATGTCAAAATTAAAGATCATTAAATTGTATATGTGGCTTTTGCATTTTTTTAAGTTTACTTTTATACATAAACGAATACCCTGATTTATGGTTTTATATAGTTATAAGCAAAACATCAAATTAAAGAAGCATTTAGTTTTTATCCGATTAATCGAAAAAAAATATAAAAATTCTCACCCGACTATCAAAATAATCGTTAGTTGCAGCCCTAAAATGAACCAAAATGTAATAAATGAACCAACAACAGCCTAGTGTACTGTAGACCCACACAAAACATTAATGAACAATCAAACGTTGTCAGCTACTTTGTTCAAACAATCAAACGTTTTAAGGATATTTACCCATTTCTTTACTTGGACTATATAATATGTAGAATGCCTCATATTCATCTTTCCCTTTTATTCTTCATCACTGTGTCCCATTTACGTGTATTACAAAAAACACACCTGATAATAATATCTGTAGAAGCTGTGAACTGTATTGCTGTAACTTATGATCCCTAACGTGTTAGCAAAAACGGTTAGCCTGTAACAACTAAACAACAGTCAGCTTGAGCGCTCACTACTAAACAGTTTAAATAAAATAAAACACTATTAAACATACCTCTCCGGGGCTGAGCAGGCCTATCAGGTCGCTAACAGTCGACTCATGTGGAACAGTAACGTTAATAAACCTTACAAACGGAGAAGCAACGAAGACCTCCATGTTTACTCGAAACTTCCTTTACACCGTCGCGGTTTATTGTCGTCATGCATAGTGACGGAGCAAAATGACCGCGCATGCGCACTGCACCGGAGAGCTCCAAAATGGCGTCTCTGTACAAGGTTGTGAGCTGCGCTAGACACAGAGGAGCACGTTTAATAACGAGGCCTGATGTTTATCTACCGGGCAGATGGTACAGCAGTGGCGGCGATGAAGGGGTTTCTACAGGCGGAGGAGGAGACGAGAAGCAGAAAAGCGGCTTTGCTGTTGCTTATGAGCTTCACTCCGAGCTGAAACAGCAGCAGGGCACCAAGGTCTGTGTGGTTATACCAGGGGTTGGGGGTTAGGACTCACCAGTCACCTCTCGATACGATAATATCACGATATTTCGGTGTCGATTCGATTAGACTTGCGATTCTATAAGTATTAAAATTTAAAAATATCCCAAATCATTTTCACCCAATTTTGTTACAATTTTAAATCTTAAAAAAAAGTTTTTAGCCTGTTCCTTAGAAGAACTTGGGAAATAATCCACGCCCACCACTCGTGATGCCAGTGTGTAAATAGTTCAGAGTGCGCCCCCTGTAGGATTGTAAAGAAATGGTGGTTTTCCCGCCTCCAAAGTGACAGGTTGAGTGGCTACGTGCACACAGCGCTTCAACTAATTAGCGCTCGGGGTGTTTTGAGACTGGTGTAAGTGTGTGTTTTTAGTGGGTTTGAGACTAATTCGGATCAGATGAGGCTTGAACATGTAAGCCATAAAAATGTGTTTCTGTTGCGCCACTCGGAAACCTCTGTAACCGGTACCGAATCGTTTATACCCGACACTGATCGGCCGATCGAACTGAAAACCAGCAAATTCTTGTCATCAAACGGTTCATCTTTATTACAAACGTCAAAATAGTTAAAAAGAAATTATTTTGGAGTCAGTGTGGCAATATGTTAAACACCACACAAAAGAATTGCGATTTATAACTGATTTTACCCCCCATCACCAGTTCTACACCCGTCTGTTTGTTTAGTAAAGAATAAAACACTCAGTGTTGTGCTGTTACTGTTATTTCTGAGCTAATAACTTTTAATCCATTTATAGTTACATTAAAACAGATAAATTACTGTTATCACTTGCACTATAGCAGCTCTAAACATTCCTTTCTTCAACACACCGAATCTAATAATAATAATAATAATAATAAAACACAGCATGTCATGTTTTTGGGAAACCCCAAGGCACAACTTCTCTGTCCCACGCAGGAAAAGTTTACACCTCTATCTCTGACTGTTACAAAGTGCTGACACTAGAGACTCCTTTCATAAATGTTAAATGTAACATGTCGATCAGATTTTTTTCCCCCCTTTATTAAAATTAACTTTTGGTTGGTCTGGGAATGATTGTTTATAGTCGTAGAACAGAAAGTAATTGTTTTGTTCTTGAAAAATGGCTAATAAAATAAACAGCAGGGTAGCGACTGGAGATGCGCCTTGATTGTTTTATTTCTTGCTAGATCACGTTACTAGAGCAACTTTTGATTAAAATGTACCTTTGTGAACATGTTTCAGAGCCATAATTAGGCATATTTTTATGAAATTAAACTTATGGTTTACTGTAAACTCTCTATATTTTCTCTATTTCTTTGCAGAGCCACAAGGAGGACAAGGCTCGTAGGCGCTCCTCTGACGACACTCAGTCCTTTGCGTCACTGTTGCGTCACTCGCCGCTGATCCAGATGGGTCCGGCCAAGGACAAAATCGTCATCGGGAAAGTTTTCCACGTTGTCCAGGACGATCTGTACATCGATTTTGGTGGGAAGTTCCACTGCGTGTGCAAGCGGCCCAAGACCGACAGCGATAAATATCGATGGGGCAGCCTCGTCCGGCTCAGACTGGAGGACCTCGAGCTGACCTCACGATTCCTGAGCGCAAACACGGACACTACGCTGCTCGAAGCCGACGCAACCCTCCTCGGACTGCTCGAGGGCAAAGAGGCCAAAGAGAAGGAATAGAGAAGCTACCGATCAGCAGAGACTGTTATATGACTGCATCATTGTGGTGTGAACAGAGTTGAATTAAATAGGTTGTGTTTTTGAATGGCTTGGGAAGTTTTTTTTTCTTAAGTTTATATTTGATTTGTACAGTAAATGTTACTTAAACAAGTTAATAAAAATAAAAAGTTATTGATACCATGAAGTGGTAATTTTTTTAGGAGTCTCTAACATCACGCTTTCACTATCTTTAGGACAGAGAAGTTTTTTACGTTTTGTGTTTGCTTTGTATTATAAACTAGCAACTATGAAGGGATAAAAGAAAAACATGCCATGTGTCATTTTTAAATTGTATAAGAAAAAGTTAATTTGCTGTGGTGTAAGATGAAGGAAGCACTTCAGCTTCAGAAAGAAAACCCAAGTGTTCTATTGCTTTTATATATACATGTGTTTTATATGTATAATACACACACTGGTGCACAGTCGCGTTGGAACTGGTGTCGGGTTGTTTCAGGAGTTTAATGCTTCAGCATACCAAGACATTTTGGCAATTTTATGCTCCCAACTTTGTGTGAACAATTAGGGGACGGCCTGTTCCTGTTCCAACAGGCCTTCTCGTCCAACATCAATGTCTGACCTCATAAATGTGTCTGGAAGAATGGTCAAAAATTCCCATAAATACACTCCTAAACCTTGTATAAAGCTTTTACGGAAGAGTTGAAGCTGTTATAGCTGCAAAGGGGGCGGGGCCAACATCATATCAAACCCTATGGATTAAGAATTAGTTACTTTGAAGTCTTAGAAATCTCCAAAATCTGTGTGTTAATGTTCTGGCTTAAGGTACGACTCAGATCCTGGATTCTGGCTGCTTAAGTTAGCTTTTTTTTTTACTCCTTTCTCAAAGTCTACAGATTTAAAATGATTGGTTTTTAAATAAACCGCTTCTGTAGACCTATTTGTGGAAGTGCATTTTGCTAGCCAATCAAAACACAGACTGAAGAAGCTACTTGGATGAGAAACGTTTCTACTAAACGAAGAAGTCGTCCAGTTGACATGACTCAACTTCCAGACCAACTCACCTGGATGACTGAGAATCTTCACACACAATTGGCCTTTAAATAAAAAGTTAAAATTTACGACACAGACACTTTTTTTTTTTTTGTTGTTTTTTTTTGTAATACTCATGACTTTATTGTTAAGCAGCATTATTTGAGAAAACATCCCCGAATAAAATAATACTATAAAATAATCTTCATTAAGGCTGCAAAGGCAGAGTGGGAAGTGTAGATCGATTTGGTTTTACTTTGCATATGAGATATTAGACACACAAACATGTAGTGAAGCATGAACGTGTTATTAGGCACGTCTCGATATCAAGTCATACGTCATGATAATTGTCTAACGAAATGTCATTTATCTTGTTTTCCGATATCATTACAGTACTGAATTAATTATATTAATATATATATAAATTTATGGAACACTTCTCCTGCTTTTGACTTGAACGACCCTCGTATGTGCGTATAAGACGGGTGTTCAAGTCAAACCGGGACCAAGCGTTCCTCGTGTTTTTAGAGAAGTCGTGATCTGATAATAAAACACATGCTGAACATTATAAAGTATCGTGTAGCCAATTATCAGCACATGCCTTGTGCAAAAGTGTTTCATGGATACACACTGGTTAATGAAGCATTCCATGACTCCCAAATAAGAGAAAAATATATTCTACCCTATGAAATAAGATTAGTGACATGCAGTTATGCACGGTGCGAGATTTGTTCGCTCTTACTATACATGCGTGTGTGTGTGTGGAGTGCAACGTAAATCAGGTCGTTTTCCATGGCTAAGCTGTTTATGTTGCATAGTCGTTAAAGCACTAAGGTGTCTGAGGTGGATCTAGTTAGAACTGAAGTGGTGAAGGGAGCCTGAACTGGAGGCGCCGATTGTTTTCCTAGGATTATTGACGCGCCGATTGTGATCCCCGGCGGCGTCTGGATTTTCTCCGGGAAACTCAGCCGCACATGGTCAGGTACAGCCACTGTGAGCGAGACAGACAAGTGTTAATTGCTAAACTCAAGATCTAACACTACTGAGTGATACGACTGGGATTGAACACATCTACTGCATTACTCGATCTCAGCCACGTGAGATGAACTGACCTCTGGGAGGGCAAGCTCGGCGACCCCGGAGCCTTCTTTGTCCAACTGCTTAAAGCTTCCTGTTTAAACAGAGATGGCATAAATATGATTAACATTCAAAGAACAACTATGCAGTCTCCTTTGCTTACATACAAGGGATGTTCAAGTCAAACTGGGACTTTTAAATATCAGAATATTAGCCCCGGTATCCCCTGACTCGGGTTCAGAATTATTTCCACCTACGAACCCCAAGTCATTAGAGAGAGTCTCTCTCTGTCAGAAAGCAGTGATTCTGCAAGTGTGTGTGTGTGTGTGTGTGTGCGCGCGCATGTCATCAGAGAGGTTCCTTGTTAAAGAAGTATCCAGACAGAGCAGTTTTTCCTTTACTGTTTGTGTGTGTGTGTGTGTGCGCATGTGTGAAAGTCGTCCTATACAGTAGCCCCCTCCCTCCTCCTCTCCTCTCTCATCTTACTTCAGGTTTACACACACACACACACACACACACACTAACAAACACTGCTCTGTCTGTATTCTTTTCATAGGTTAAAGTGCAGGTTAATTTGTTTTATTTTTACTTTATATTTGTATTCATTATTTTTCTATGAATATTTTGGGGTTGTGGAACGAATCATCTGAGTTTCCAGTATTTCTTATGGGGGAAGTTCGCTTTAATGTACAAGTGTTTTGATACACAAACAGCTTCCGGAACGAATTATACTCTCAAGGTTTAACTGTAATAAAACTATCTATAATTCCTTAAAAGAAGTTTACAACAAAATATAAGATTTCAAAAAAAGTTTGCAATTTTAGTAACATTTGACTAGAAATAAGCTTAATAATCTGATATTTATTAAATTAATTATCTTATATTTATTTAAGGAATTATGGATAGGCTTGGCTACATTTAAGAATATTTGCCGTGTCCTTGTTAACCTTGAGCATCCTTTTGACAGGCAGGTGTAAAAAATGTCCTGTACTGTACATTTTTTTGATATTTTTTTGAATTGCACTTTGCATTGTCCAGTCACACTATGTCGCATTGAACTGCACGGTCAATGTTGAATCATCGTGCTGCCTCGTGCTTGGGGTGTGGATTGTATCATATCTCACTGGTAGTTCCTACATATGTATATTTCACGTCTCGTATACTGTAACCATAACATGATGTGCTAAGAAGTCAGACGCTGTGGATTTGAGCATTCGCTGCAATTGATACTTTTTGAATACAGTTCTGTCCTACAACTCATTGTACTGTATACACATACTCAAGATCACACCAGTTTCCTAAATGATAAGAGTAGAGGATGCAGAGGATGGGGTTAGATGGAGGCAGATGGTTGGCTTTGGTGACCCCTAGAAGTTAAGAGAAGAAGACTCACTAAACATGGCCTCTAGTTTGACCAGACAACAGATGAAGTTATCAAAGTCGATGATTTCTTGGTCGGCGTAGCGAGCCACCAGCACCTGGTTCAGCTTGTTGTCGAGCTTAAAACCTGAAACAGAGACAGACAGACAGATCAGTGAGAAAAGTTGCTACAATATGAGTCGAAGTCGTTTTAACTAGCTGACTAATAAATCCAACGTTTTTCCATCTGTGCAACAAACAGGGAAAACGCTTTAATAAATATGTGTTTCAATCATGTTACTATATTTAAGGATGTTCGAAATCTTAAAACATCCGTATGGATGAGTTTTCGGTTCAGCTCAAACTGCTGAGTGCAGCAAGGAAGATCATGTTCGTTAACAGCAACATTTATAAGCAACGTCTGAGAGCTTGTTAAACACTTTTACCGAGCTGGTTATGCCTGAATTATCTGAAATATTTGACGTGATTTTTAAACCGAATTACAATTTTTTAAAATAAATTTGGTGTAAATGACATCTGGACGGCACTAGTGGTTAATACTGTCGCGGCACATCTGGACGGCACTAGTGGTTAATACTGTCGCCTTGCACCTCAAGGGTCCGGGTTCGATTCCCGTCTCTGTGAGCATGGAGTTTGCATGTTCTCCCCGTGCTTGATGGGTTTCCTCCCACAGTCCAAAGACATGCAGGTTAGACTAATTGGTGTTCCCAATTTGCCCATAGTGTGAGCGTGTGTATGTGTGTGTGCCCTGCGATGGATTGGCACCCAGTCCAGGGTCTACCTCTATGTTCAAGTGATAATGTAAGACTGAACTAAACAACATGCTTCATGACAATGTCTTGACCTATCAGCTAAACAAACTTCATATATTAACTGTAAAATGTCCTCATCAGTTAAAGAATATCTGCTTTTTCAACCCTTTCTGACAAAAGAAGTATGTGTTTGAATAAAGACATCTGTCGCCTTTACCGGCAGACTCCAAGGCCAATCGCATCTCATACGAGCTCATGGTTCCTGATTTGTCCAGGTCGAATTCCCGGAAAATTCCCTGCAGAGATAAAGGACAAAAGCCACGGATTAAAGAACAGGACCTTCTCACACGTCCTAGTTAAAAGTTGTAGCTGGAAAAAAAAGATCTACAAGGATCTAGAAGACATGTCGCTTTTCAGTCACTCACCAGCCACTTCCTGATCTTATTCCACAGGATCTGGAACTCCAAGATTCCCAGACGAGCGCTTCCGTCTTTCTGAGGTTCACATCGGTTAAGGTGGTGCGTCTTTGTTTTAATCCAAATAAGCTTGATATGATATGATACAGGCATTTCAGTTGATGTTCACATAGTGCTTAATTTCTACTTATACACCATGCACTCGAGGATGATGTTCATCTCACCGCTGTTGTAGAGAGTTTTTTTTATTTTTTTTAAATAATGTAAACAATAAATACATGATGCAATCTATTATTATGCAAGGGGTGTTCAAGTCAAACCAGGACTTTTGATTGTGCAGAATAACAGAACAGTTATGAGAGTAAAACCCCTCCCTTTATTTCTCTATATAATCCCCTGCTACACTAATGCACTTATCCCAGTGTTTCACTAGTGCTTGGACACCATCAAGGTAGAAAGTTTTCTTAGTACGCCGGAGCCATGATCGGACTGCCTGCTTCATTCGCGTCTGAAACGCCGGCCTCCCAGGAACTCCTTTAATGGCCCAAACATGTGGAAATATCTTGGAACGAGGTCAGGACTGTACGGGCGACGTGGCGATAACTCCCAGCTGAGCTCCTGTAATGTGCAAGTGGTGTTGATGAATGATTGTGTGTACAGTTCCCACAGAGAGATATGTCTTTTTCGCAAGTGTCGACGAGTGATCCATCGATCTTCAACTCCTGAATTTTCACGGGAAAAAAAAATGCACTGGCCTCTGAGCCACCGTTAAATTTTTTTGCCGTGGCTAAGTCTCATCCCCATACCGTGCTTGACGTCTTTCTTTCACCAGAAACGTCATCACAAGTCCTGGTTTGACTTGAACGCCCCTTATATGTGGGGAAAAAAAAAACCTTCATTCAAGCCATCTATAAGTAAAGTATATTAATGTAAATGTATGTTTACTCTAATCTAGTTTATTAATAAGTGATATTTGGATACATCCATGAGGGCCACCATAGACCTACAGGACTCCAGACCGAACCCGTCTGTCTTTATATCTTGGTCTGTGGAAAAAATAAAAAAATAAAGCACATCGCCACGACATGTTAACACTCTCATTTACACAAACACATACACACACAAAGCTCTGTAACCAGCATTAACACAAGCTTACGCTTGGACACTACTCTGTTCAGGATGGTCCTCAGTTCATGGACTGATATCTCCATATCCTGCAGAGAGAGAGAGAGAGAGAGAGAGAGAGAGAGAGAGAGAGAGAATGTGTTACTACAAGCCTGAGGTCATGTTGTACATCTGGAGAATTAACAGCATACTACAGGATTACAGGGTTGGATGTGGTCATGAGCAATCGTGCGCCAAACAACACACATTCTTACATCGCCAGAAAGCTTGGCAAACATGTTTCGGAACGAGGAGTCGATATCGTCCTCAGTGATCTCCTCCTAAACACAGAAAGAACAAATGACAGTAAGTTTGCCTCGGTGTAAAAAGCTAGATGTGTGATTCTAAGAGAACACTGTAAGTCTATTACAGTATACATTTCTCTATTTTTTATTTTTTTATCATTATCAGCAAACTCATTCTAAATAGCAGGCTTTCTAAACATCTGCTAATGTTAAAAATCATATTCAGTCATCATAAGAAAACCCGTAAATTTAATGGCCTTTACCTCTTCGTCCATCGTGAACGTCACCTCATCATCCAGCTCTCTAAAAGAAAGAAATAAGAGACAAGTGTCATCCTGAACGCATGATTACACACATGATTAGTTTGTGTGACTCACTTGTCAATTTCAAAAATTTTAGTAAAAATGCAAAACTCATTTTATTCTATTCTAGATTCATTACATGCAAGTGAAAAATTTCATGCCTTCTTTGTTTTAATTAATTTTGATGATTATGGCTTACCTCTTATGAAAACCAAAAAATTAAGTATCTCAAAATATTAGAATATTTCCTAAGATAAATAAAAATTAATCAAAATTTACAATACAGAAATTTCCAACTTCTAAAAGTTTGTTCATTTATGCAAATGTATTTCACATTATGTGTAATGATACTAATACATGAGTGTCACTGTTTGTTTGTTTTTTAATTGCGGGGAAAAAAAAAAACTTTTTACAATACAGTGGGACTTCGGGCATTCGAACGCCCCACTTCGTGAATTTCCATCTTAAGAACTGACATTTTGCAAGAAAGCAGCAACCAAGAGGAATCATAATCCTAAATTTCATATTTTACTTCACTTACATGTCTTTTCTAAATGTTTTGATTGTTTATATGCAAACGAATATGATTATAGTGTTGGAAATTGGTAACATTGGTCATATTATTGGGTGGCTGGAACGGATTATCCACATTTACATTATTTCCTTTGAGAAAATGCGTTTCAAAATAAGAAATTTCACCTTAATAACTCGCCCCCGGAATGGATTACATTTGTATGCCGAGGTACCGCTGTATTATGATTTTTTTTAGATGCACTAGTATAAAGTAAACAATAACAGTATAGCGTTATATATAGGTGTTAATATGTATGGTTATTCTTCTTTTCCTGCTGTACAAAAAAACTGTAAGAAAAATATTCAGCAAAATTGCATTCATTTTTAATTAACAATTAGTTTTATTTGTGGGAGGGATTGAAATTTTTTTGAAAGAATAAATAAACCTCTAAAGAATAAACAAGTCAATAAATTAAACTCACTCACTCGGTCTCTGACTGTTTCTCAGTAAACACGCGGAGCACGAAGTCGGCCTCTTTCCCAGGTTCGAACGTCGAGGGTACGATGAGGTATTCGCCCGGAGGCAGCCGGAGTCGCGTGCTCACCTCGCGCAGGTTGATGAAGGTCTCGGAACGAGCGCAGGAGGAGTTTCGAAGGAAAAACTCCTTCTTCAAGTGAACGCTCTGGCAACCGCGGGACTGAGAAACAAATAAACAGTCGTTCGTATCGAGTTTTACTTTGGCTACAATTAAATACAGAAAAGCCACCATAGTATAAAACATACAAAAACAAAAACGCCTCCGTCAAAATGTCACTGTAAAAAACAACGTCTAGTCCTGCCCACTTTCCTATTGGCTCACAACAAGATCACTTCCCAGAAATGTTGTATTATTGCTGTTTTATTTATTTGTACCTTAATAAATGTCACCAGTACTAACAATTCTTAGTGAGGCCGCCCTTAAGGGGACCTTATAGGGGCTCAGTGGTGCCTCAGAGGGCTAAGGCACTGAGTTACTGATCAGAAGGTCAGCTCCACCAGGTTGCCATTGTTGGGCCCTTGAGCAAGGCCCTTCACCCTGTCTGCTCCACTCTGTACTCTGACCCCAGTTACACTGTGATATGCGAAGAAAGTATTTCACTGTGCAGTAATATATATCTGACAAATACTGTAAATGCTTAACTTATGGCACCCCGAAATTGTTATTCTTATTTTAAGAGTACAAAAAAATTTGGCAAATCCCTCACCAGGAATGTCTCGCTAATTACATTTCCCCAAATGTTTTCCTGTTTTCCAGATTGGGGACTAGGCGACTGTTGGGAACTTTTTCAGAGGGCGACCCATCACCCAGCATTTTGCAGACGCTGCAAGGAAACTCCCAGCCAAACGTTTGACTGGGTCTCCCAAGCGAAATGAAATAAAACTACCTCTAAGAAAATGGGAGGATCAGTTTGGTACCTGTGCCGGACCACTTTGTTCCCTTCACCCCTAGTGTGATCTTTGTTGGTACAATCAGAAAGCGAGCCATGGTAGACCAAAGGACTTGAAAAATTCACCCCTGAAATCACTGCTGGATACGTTCTCTGTTTCTGTGAGTTTCTGGTGCAGGGTGGAAAGGCGAGGCGGCTACAGCAAATGGACCAAGCCACACCCCCTTTGACTCACAGATATCACAGGCAGTATACAGTCTCGGAGGTTTGTCCTGGAAAAGTGGCGCGCCATTGTGACCCAACTTGGTTTCTCCAGAAATTGTATCTAGTTCAACTTACGACTACTTATTCTCCTCTCAGCTTGGATCACACTCACTCACTCACCTTCTATACCACTTTATCCTGTATTCAGGGTCGCGGGGACCTGGAGCCGATCCCAGGAGGCTTAGGGCACGAGGCGGGGTGCACCCTGGACAGGGTGCCAATCCATCGCAGGGCACACACACATACACACACTCACGCGCCCATTAACACACTACGGGGCAATTTGGGAACGGCAATTAACCTAACCTACATGTCTTTGGACTGTGGGAGGAAACCGGAGTACCCGGAGGAAACCCACCAAGCACGGGGAGAACATGCAAACTCCATGCACACAGACACGGGAATCGAGCCTGGCTGGGAATCGAACCCGGACCCTGGAGGTGCAAGGCGACAGTGCTAAACATTACACCACCGTGCCGCCCAGCTTGGATCAACACAACCCAAAAAAAGCTTCCATATACAGCAGATAATAGAACAAAATAAAGCCACTTTAGACCAAATTTGCTAATTTTACTGTATTGTGTCTCCCAACCAAATGTAACCGGAATCCAATACAGCTGCTGTATTTACCTCGTCTGGGACCTACAAAAGAGAAAAACAAGAGGGCGACACATCACATTAGCACAACATAATCATCATCATCATCATCATCATCATGAAGGATATTGTAATTAGAGCAATTCTTGAAAATCTATGTATATTTCTGCTCAGGACGCTTGACCTCATAAATGGCGAAGCCGATGGTGTGCATGTCCTGGCCCTGCCTACGGTACCGCCGCCGGTCCTTCTGCATCAGTGCCACCAGGAAGCTGCAGGCCACCTCGGGATCATCGGGATCATCGTCCTCCTCCAGCAGCGTGATCTTGTACTGTGGGTTTATCCAGAACGTGTCTGACAGATAGAGGGAAAGAGAGATTATGAATATGATGCTGTAACATCAGTACAACGAACAAGATCAGTAATTAGTACATATCTTAGTGAACCGTTAATACAGCGTAAATATGCACTGAATTACGTTATTTAGTATGATATATGTGTGTGTGAGCTGCTTACTGGGATGATTCCTGCAGCCTCCCGCCGTGCTTCCTCTCCTCCAGGTGCCATCGAACTTGATGGTGTTCCAGAAACTCATACTGTCATCACTTAGTGCATCCGGTGTCAGGTTACAGATCTCCAAGCGTGAGAACTGGCGCTTAAACTCCTGAAACGACATCCTGTAACAAAGAAACAAGACGGGACGAGGAAAAGGTTTAGATAATGTAGGCTGAAATGGTTCATATTTAGCAAGAAAGCTCAAGCCACACGCATTTATTTACAATACTGAGTAGAGTGAGTGTGTCAAATCAGTATAGTAGGAAACAGACTTCTACATCTGGATAGCATGGAGTATCTGTGTTCGTGATTTTCGCCTGGTTTCTGCCTCAATTCATTGTCTTGCTCTGGATAAAACTACAAGGAGTGTTCAAATCAAACCGGGACTTGTAATCAAAGTCTGAGCATTCACCAAGATCCTTGATCCGCCTGATCCTTGAAGAACGACGGATAATTTGTTGCCAACTTGCGGAAGACACACATCTGTCTGTGGGAACCGTGCACACAATCATTCACCAACAAGACATTACAGGAACTCGGCTGGGAGTTATTGCCACATCCTCCGTTCAGCCCTGACCCCTAAGAGATCCTGGGAGGCTAGCGTTTCAGGCGTGATGCAGGCAGTCCGATCATGGCTCCAGCGTACTTAGAAAACTGTCTACCTCATAACAGAACCCGTAACTCTCTTCTGTTATTCTGCACAATTGAAAGTCCCGGTTTGACTTGAATGCCCCTTGTATCTTCAAAATGAGAACGTGTATGCGTAAACAAAACCCCATAACTCACCAGAATTCTCCGTCTTCTTTTTTACAGTTCATATCCTCTCTATCAGACGGGTCGACCTGGTTCCATTCAGAAGAACTGAGGAAGAAGCACGGTGATGTCAGCACACATTACACAAGCAAACAGCTTTCATTATACAGAGTCGGTTTCTTTCGCAGAATGGGATACAATACTGTACTGATACAATACAATAATGTATAAAATGTGGAGTTTGTAAATCTGACACTAATATACAAACCGGATTCCAAAAAAGTTGGGACACTAAACAAATTGTGAATAAAAACTGAATGCAATGATGTGGA
>JAQMYJ010000023.1:38834796-38859417 GCA_030014305.1 Clarias laeviceps | reverse complement strand
TCAGAAGCAGCTGAAGCTCTTTACATACACTTCCTGCCAGTTTCATGAACATGGCCCTGAAGTTTCCATCTACTTCATTGTCGTGCACGGTTTCCTGAAAGGAAGCACTCAAAAAGGTCAGCTTTTCCAGAAATCTCAGAGTAAATCTCAGAGTATCTTTAATTATTTTTGAAGTTTTGAGGTTAAATTGTATTATGAGCTTTAATGAAGTCTACCACAATTAACCTTATAACACAAAAGAATTCTGAAATCCAACTCACATCTACTAATTTAGCGTCGACAGGATCATCGCACCGCCTGGCAGGGGAAACATGCTGTTAGTGAAAATGTTCATCATTCCTACATAATTACTGGATAATAACAATAATAATAATAAGGAGAAGAACAATTATTATCATTATTATTATTATTATTATTACTACAGTGGAACAAGGCCATACAGACGCCCCACCTCACAAACTTTTGTCTTAAGAACTGAAATTTTGCAAAAAATTTGTCTCAGCATACAAAGCATTTTTCTCGAACGCGTACGTCCGGGAGCCATTCACAATTAGTTTGCGTCAATGGAAAGCCTAGAGAAGTGAATTTATATATTTTTTGTTAGCAAGGACGGCAGCAAGAAGAAAAGGGAGTCATTTTCACGTTGGTTGTTAAAGCAGCCGGTGCCAAGAGGAATCATAAATTAAAGTTAAGTGAGGATTAATGTCTATGTATTTCAAATTTTTCTTCATTTGCATGTCTTTTCTAAATGTTTTGATTGTTTTATATGAAAAAAATATGATTATAGTGTTGGAAATTGATAATATAGGTAATATTTTTGAGTGGAATGGATTGTCTGCATTTACATTATTTCCTGTGGGAAAATCTGTTTCGCCTCTGGAACGGATTAAATTTGTATGCCGAGGTTCTGCTGTATTATTATTATTATTATTTAGATATTTTTCTTTCATTTGTGTACATATTCACTCATTTATCATATTCAACTTAATTTATTAATTCTGTGTTCATCTGTCCATCTGTTCATAATAATTAACTGTTTATGTTACTGTAGATAGTGATTTAGTTATATTTAAAAACCAGAGTTTTAGTTTTAGCCTTTTATGGTGTTTAGTGGGTGTGACTAATGTAAGACGATGTAAGATGTTTCCCCCTCAAATAAAACATCAAATATTAATTAATGCCAATGGGAATCAAAATAACACTTTGAAATTGCGTTTAAATTTGTTGACAATAATATTTTGAAGTGCATCTGTATTAGTGTAGATGCAGAAATGTTACAGTTTGACAAACGCCGGACTATCAGGAATAAATGATTCGTGAAAGAGGATTTAAAATGTTTACTGTGTTTCCTGCTGCTTCTCAGAGAAGACACGCAGGCAGAAGTCGCCGTCCTTGTTGGCCTCAAAGGTTGAGGGGACGACGAGGTATTCGCCAGGAGGCAGCCTGAACCGCGAGCAGACCTCGCGCAGGTTGATGAAGGTCTCAGAGCGAGCTTTCTGCGCGTGGGTCAGGAAAAAGTTCCTGTCCAGGTGCACGTTCATTTGTCCTTTGAACTGGTGGAGGGACGGAGCCAAACAGAAATGCAGGGAATGCACATTGTGGAAAAGAAACCTCGCTGTAGGTATGAATGATTCGACATAAGTAATTATATTAGTACGCTTACCTGTGGAGGCACCTGTTGAGACGCAGAAAATAAAAGATGTGTTACATTCACAAACATTCAGAATCACACATATAATGAGGCACAAGCCATTATCATAACAGATAAACATACAGAATTGTGCAAAAGTCTTGAGGCCCCCATGGGGTAACAAGCTCAGCAGCGACCTCATTTCCCCTCTCAACCATTCAGTATCTCCAATATACTAATCACCGGCCTGATCATCAGCACCTGTTTCTCACTGGATCAGGCTTTAATGTAGATGTTTTTTTTAGGTCTCTGTGTGGCTTAAACAAAAACAATCCTCTGAAACTTCTCAAGTACAGAACCTGGACTGAAATGAGAGACATAAAGTCCTTCAGGAAGCCTGGAGAACTATTCCTCATTAAGAAACAGGAAATTCTGTCTCTTTGGAAGCAACATATTAAGAAATGGTGAGCGACTCAAAACCTTTGCACAGAACTGTACAGCACAGTACTTTTAAAGCTTCCTCTTGGCTCATTTAATTAATCATTTCCTTTCCCCCGAGAGTATCAGGATGTTTTTGTCCCAATAAACCAACCCTCCAAACCCAGCACCAAGAAACACACAGGCTCCACCCCATTTCCTCATTCCTCCATCCAGCTCTTCAGATGCTATTCTTGACACGGTTTTTTCTCCCGTTCTCACTCATTTTTATAAACTGGTGTTGCTCAGGCTTTCATATTCTAACCTGGGATGTTACCCAGAACTGAATCAGAATGTTTTATATTATTTAACATAGGATTGATTCCATTCCTACAGATAATCTGATACACACTCCAGAGACACATGAGAAGTGAGTCTTTCCCTCTGACCTCGTAGATGGCGTAGCCGATAGTGTGCATGTCCTGTCCCTCTTTTCTTAAACGGCGCCGGTTCTTCTGGATCAGACCCACTACAATGCTGCAGGCCACCTCGTTGTCACTCGGGTCATCATCCTCTTCGTTCAATTTGATAACGAACTGCGGGTTCATCCAGAACGTTTCTGCAAAAGTTAACTTCATGAGCATTTTTATTGCGGATGGTAATCGAAAGTGCAATAAAAGATCAAACTAAAACTAAACCAAAATTAATCACAGATGGTCCTATTTTGATAAAAACATCTGGACAAACTTGAACAAAGAGAATTACATGGCTTGTAAATGCTTTCGCTTGCCCCGCCCACTTCGCTGTAAAACGTTACTGTAAAACAAATTACTTCCTGCCGCTTTGGCTTTTTGCTGGTGAACACGGAGTAAAATAGTTTTGCTTGACTCTTGACTAAAATGTCATCTGACATTTATTTATTAGTGATAAACACATCCCCACGTCCTAGCAGTCTTTAGATTCCTCCTAATCAAGACACCCCTAAATCCTGTGTAGCAGAGTACCCTAAAGAAAAATGATTGAATGAATGAATGAATGAAAGCACTGGGAACATAAATTTACGATTCGTTATAAGCTCCAAGGTGAGCCAGTTGAGATTGCACTTACGGGCATTATTCCTGCACCCTCCGGCTGTGGAGCCCCTCCTCCAGGTCCCGTTAAAGTTGGTCACAGCCCATGGCTTGACCTGGTCGCTACTGATGGCGTCTGGGGTCAGGGTGCAGATCTCGACCCGTGAGTACTGCCTCTGGAACTCGGAAAACGCCATGCTGTGCAAGAACATAGTAAAAAAAAAAAAGGTCACCACACGGTATGGCTATGTTTTTTATGCACATCATAATTTTGCGTTGCCTCTTACCTGAACTAGATTTTTTATCTAAAAGGCTTAATTATGATGTGCTACTATGATATGAAAAACAATTAACATATTAAACTTTATACATTGATTCTTTATTCTGGTTATCTATAAAAAATATTTTATTAATTAGCATTTACTCTTAATATTGAAAAAAATCATTAATTGCAGTTATAGTGGATATATTTTGGGAGTGGTGGCTCAGGAGGCTAAGCCTCTAGGTTGCTGATTTGAGGATCCGGGTTCGAGCCCCACTGTCGGTGGGTTGCCACACCACATACTATGCCACTGCATGCAGTGCCGGTCCCAAGGCCAGTTAGAAAAATGGAAGGGTTGCATCAGGAAGGGCATCCGGCGTAAAACCTGTGCCAAGTTTTCTGCGGATCGTATGGTCTGCTGTGGCAATGCCTCGACGGGAGCAGCCGAAAGAAAGTAAAGTAGATATAATTGACATTTTAAATATGAAAATCGACTTTAAAAATGATTAATACATAATTTGATAATACAAAATCAAACCGGAACTTTTAATTGCGCAGAACAATCCCCTGCTACACTAATGCACTTATCCCAGTGTTTCACTAGTGCTTGGATACCATCAAGAGAGAATGTTTTCACCTGTATGCCAGAGCCAAAATCAGACTGCTCGCTTCATGTCTGAAACGCCGGCCTCCCAGGAACTCCTTTAATTGACCAAAAATTTGGAAATGGCTTGGAGCGAAAAGTCAGAACTGTGGCGATAACTCCAAGCCGAGTTCCTGTAACATCTATCAATGACTGAAACTTCCTGTAAGTGGTGTTGGTGAATGATTGTGTGTACGGTTCCCACAGACCGATGCATCTCTTCCACCAATTGGCGAGAAGTTATCCATCATTTAAGTTAAGCCATTCTTTAAAACGTTTGCACCATTCAAATGTTTTACTGCAGCTAAGAGTCTCATCACTGTACTGTGTTTGAAGTCTTCTGTAATTGCCAATCGATTTTTCTGGATGTCCTGGATGACTTGCAGAAGTCTTTTAACTTCTATAGATTTTTTAGCACATGTTATGATTCTTATGATTTTTAACATGAGAGCTAACATTACCAAAACTCGCCGTCTTCAGCGCTGGCGTTCGGCCGCTCCGAAGGATCTACAGAGTTCCACTCAGATGAGCTACGATGACAAGAACAGTGCGAAGTATTATTAGACTTTATAACAACATCCTGCTAAATACTATGTACAGTATGAATAAAGTGTAGACTGTCTACTGGATCATACAACATTTACATTATATTATAAGCTAATAGACTTCCATTACAATAACTACTGCATTAATAATATACTATATAATGTTTATAATGAAAGGTTTATATTGCTTTATACTTAAGTACATTATACCCAAAGTTCTATAATCTAAATTTATCTAAAATTCATCTAAAATTTATTGCATGCCAGACAGCAGCAGTAAATCAGAGGACAATGTGTTGTTTGTGAGTGAGTGCAAGTCTGTGTTTTTGTACTTATCACTCCAGGCTCCAGTCCACTCCACCTGACCCCACGGGTTCCTCATGCGCACCAGCTTCTCCCGAGTACCACGGTAATTGACCTCAAGTAAAAACACAACACACAGCTAAACACAAAACACAACCCAAAAGCAGAATGTGAAATCATCTTCAAAATGTTGTCACTTTGCTCATACCTCGAAAGCCCCAGTCAGTGAGTAGGCGTGTCCCTTCACCAATTTCTGCCGAGTGATGGCCTCGGAATCAGCAGCACTGGTGATCTACACACACACACACACACACACACACACACACACACACAGCACATAAATAGATCTTTTCAGCAAGGCCTGGTCAAAAAAAGAAAAGAAGAGTGTGTACGAGCAGCGCTCACGTCTATCGAGCAGCCGAGCAGTGATCCAGCCGCCAGTGCTCTCTGGATGATCTGGAACATGTTCGGCGGTGCACTTCTCAGCTCGTACTGCTCGGCAATTCCACCGGTGAAATCCTCAAAGCCTTCAGTGGTGGAGCCTCCGGACAGAGCCTCGTACGAGCCGTTCACCCTGCAGGGAGGGGAAAAAAAGCAAATGAAGTACTTTAAAAGTGACGGGGAAAAAGAACCAAAGACAAAGAATTCAATTCCTAAACTGAGTCATTAAGTCTTTTTGGATTGCTTGTAAAGTAACCATGGGCCAAAATCGACACCAGATAAATAAAACGTTTAAACTTTTGTAATTCAGAAGGACATTGTAAACAATCCTGTTTTTCTCCATGAGTGGTCAAAATTGTGTGAGGTTTTATGAATTACTGTTGTTGAGATGATTTTGTAAACCGTGTCTATTATCAGTGAATCCCTTCTTCTTCATGGTTGTAAGCAGGAGAAATTACAGTTATGCGTGGTTATAGACATCTCATCCTGGATGTCAGCTCATCAGCTGAAGCTCAATTTCAGTAAAACAAACAGCTGTTCATCTCTGGTGATTCATCCCCCCCTGTCAAGACCTTATGATCTCCCTGACAACGATCAGATCACCCCTTCAGCCACTGCCTGCAATCTTGGGGTAACCCTGGACAATCAACTGTCATTTACCCCACAAATTGCTAACCTTACTCTAAGATCAGAAGAATTTGCCCAATTCTTCCTAGACAGGCTACTCAGGTGCTTGTTCAGTCCATCATGACTGGACTACTGCAACTCACTCCTGTCCAATCTGCCTCTGTCCACCATTCGTCTTCTGCAGCTGATCCAGAATGCAGCTGCACATCTCGTTTTCAACCATCTCAAGTTCTCCCACATCAGCCCACTTCTCCGCTCCCTCCACTGGCTTCCTGTAGCTGCCTGTATCTAATTCAAAACACTAATGCTCGCTTACAAAAAGCTAAAAACGGCACAGAACCCACTTAACCCCGGTCTGCACCATGTTCCGTCCAATCCTACGGTACAGCTTGGCTGGTCCCACCATCTCTCAGGGATCGAGGAAGGCTACATCGAGACTCTTTCCTTTCTGGTGGTGAAATGAGCTTCCTCTAGACGTCCGTACAGCCGAGTCTCTGGCAATCTTTATACGATGACTTATCTGTTTCTCCAATACTACCAAAAAAAAAACCTTTCCCAACAGTGTTTGACTGGTGGTACATAGTTAGTACCCTAGTAACCCAGTGTAAGGGTCTATTAAATGATGGAAACTTAAGCCCTTTTTGTTTTGTCGTATCCAATTCCTCACCGTCACTGGGGCACTCCCACATTAAGCTACTACTACCACTCAGTCGGGAGGGCCGCATGTTTCCTCTTCCGCTCAAGCACCATTGGAGAAGACAGCGCTATCTGCTCCACCGATTGGCTGTAGAGTCGTAATTAATGCGAGAGCACTAAGTACCTCTCATCCCTCCCCTCTGAGAGGGCTCGGCCAATCAGCTCTCTCTAGAACTCCGGCTGCAAGAGTTGTTACAGCATCACCTGGGAATCGAACTCGTGATCTCCGGATGATAGGGCGAGCGTTTTACCACTGCACCACTCGGAGGCCATAACTTAAGCCCTTTTGTAAGTCGCTCTGGATAAATGCTGAAATGTAAATGTTACTGGAAAAGAGGAACTGAAATAAGGCCACAAACCACATTCATAACATTTGTCTGCACTGGAATTTGTACCCTAGAGTTTGATGTCAACCAAAATGCAATGGCAATCATCCTGCTCAATCATTCACAGAAAGCAAAATATTCATTGAAAGAAAAGAGTCATAGTCATTTTCTAAGACTCTTTCTGTTTAGAAAGGTCATACTGTATGCGAGGAGGCATGAATGATCATGTATACTGCTGTAATTTAAACACAATAAGCTGCATAATGAGCCTTTCAGTCAGGTATGTAAGCGCTACAAGAAAATAATTTGAGGACAAATTTTTTTTTTGGTAGTTTATTCAGAATGTAGGACACTGTCAGGCAAAAAAGCTCACTGTTACACCCTGTGCACAACCTACTCGCTCACGCAGAGAAAATGTCGAGGACTGAGGACAGAGGGACACAGATGATCTTATACACCATACTTGAATTTACAGTTGAAATATGTGGTGTACAGAAGGCACATTTAAGGCAAAACCACGCAAACTGGAAAAACGGGTCTTAGGTTTGCAAAAACCCACTCTTACACCCTATACACAGTCACATCTTTGTGCCACTCTCGGAAGCAGATCTTATTCAACTGAACACACAAGTGAACATTGCATGCTGTACCTGGTATTTCCATGGTGTTTTTTTGTTGTTTACCTGGATGCTCTGCTTTGCATTGCACACAGACCCTGCAACCAAAAGTGGCAACATTTCTGGCACACGAGGAAAGTCCATGTGCTGGTTGTATGCAGCCAGGATGCAAAGATATGGAAATGTCTTCGTTCTTGTGTCCTGTACCTTGTGATTTTACCCTCCTGTGCAAAGTGCATAAGCAGAATGGAGGGTACAACAGACACTTATCATGTGTCCATCCACTTTAAAAATACAAGAGATCCATCCCAAATCCAGACCCCAGTTGTCCAGGTTCCCATGCAGGCAGGAATCGCAGAGTCTGTGGAACCGTGTCATCATCAGTCTGTGTTTTCCATGACACAGTGATGGCTGTCTGTATCTTGCCTGCTCGTTTGCATTTGCTTTCTATCGAACAGGTGGCTGATCATTTTCACTGTCACAATGAAAAGCTAAACTCGCCCGCACTTTCCAGAACCTTTTGAAGAGCCATCTTCCACATGACTAGAAAAGTCAATGAATCTGTGTGTGTGTGTGTGTGTGTGTTGGGGGCATGGCCTTTGATGAAGATAACTGCTTCCCTGTGAAAAGCGTGTGGGCGCGTCCTGTCTCAGGTCATTATCAGATAATGAAGTGTGGTAGTGATGGGTCGTTCATGAACGATTCGTTCTTTTTAAACGAATCTTTAACGTGACTCAGAAGAACGAGTAGTCTTGGAGAGTGATTCGTTCATTTTCTACTGGGAAATCATCATAAAACCACAGTAGGTTATGTACAGGAAACAGAAATGAGTAGTTACCTTTTCGGTCTGAATCGTTCGTTCTTTTGTCACGTGACGCCCATAGACGCTATGTGGTGCAATAGATTCAAAAGAACGAACGACTCAGACTCGAATATATGATCTGCTCATTCTGTTTATTATAATATGTCCTTGTAATATTTTCATTAATGGAATTATTGCCAAAATTTGTGTATGTAGACGTACTGGGGGTCTGTTTATTGAAAATGTAACATTTAATTTTATTTCTGATCAAAAGAATGAAATGAACTAAATGATTTAAAAAAAGATTCGTTCATTTCGATGAACGAGATTCAAAGAAGCGAATCACTAAAATGATTCAAACTTCCCACCACTAAAGTGTGGCAGAAAGACTGTGCCTCTTCTTGGATTAACTGAGAATACTTGTTTTAAATGTAACTTGCTTCAGACACTTTAAGCTTTCTATAGATATATTTCTCATGTCTGTATGTCAAGTATTCACTGAGTTTCAGTTCACTGAGATGGCTAAAAGCGCACCCTGTTTATTTTCTTTATTTCACAAAAGCACAATGTTTTGTGAGTGTACATAAATAAGTGAAGGTGTGTGTGTGTGTGTGTGTGTCCGTGTCTGTGTCTGTGCATGTGCAGGTCTGGAGACAGTGCCCAGCTGGCATGTGATGGCGGAGGTCCGCGTGGCCAGTGGCTCCTGTATGCTCCTTGAGCGACTCCTCACGCTGTCTTATCCAACCTGCCCCTCCCAGCTGTCCTTTGGGTGTGGCCTCAGACGGGAGTTCCTTTTGACATCAGGCCACTAGGCGGCTTTCCTGGCTGGGAACAGGGACCTTAAGGTGGAGCACCGCGGCCTTTCTCCCTCTTTGCGGCAGGATCCCGAAGGCTGGCTCTACACCAGAGTGCCGCGGGAGCTCATACAGCCTTTTAGCAGCTGGGGAGCTCCAGCTCCAGGATCTCGAGCTACACGCCTTGTTTTTTTCTAGTGCAGGGAAAGTCTGAGATCCATTAGCGTTGATTTTTATCCAGCCGTGCCCTTTTCCAGCGGCCCGCCTCTTCGTGTACCTGCAGAAGGGGAGGCCGCCTACTTAGTGAGGCTACAGAGTGAGTGAGGAGCAACAACAGATTGATGTGCACACCCATCACTGACGCATGCCGTGATAACGTGCTGTTTTAAATTGGGTTCACTGTACATTCAGGATTCTTTCAGCTATACCTTAAAAAATAAACACACAAATGGACAAACTGTGTATTTTCTTACTCTAGAGTGCACAACTGAAAAAATAAACCGAATACAGCAGAATATATACAGTAATCGGCAAAATATACAGTACTGAAACTCACGCATCACAAACACGCATGTTCGTTTGTCGACGGTGCATAGCTCTAGCCGCACGTGTTCCCAATAGTGAAAAGGAAGTTGTGTTGCGCAATGGTTGTTGGAAATGGGTCTCTCAACAGAGGATACATATTAAAGCATTATTTCCGTTCATACAGAAGTGGTGGACCGAATTTGAAAAAGGTGGCAGAACAATTCCTTCCCATACTTTCTGTCCCATTCCCCCATCCTACACCATCTGATGCCTACTTGTAGGGAATGGGGAATGTAATCTCTCAGACACTGAAATCAACGGCTCTTTATAGTGACTAGAGTCTTTAAAGTTTCCTATGTTGGATTTTTCTCCACTAATAAGGTAGGTTTTGACATAGTCTTGTTTAGCAAGGAATTGCCAGTTTCTCTCAGCCCTAGTATAGACAATGACCTCATTCCTGACTAGGATGTAAGGATGTCCATTCAACCAATCTATGTTGTTAATTTTCCACAGATTGAGACACTTTCTTTCACACAGCAGAGGCAGATCTCCCAAAAACCTCATCTCCCTCGACTACTGTCTCACTCTCCAGTGAGAGATATGGTAGGTGGTACAGTAGGTAGGCTCTGGATCTGCCAATCTGCTGTAAACCAAGCAGATTTTATCTCAGCCCTAGAGGCCCACTATTCTTTAGATTTTTTTGGCACCAACTGAGACCTGGATATCTCCTCAGAACTCAGCTACCCAGACCTATCCTCTGGCTATGCATTCTCTCACTCTCCACCAGAAACTAGCAGAGATGTTGGTACTGGTCTGCTGTTGTTTCTTCACACCTCTCCCCCTGTCTCATCTCAGTTTTTCATACTGTTAAGGTAATCTTTCCCATTGACCTCCCCCATTATCTAAATTTCAACCTCCACTCTGACAAACTCCAATTATCTTAGCAAAACATTGCTAAGGTGGAATGAACTTCCTCTAGATGTCTGTACAGCTGAGTCATCTTTAAACGATGACTAAAGACCTACCTGTTTCTCCAATATTTAGGTTAATCCCCCCAAAATTAAATAAATAAACAAGCAGCCCTTCCCAACAGTGGTTTACTTGGTTAGTAACCTAGTAATACAGTGTAAGGATCTATCCAATGACAGAAACTTCAAATCATCATCACATGCTTTCCGTTCAGTTCATTTCTTTGGCTGTTGGGTTGCGTGAATTAGTTAGGAATCAATGACTAGATGAATCAGTTAGGAGATGACTAGACACCATATAAGGCAAATTCACTGGTTTAGAATTCTACTGTACTTAGATGGCACACTAGTTAGTTACTATTACTGGTAAAGGTCAATTTGTGTAATGAAGAAGGGAGACACGAAGCAGTTTCTTCTCAGAAACTTGTTTCTGATAGTCCTGCTTTAGATTCTCCCAGATGCCTAGAAGCAAAAACGCACTTACTTAGCGTAGGCCTTTTCCAACAGGGCGCTCCAAAACTCAGTGCAATCTTCCGAGTGGACAAACAGCAGCTTTCCGTCCTTCACAGGAAGCCGATCGTCAATGACAACGTCCACCCACTCACCAAACTGCCAGAACTAAAGACAGAAAGTGTGGGGAAAAAAATACATACTTCTTAACTGTAATTTTCATCCACCCTTTATCTGTTATGAGGACAAGAAGATGAAGAGACCATCTTAAACAGATATTATGAAATTTCAATATTGTTTTACATGAATACCTGAAAGTGGAAGATTCCAGCATAACCAGCACCAAAATCCTGGCCGCTGGGAACCACCCTGGCCATCACATCTTCATTCAACGTGAGAGACGCGATGGCCGCCAAGAGCCAACAGTCCCCTGAGAGACAGAAACAGAAAACCTCAACTTACATGGTTCAAATTGCATGTTAGACTAGAATCACTTATACAACATATTGCAAAATCCATCACCTACAATATCATCACTGCCCCATGTTTACTCTATCAAGCAGCCTAAGGACATTTATCTCTTTGGACAAGGAAACTTTACAACTGTTTGGGAAAGGCAATCCCATAACTTCCAGGTAAATTAGTTTTTTCACCACTTCCTTGAAGACTTCCTTGTGACAGAATAGTGATTTCTGTTATAAAGTGCTGACAGTGGTCTTACAGTATATTATGCACCACATCCATTGGAGCAACTCTGTTGAATGACCTGCATCATTAGAACAAGTGTGTTAATTGTAATCTGTATTATATATGAGCTGAAATAACTACTGTAAGAGCTGAAAAAAGAAAACCAAAATTGACACCTTCTGACCAATCAGAGTGAAGAATTCAACAGCACCGTGCAATAATGCTTTATTCATGCAGAGTCTTGCAAACCCTAGGGTGATTTTATTTCTTTTCCTGGGTCATGTGAGCACTACTGGAATGCAGACATGCCACAGTGTGAACACTGAACGTAAGATACTGTAAACCCCTTCAAACTTCAGATGCAAAAACATCAGCATCAAAGAAGCAGACTTGCATAGACACAATAATCTAAACTGGAATTTGTTTCTCTGACTTCCTCAAGGTTTTCGGGTTAAAAAAATAAAAAGAAAAAAATCCCAACTTAACAGATTTCCATGCACTAACACCCACTTATATAGCTGTCATGTTTTGACATGTCTACATGCTCTGAATCACAGATCGTGGAATAAAGTTATCAGCTGCCAAATGTCATAGCAGAAGGTCCGTTTTTCAGGATTCACTCTAGTCCTAATTGAGAATTTTCTCAGTAATTATTACAGGCTTAATTTGTGATATCAAGTCAGATATTAAGTCGCACAGGTCAGTTTTACTCTAAGGCCAATTAGGGTTGGGACTGAGGTTGAAACCTGGTGTCAATATGGCATCGGTACCTATATAACCCGTATGTACAAGAACCGAATCAAAAAGCAGATTTCACTTTGCTGCCATTTAAATGCCTGAGCGATTGATTGAAATATTTGTCCCCTGGTTCTCTGAAACTAACATAAGAAGCATCATCACCCTCACCGCTGGGTGAAAAATTATTTCCCGATTGGGAAAATGCACGTGAGCGCAAGTCGGAAAGCTCTAATAATAATACAAATTCAACGAATCTTTGTAGCAATGTGAGAGTCCGTGTTTTTTCACATTCCGACTTAAAAACACAACTCGGGAAATGAGAGCGTCCGTGCGAATGCAGTAATTACACTTGCTCTGGTGGCAGCAGGTAGCGTTAACTCGCTAAGCTAAACACGCTTAAATTAAAACGCCTAAAGCTAAATGTCTTTCAACAGTTGTGTGTAAAGGGGAAAACACGTCAAACCTAATGAAACATTTGAGGACACACAGGATGAAGTTAAAAGCAGAGGGATGCAGTGTGTTCAACAGCTTGCAGATATCAGCTGGCAGTGTGGGCATCCCTGACCCCAAACTCAGCAGATCTGTCTTATTTTGCCAGACAAGGCAAATATGGTCATATTTCTACAAAAGAATTGCAGAAATTTGAAGCTGGTTTGTAGTATCCCAAGAAGCATCACTACTTTACTGTTATTGGTTGTAGTTGGTTTCGGTAGTATGTAAATTTGTTGTGTTTTGTATTTACTTACTGTATGTCTATGTATACTTTAAGCTTTTAACATATTGTTTATTTTAAATACAGAAAGTCGTATATAATTGCAAATATTGGTAACTCATGCACTGTAGTGTTTATTTTTTGTACTTCCGTGATTTGTTCGTAGAGCCGCGGTCCGTTCACGTCTGCGGAAATTCGTAACTCGAATATTCGTAAGTCATTATTTTTAAAAAACAAAAGCCGTTGTTTAACTGGATTCACCATTTTTTGTAACTATCAGTTTATGCACTGTTTAGGTACCGGTACCGTTTTTAAAAGTAGCGATTCAACTGTACCATACAAAAACAATACCCAACTCGATGTCCAAGAAACATGTAGGTGAAACATATCAAATTTTAATTCTTATTCTTTTCTTCTGCATCCTTTGACAAAATTCTGAAAGTTTTAATCCTAAACATTGTCTTAAAGCACTTTCCATCTTTCATGTCTTACTACATCACAGAATTCTGTTGCAAATTCAGGTTTTGTTGCTTTTTTCTGAGGCCCTCCTCTTAACCAAACTCTCACTGGCGATATCTGAGGAACCGGGCAGGATACAGTAATAAAGTTAGAATCAAAATTGAATCTGAAAATACTGTATGCACAACTCAAATCAGCCAAAATGCGACTTAGTCAATACCTGTTTTGACATGACAGGTCACACTTTTAAGTTGAACACACCCAAGCATACATGAGATGTTGAGACCTGTTGGGTCTCAAGTCAAACCTGAAAAGTCAAAGCTGTTGGCTTTGACTATTTTACTGCAAACAATATAAATGTGAAATTAGTGTAAAAGAAAAATCCTTCTTTGAAATATTTCTAAAATGATACATTGTTATTAAATCTATGTAAAGACAGTGATGTGGCGATGCTTTAATATTTTAATCTGTTCAACTCCTTTTTTGTACACTAAAAGCCAATTCAAATTTCATGATTTATCGCCATCGTACTCGTCTTCTCGTAAACTGCTAACTTGACTAGCAGACTGGGACTTCATTCTGGGACTTCAAGTCCAGCATTATACATCTGTGTGACTTTATCCCTTTGGTCTTTATCCCTTATGCTTAAGATCGTTGATTATATGTGAATTAAAAAACATGCAAATCGTCCTGCATGCACGTGCTGTGGTCACAAAGTCACATGGTCTTACAGAAGACCCAACCCTGATCATGTTGCTTTATAGGGAAATGCTTAAGCGATTGTGGATTTTGTGCTTGTGTGACTTCTCTCTCATTTGTTTGACACCCAGATCATATTTCAATAGTGACTTCTGTGTAAGCGACCCAAGATCACATGCTGGTAATACTCTGTAATTAAAAAGGTTTTGCGTGCACTATTAAAATGGCTTGTCTGCATTTGCAATGCATCCAGTAATCTTCTAGGAAGACTCACACCTACTCTGATCCACAGTAATTTTATTTTTTTTGAAAGTGTTGTAACACTGCTAGGAATTTCAGCTAAACACCTATCAATTTGTAAATCAATCTGTAAATGCATAAATGCAACAAGCTTAAAGATGATATCGTTCATGATGTGTGCTAGGACTACAAAGTTAGAACTGCTAATTTACAGATAAAATGACAACCCTGATTATGTCTGCATTAAAATGGAAGTCGATATGATTTATCCTGGTTAGTCTTAGCATTGTATGAATCTCATCATATTAAGGGCCTGTTTTTTAACATATTATTGGATTTTTATTATTTTACTACAACAAGATTGAGTCTCACTCACCGTCTATACCGCTTTATTTTGTATTTAGGGTCACAGGGGGCCTGGAGCCTATCCCAGGAGCACAAGGAAAGGTACACCCTGGACAGGGTGCCAATCCATGGCAGGGCACATACACTCACTCACACCTCATTCACACACTACGGGCAATTTGGGAACGCCAATTAGCCTAACCTGCATATCTTTGGACTGTGGGAGGAAACCGGAGGAAACCCACCAAGCACGGGGAGACCATGCAAACTCCATGCACACACGGAAATCCATGGCCGGAAATCAAATCCAGACCCTGGAGGTACAAGGCGACAATGCTAACCACTACACCACCGTTGCCGCCACAAGATTGATTATTTTTCAATAAAATCGCAATTACTTACAGTTGATGCTGTGAAAAGAGTTTGTACTATCATTTCCATTATAGTCATTCCAAAAAGTGCAAGCTCCCCTGTCGTGAGGAAAGCTAACCAACAATAGCAAAGTGCTTGCACTTGAGATTTCATCCAGACATGCTAAGTAAACTTCTCCTTACAGGGAATGTCACCATACCAGCAGTTACACAAATATTTGTATATTTTTCTTTTAAAGCTGTAAATGTGGGCGGTGCACAATAGACATTTTGCACTTGATGTCACAAAGTTTGCCCGCCATTATCCCACCCACGTCTGGAAGGCAAAAGTGACGTTACTTAACATCCAAACCTACAGATAAATGGGTTTAATGGTTGCACTTTCAACAAGAAAACACATCTGATAACGTTATGTCATCAAAAACATCACTTTCTTTTCTTAATAATTGCTTCTAAGTCGTTCCGAATCGCCTCTGAACTGTCTGTGTCGCGTTTTTCACAGCTAACATCATTTCATGAAGCGCAAACCACATTTGAAACAGAAGCACTGAGTGAGCTAACGCTAATGCTAGCAAATGCCACTAAATCCAGAAGGAATCACATAGTATAAGGTAATCACGTTATGATAAATCAAACTTCTGCAAATTAACATCCTTATTACCTTCTTCATTCATTTTCACATTCTTGCTTCCCTTTGGAATAACTTCAACAGTCAACCCCAACGTACTGCGGATCAGC
Source organism: Clarias laeviceps (assembly GCA_030014305.1). NCBI lineage: Eukaryota > Metazoa > Chordata > Actinopteri > Siluriformes > Clariidae > Clarias > Clarias laeviceps. Next base: position 38,843,312 of record JAQMYJ010000023.1, on the reverse strand, counting down.
AGAATAGAAGCGAACAATTGCTAGGTTATGCTTTTACAGTATCTGTGTGTCAAAGCATCAGGTAATCTGGTAGATAATCAGGTAATCTTTCAGTTTTTTTTTTTTTTTTTTTTTTTTACCTCAAACATAATTATTGATGAAAGTATATACCGTAGTAGCATAATGTCCCACCACCCACTGTTGTGACTGTCTGCAGAAGTCCCTTCTGATTAATCAGAATTAAAGATCAAGTGGTTCTGGGATTTGAAATTAGTAATACAGAACCTCAACCATACATCAGAATTCTACATACAGTTAGAATTATTGTTGTTGGCCTTTCGGCTGCTCTTGGCAAGGGGTCGCCACATACAAACTTGTCACAGGTTTTACGCCGGATGCCCGTCCTGACGCAACCTCCTATTTTATCGCATGGGCACTGCATGGGCATTGGCTGGGGTTTGGGCGCTGGCTACCGAATCGAATCTGGGCCTTCCGCATGGCAGATGAAACAGCTACCTACCACTGAGCCACCAGTGCCCTACTACATACAGTTACAATTAAAACCTAAAAATAAATAAATAAATCCATCATGAATGTCATTTACATATAACATTTTCAATAATGTCGTTGTTCTAGGTAGATAACATCACTTAACTTTTCATTAGTAAATTACACACTGTGTCCAAACCCAAATGCTGTTATCTTGAATTATGAGTGTGTGTGTGTGTGTGTGTGTATATACATTCAGCGACACGCCTTTGTTTTGTTTGACATTTAAAGGCTGACACAGTTCATAGTTAAGGTTTAAAGCCCCAGGAACCATTAAACTTTATTTATTTTAATTCATTCATATTTGTGACGCATTGCACTTTTAAGGGTTATTATGTGTGAGTGGTGGGTGTAGGATGTAACAAAAAGCCAAGCCAAGACAAGACAAGACAAGACAAGACAATGCAGTAGATTTGACAGCAGATGGACTTACGGTACTAGTGATACTGATCAGGAATTTGGTTGCTGGGGTTATGGGGAACAGTATGGGAGTGTGTGAAGAACAAATATTGGTTAGAATGTCAGTTGGGTTAAATAACATGTTTAAAACCAGCTTGGGTTCCTGTGAATGCTGTGTGCATCTTTGTGTAATTTAGTTGTGAGCATTGTGTACTGTAGATGAGTGTCGAATTTGGTGTATTTGGCATAGTGGTTAGAGCAGTGGAGCCTTGGACCCCCTGGGTACAGGTTCGATTCCTGCCTGTGTTCATGGAGTTTGTTCTCCTTGTGCTTGGTGAGTTTCCAAAGACATGCAGATTAAAAAGTTAGGTTAATTGGCGTTCCCAAGTTTTCCATTTTTGTGTGTGTGCTCTGCGATGAAATTGCACCCTGTCTGGTCCTCAAAGTCTCCTGGGATAGACTCCAGACCCCCGTGACCCTGTACAGGGTAAGCGGTATAGAAGATGAATGATTGAAATGTCAAATTTCACAATCTGACTCTACCCACCTTTTCTTTTTGCATAAAAGAAAAGCTGACAGCTGTATTAAAAAAAGAAAGAAAGAAAAAAGCTTGAAATGGCAATCACTTAAAAAGCTGCTTAATATAGGATTTAAGCTGTTGAACGAGTTCAGCAAGTTAACTCCAGCTACTCGGGGATTGGTAAAGAACGGTAGAAGCTACCGTCTTATTTATTTGCGCATGTGTGTGTGTGTGTGTTCATGAGAAAGAGAGTCATCACTTCCTGATTTAAACCAAAACCCAACCACAAGCAACGTCACCTGAATTGCATTGCATTGCAGTGTGACTTACCCAGAGCTCCCTGACAGATATCGGTCCGTGTAGCTCCTCCAGTGATAAACTTTGGATTGGAGCACAGATCCTGTTAAAACACAAACACACACACAAACATAAACACCCACCCACACACATACACATAGAGAAATGTAGACACACCTGGAGTAATTATCCTGTCTAACAATGACTGCACACTGGTGTTGGTAGATGTTGACACCCATCTTTAACTACCTGTTCAATGACTTATAAGCATTTGTTGGAATAAAACTGTGATCTTTAATAAGATTTATTTAATTATATGATGCAGAATAAATCAATAAATAAATGCATCATATTTAAATGAAATGAATGGCTACTTTCACTAGTGTTGCAAAACGTTTCCAGAGCAATAGTTTGTACCCCCCTCAGGCAAAATGTTACACACAAATCAGGATTTTTCTCTTTTTTTCCTTTTACATTCCTGTTTTTGACTGTGCACATGCAGATGTGTTCATAACACGACGTTATTTTAAATAAGCCAGATTCTCAACAAGTTCCAGAATGTCAAGTAGCAGTTAATCAATCTGCATGAAAAGTTTTCCAAACAACTAAAAAAGTCACTCAGCACTACTCACTCCGGGTCTTTTCCACTGCACCCCCCTGGTCTTGGAGGAATTCGGTCCGAGCTCCGAGAAGCCCAGAGACTCCGGCGCAGCTGAGAAATAAGGATCACAGAACATCTGGCCCTGGCTCTTACACTGGCTCCGGAGCGCCTCGTAGTTCTGGTTCAGGTACGGGTTCGCGTTCGCGTTGGTGCCGAACCCCGCGGCACGGGCTCGCTTCTTGGCCAAAGTGGACGCGATTCCTGCCATCCTGAACCTGTGTGTCTCTGTGGAACCGGGGGAAAAGGTGCGCAAAGAACTCGGTGCGAATGGAGAACTGAAGTTTGAGGAAGTTTTGGTTCTCCTCCCTCGGGCGTGGCTTCATCTCATACTGTATACAACATACTGCAGGAAGGTTTTAATGCATAGTGAAAAAAGTGTTTACTGCTTAAGATACATCTATTATTATTATTATTATTATTATTATTATCATATGTTATTACTTTATGTTAGATTATATCATGGAACCAGATTATTATAATAGAATCAGATTTAGTTCTTTGGACTAAAGTGCACTAGGTAGGGAGTTTCAACCCCTTCGTAGTGCACATGTTTACAGAGCAAAAGGACTCGTGTGTGATTTGAAAAACAGCAATGTTTAGAGTTTTTTTCCCCTTTCTGTACTTTTCCCTCTCTTTATTCTGGCCGCTGTGACGCGTTACTGATGTACTGATGTCCCCGCACGCGCCTCTGTAGTCCGATCTGATTGGCTGAGCGCTAATTCTAAAGCCATAGCAAATGTTTCACTTAGTAAACTGATGGTTTTTCTTACATACACAGCTGCCAGGTGGTCGATGCCTTTTTATCTGTTTCTATGTATCCAACTACGGACCATGGAGGCCAGTGATGACCACTGTATTTATTCCCATTTTACCACCGTGGCAAGACCAACATTCACACACTATGGGCAATTTGGAAATTCCAATTAGCCTAATCTGTGGAAGGAAACCACCAAGTACCCCAGAGAAACCCACCAAGCATGGGGTAGAACATGCAACTGGATGCACACAGACCCCAAGGCGGGAATCAAACCCGGATCCTGGAGGTACAAGGCAACAGTGCTAATCACTAAGCCATCATGCCGCTATAATCGGTCACTTACTACATTATTTTATTTACAGGTCCAAGAACAAATTCAAGACCGATGTAACATGTCAAAGTCTGTAGTTGCAAAGTTTAGGAATAGAAGTCTTTATGGCTTCAAAAATATTTTGTGTGGAAAATGTAATAGAAAAATACATTCATAGAATGTATTTCCCAGATAAAAGTTTGTAGGTTAGCAGATCATTTCAAATGGGTTTGCTTTTTTGGTACCTCTAACATTCAATTTGTCCAGATTTCTGGATGTTATGAAAATTAGAGGGTTGCAACAGGAAGGGCTTCAAGCATAAAACCCTGCGGATTAAATGATCCAATGTGGCGACTCCTAGGGAAAAAAAAGCCTAAAATTATTTAATTTTTTTTTTAAGAGACAAAGGCCAAGGGATTAATTTAAAAGTCACTTTAGTTTCACTGCTGACTACAACTGAAAACATGAAATTGCTCTCTTCCTCCTCCTGGGACGCTGATTGAAACCTTCCTCATGAATACTCAAAACACTGTATCAGAGCATTTAAAAGTATTTATTTTTCATTGTTCACAACATACTTTTTCCATGATAAGACTGACATTTGACTTTAATAAATGACAATGTGGTCAAATAATCATCATCAAGCATAACATTATTTGCATATCTGTAGTTTATAAAATGAAAGTTAAAAGTGAAATTTATTTTATCTGCATGGTTAATTTTACAGTCGACTAGTGCATTGATGTATAGGTTAAATCAACGTGTCAGAAAGTGCTATCAATGTTAATGTGATATGGAATACATTTAGATAATGTTGACAACATAAAGTACTTCTAGTCAGGAAATGTTACGATAAAACTGTACTATATTTTGTTCCTGTGATACACCTATTCAAAAGTATAGATAGGCAATATTGAGAAAGTAGCACAGATACTGTAACTACACACTTTTGTTACTGGTAGGAAATTCTGGAACGATAGGAAAAAAAATATGACAGAACAATGGCACAAACTGATGCTCTCTGAAACTTATATATTAAAGTTAAAACCTCAGGGGGTACTTTAAAAAGGTAAAATAAGACAGAAAAAAGGAACTGTCATATTTCATATAATAAAATTTGAGAATAAACTAATGTTTTGCTTTATAGTATTGTCAGCCCTAATGTTTCCTCACTCCATCCCTTATGCTTCAGCCAAATGAAAAAAGACCTGAATTTAAATTATCCAACACCATCATATCATTGAATATTTGGCTCAACTTTTACCCTGATATAAAAATCAAAAAGGAATTCAGAATTAAGAAAATATATAACAAAGCAGTCAGAAATAATCTTATTTAAAAATACAATCTATAGTATTTTTTTGCTCAAGCCTGTGTTTCTCAATCCTGGTCCTGGACAACCCCTTGTCCGACACTGCACTTTTTAGTTGTTTATCAGCTCCCAGCACACCTGATGTGACTAATCAGTTAATTAACAGCCTTTCCTTAATTGACATAGGTGTGATAGAGCCAGGAAAATACAACAGGGGTCCTCTAGAACCAGTGTTGAGAACCAGTGGTTTTATGCATAATTAAAAATCCCATAACAGCATGCTATTTCAAGGTATATAGTATTATAGAACACTTTTTTAACTTTCCAACTAAATCTACTGTAGACACACACAACAAAGTATTTAAACTGAGTCCTTATGCATTGATGCCTGCCATAAGAGTCCTGCTTAAGTGGAGACTCTTAGCTCGTCTGCTGCCCTCAGGCTGGAGACATTTAGATCATAGTTAAACACAGCCACTGTGGAGACGAGAGAGAAAACGGTGTTTAGACAAAACAAATACCGAATACAGTATATATTTATACGAAACATGAAGAAAACTAACCGTTTGAAAGTCCACCTCTAAGAAACCAGTGTTGTGTGCATCCATCTTTCGGAACATTCCTAAAAAAAATAGGGAAGAGAAACACAAGATGTGGTCATGGGGGAATTCAGTAATTAGCCAATTATAAGACTAAACAAAGTTTTACAATTTTGTTGAGTTGTACGCCCTCATTCATGAGAAATTTCACCACAAATCCTTGTTTGACTTGAACACCCCTCGTATATTAATTTCTCATTTACAGTATATAAATATAAACAATTTGAACTTGAAATTTGTAAAAGTTGTATATAGCATGTCTGTATGTATTATTATTATTATTAGGCAGACAGGCTGAGGGAACGGAGGGGTTTCCTTCAATCCATTGACTGTCTAACCTGTAATATTTCTCTGCCGTAGATTTTACTTTGAGTCTGAAAAATACTGAACAAAAAGCATCCCATATCGATTTAATATGGACCAGATGTTTTAGTTTCAAAATATGGGACAGTTGGCAACACTAATCATAACCGCATTTTTTGGCAGCTTGATGTAATAGCCACTTGCTAGCATTTCAGCTAGTTAGCAGCTAGCGCAGAAAAAGTGCAGACTAATGTAAACAAGCTAGCTGTGCTGGATAAGAGAGTTTAGTAAACTCGGCAGACTTGTTATCCTTGTAGCAATGACTGTTTGGCTAGTCAGTAGTGTGTTTAAGATTCATTTTAACAGAAGACATGTTATGGTAGTTTAGCCATTCTGTAGTGTGTTTATGGTTTATGGTTATTCTACAACTTATGGTAGTTCACTCATTCATGAGTGTTTCTACAGCAGGTAATTTGACCATTCATTTAATGAGGGAAGTCAAACCAAGACTTTTAATTGTGCATAACAGAACACATGTATGAGAGTAAGAAAAAAAAAAAAAAAGTCCCTTTATTTCTTTATAAAATCCCCTGCAACACTTTGCCTATAGTATTAAAAACAACTTTAGAATGGAAGACCCCCATTCAGTCATGTTGGTAATTTTTTGTGGGACATTAATTCCACTGAAGGGAAATCATAACGTTACAGCATTCAAAGACGGTCCAGCTTTTGGCAACATTTTGGGACAGGCTGGGTTGTTTTTCCCATTGCAGCATTCAGGACTTCACTTACGGAACATCAGCTCCAATTTCATAAGGCAGGCCACAAAGTCATCAAAGTCAATGGTCAGGTCAGTACCAGCGAAGCGGGCCACCAAAATCTGGAAGATGGTGTCATTCAGAGTGAATCCTGTCCAAAATAAAGAGAACTTATATTAGAATATGTGGAGTATGAGAATATAACAAGATATGACATAATATGTCAAACAAAGAAGGTATCCATTGATTAATTAAGCCACAGGCTAATATGAAAAACTATTAATTAGTTCTATACTCCATTTTGTGCACTCCGGCTCTACTGCAACTCTATGTATTGACAGTTAAGTGTTGTGAGTGATCAGATGAGTGTGTAAATAGAGGTCTTGTGACTGATGTGGGTTGATGCCTGACTTACCAGCTTTTGTCAATGCGATACGAAACTCTGTTGTGCTTATATTCCCGGAACCATCCTGGTCATTTTCCTTATAGATTTGCTAAAAGAACAATAAGAATATAGTAATGAGTTACTTACAACAAATTCTATCTATTCAATTCAATTCAGTTTTATTTGTATAACAATGGTCATTCTCACAAAGCAGCTTTACAGAATCAAAATGAAATTATGGAAACGAGGACAAAATGTATGAGAAAATATGTACGAAACAAAATGATCCGATTGTCCCTTGATGAACAAGCCAAGGGCGACAGTGGCAGGGAAAAACTCCCTGAGATGGCAATAGAAAGTAACCTTGAGAGAAACCAGACTCAACAGGGAAGCCATCCTCATTTGGGTGATAACGGATAGCAGGAATTGTTTTGCAGTTATACTGAGTGGCAGCTGGAAGTTCACTCTAACAGGAAACATGTTTAAGTTCATATGAAGTCCAGTTAATTATTGAAGGCTCAGGTACAAAACTGTAGAAAATTCCAGTCCTGAACTATTAAGGGACTGCAGTCACAAGTCCTCAAACAACAGCTATCCTCAGTCACCACATCCCAAGCACACCACATGGGGCCTCAACCTGCATCCCAAGCAGACCACACACGGCCTCCATGTGACAAGATCTCCAACCAGAAGTGGAGCATCAGGATGAGCCAGACAGGTCCAGAGTGCAGAGGGGGTTTGGATCACTGGCAAGTCAGGAGAGGCATGTGTAGCTCGACAGATGTCTAGTTTGTTGTTTTTTAGACTACGAAACTAGCGCATTCACCAAAAAGTGGAAAAGTGGCAAGATATGGAACAACTACAAAAAAATTGCTTGCATATTTAATTGTATATGCACTATTCTAATTATTATGCTAATTTGAAAGATAATCATATTAAGGAAAGTAGGGTCACTAATAAGTTATAGGGTCGTGAAAATGAATGTCCCTGTGTTCTGATTGGCTAGGAAAAGGCAGTTCCTCAAATTCAAGGACAGTTCATTTTAAGCAGCAGACACTGAATCAATGTGTTTGGAAAAGGAGTGAAACTGAAGGCCAATCAAGTAGCCAGAATTCCAAATCCAAGTTGTATTTCAGATGGAACATTAAAACACATTTTGAAGAGCTTCAAGTCTTATATAAGCAAATTATGCAACCCTTAATGAAGGTACTTTAGCAGAAATGATAGATTGTCAATCATTTAATGTTTTCAAGCTAGTCTGATTACAACATTACTCTGTGATACTTCTGATGGGCCTATGTGTATAGAAAATACTGGTCACTTTTAACTAAATGTATAAAACTGCACTCTGTTCAGACTTGTGCATAACTAAAATAACCCATGAACACTGATCTTACCAGGTATTTCTGCACTTTCTTCCACAATGTGGCAAATTCACCCAGGCCAAGTCTCCCATCGCCGCTGTCCTGAGGGTTAGTCAAGGGAAATACTCAAGATTACAGCCACATAAGAAGCTAAAATTGCTTATAGGACCAGGAGAACTTAGTTTCCTACAACCCTCCATGATGACCTTGAGGAATTCATTCAGACTAGTTTATTAAATAAGGCATATATGACATTATGACAACACTACTCCAGAAATTAGCACCAGATTTAGTGCGTTGAAATGAGGATACATCCACGAGGT
>JAQMYJ010000023.1:38809855-38828590 GCA_030014305.1 Clarias laeviceps | reverse complement strand
AAAACCTCAACTTACATGGTTCAAATTGCATGTTAGACTAGAATCACTTATACAACATATTGCAAAATCCATCACCTGTGACATACTACAATATCAGCACTGCCCCATGTTTACTCTATCAAGCAGCCTAAGGACATTTTGTCTTCTTACTGTAGGTTCTGTATGTTTGGATTAGGAAAGTTTACAGTGGGGATTTTCTACGTTCGTCCACTTACAAAGAAATAAAAGGTCTGTAATTTTTATCACATGTGTATTGTAAAGGATAGAGACAGAATATCAACGAAAAATCCAGAAAAAGCACATTTTACAACTGTTATAAATTGATTTGCATTTCGGTGAGTAAAACAAGTAATTGAAATGCAAATCAATTTATAACATTTGAATCATGCTTTTTCTGGATTGGTGTAAATTGCTGAAGAGATGAGCAGACTCTCCGCTGTTTGTGGGACTGTAAGTTTCTGGGACTTTCGAGTCCAGCATTGGGCGTCTCTGTCTCTCTAATGTCTGAGAAAGGACATTAACTTTATTTTTTCCAAGAGTGAACATTGAAACCTGGTCTTTATCCCTTATGTTGAGAATAGGTGGATTAAAAACATGCAAATCATGCTGCACAGCCGGCTGTAGTGACACAATCACATGGGTTTACAGACGAGCCAATCCTGATGCTGTTGCCTTAAAGCCTAAAGGAACATACTGAGGATTATGGATTGTGTGTGCATGTTTGCTTTCTTTTGCTCTTCTTGACATGCGGATCATATTTCCTTAGTAACTTTTGTGTAAGTGAAATACTGTATGATCACCTGCTGAAAATGCCTGTTAATACTGTATTGAAAATTGTTAGAACTGTTAATTAATACATACAATGATACTGTAACTCTGATTATTTCTGTTTTAAAATGGAAGTTATTGAAAAGTAATTTATGGGAGTCGTGATTTATTCTGGTTTATCATATCATTGTATGAATCTTATTATAACAAGGACCGTTTTTTTAAACACATTAATTGGATAATTGTTACCACCACAAGGTTGATTTTCCAATAAAAGCGCAATTAATTACAGTTAATGCTGTGGAAACAAGTTTGTACCATTATTTGCATTACAGTCACTCCAAAAACTGCAAGCTCCTCTGTCCTGATATTGAAATATATTGGAACAAAGTGCTTGCACTGGAGACTCCTTCCGGAAATGCCAAGTAAACATCTCCGAACAAGAAACTTTACTGTGCCTAGAATTACACAAATATTTCTATATTTCTCTTTTAAGGTCATTAATGTGGGTAGTGCACTCTTGACCTTTTTGCACATGATGTCACGAGGTCTGCCTACTATGTTCCTGCACCAGAACTTCTGGGGGGCGGAAGGGACGTTACTTAAAGGATGCCAGTTTCAAAGCCCACATACAAAACCAGTCACAATAGTACTTTCAGCACGAAAACATTTCTGATAACGTCATAATAAACAACACTTTCTATCCTTAGGGCATTACTTGGTGTGTGGAACAAGGGATTGTACACCCTATATACAGCACTAACATTCCATTTTATACTATTTTGGATTCAACCTCATTTTATATCCTCATCATTTTATAAACGTAAGCACAGTGTATTTCGTAGGATCTTCTCATTTGCAACGGAAGCAGTGAATGATTATAAATCAAACTTCTGCAAATATACAGTACCTTTATTACCTTTTTCATCCATTTATTCATATTCTTGTTTCTCTTTTGAAATCCTCCACAACACATTGCTTATAAAAAATCATCAGCAGAACAGAAGCTATCGATTGCTAGGTTACTCTTCTATCTGTGTGTCAAAGCACCAGGTAATCCGGCAGGTATTATTTTTGGCTCTGGGATACACCTCAAACGTAATCATCAACAAAAAGACACAGGAGCTCAAAGGCGGTTAACGGTGCAATAGCCACCTACTGTTATGACCGACGTCATGGTAGTCACAAGTCTGCAAATTTCTACACAAATCCCTGAAATTTGAAATTAGTAATATATAACCTTAACCACTGGGTTACCATTGCACTGAATTTGAATACTACTAAACCTAAAAATAAAAAAAAATTAAAAATCCTTTATGGATGTACAGTAATTTACATATTATGTTACATGGTAATGCTATTGTTTTGAGTAATGACAAAATACATCATTATGATATTAAGGCATCATCATTCGAATTTAAATTTATTAACCAATTATACGGTGGGTCCAAACCTAAATGCTGTTTTCATGCATCATTAAAACTGATTCTGTGTGTGCATCCAGTGACACATCCAGCTTTCTAGTTTCCATTTGTTTGACAGTTAAAGACACATTTCCGGTGTAAAACTTCCAAATTACTTTTTTTTTTTTTTTTACTTTTTTGCCCATCACGCCCTCCCCCCCACCCCTTTTTTAAGGAACCATTGAGACTTTATTTACAGTTAAACCTTGGACCGCGCACACAAACGTGGTCACAATGTTATAGTAAACAGTACATGCACGCACGGATGTTGACAATACAAGTGACGCACGTGCACTAATAATGAGCATGGGAAGTGATTACCCATAATCCCGCAGCGCACAAGAGAGAAGAACCATTGGCTCAGTTGTCATCATGTGACGCTCGGTAGACAAAGCACATGCGTACTACTCATATATCAAGCCCTCGCTCGTTTATTAAGTTAAAAGTTATTTTAAAATTTAGCTTGTCTTGCAAAACGCTCAGAGACCGAGTTACTCGCAATCCAAAGTTCCACTGTATTTCATATTTCATTCATATTTGCGAACCTATTGCACTTTGTATTTAAATGTTAACCTGGATAAGTGGTGGGTGGAGGACGTAACAAATACGTCAAGACAAGACAAAGCAGTTGATTTGACAGCAGATGGACTTATGGTACTAATGATAATGATCAGGGTGTTTGGTTGCTGGGCTTGTGGGGAATATAATTTTAAGTGGAGTTAATTAACGTGTATAAAACCAACTTCAGATTTTGTGAATGTTGTGTTCATCTTTGTGTAATTTACTTGTGTGTGTCTGTGAGCATTGTGCAGTATTTAATTATCTGGTGTGTCTATATGCACTGTATCTTTTTTTTTTTTTTCAATTATTTGTCAGGAGCTATTGTGAAGTTAATCCCTGGAATACAGTATATAAGGGACAACTATTGAATTAGGTGTATGTTTACTTTTATTGTTATTTAACATTAGGTTTAATTGAGCTGTCGAGTTTTACAATCTGACTCTACTTGCATTCAGCTTATTTATTTTATATTTACTTCATCAGCTTATTTACTGACAATGTTTTTTTTTTTTTTTAAAAATGTCAATTGCCTACAATGGTCCTTCTTATATGATTTTACAAGAAGTCGTTGAACCGGTTCAGCACCCTAGTCAAGGTAGTTACAGAAGGGTAGCAACTGCCGGCTTATTTGTTTGAGGGATGAGAGCGAGCGAGCGAGCGAGCGAGAGAAAGAGTCATCACTTCCTGACTCAGATATGTTGTGAACCAAAACACAACCATAGGCAACGTAACCTCAATGCATTGCAGTCTGACTTACCCAGAGCTCCCTGACAGATATCAGTCCGTGTAGCTCCTCCAGTGATAAACTTTGGATTGGAGCACAGTTCCTGTTAAACACACACACACACACACACACATACATATATGTGAACACCCACCCCCACACACACATAAACAGACGTGTAGACACACCTGGAGCAATTATCCTGCCCAACAATGACTGTACACTGGTGTGGGTAGACGCTGACGCCCATCTTTAAGTACAAGTTCATTTACAAACAATTGTTGGAAATAAAACTGTTATTGTTAATAGTATTAATTAACTGTAATTATATAATGCATGAAAATTTAGAGTTATCAAAATTTACAGGACATCATATTTAAAAGGGAGTTTCATTTGTAGGTCAGAAATGAGCAGCTATTTTCCACGAATGTTGTAAAACAATCCGGAGCAAAAGTTTGTACCCCCCTCAGGCAAAAAAAAAATTTTTTTTTTTTTTGGAAACTGTTTACATTCCTGGTTTTGACTGTGCACATTGGGATGTGTTCATGACACGACTCTTTTTCTTTTCCCACAAGTTACTTTCCCATCCAAAAAAAATAGCTCCAGAATGTAAAGTAGCATTTAATCAATCGACATGAAAAGTTTTCCAAACAACTAAAAAAGTCACTCAGCACTACTCACTCCGGGTCTTTTCCACTGCACCCCCCTGGTCTTGGAGGAATTCGGTCCGAGCTCCGAGAAGCCCAGAGACTCCGGCGCAGCTGAGAAATAAGGATCACAGAACATCTGGCCCTGGCTCTTACACTGGCTCCGGAGCGCCTCGTAGTTCTGGTTCAGGTACGGGTTCGCGTTCGCGTTGGTGCCGAACCCCGCGGCACGGGCTCGCTTCTTGGCCAAAGTGGACGCGATTCCTGCCATCCTGAACCTGTGTGTCTCTGTGGAACCGGGGGAAAAGGTGCGCAAAGAACTCGGTGTGGACTGAACACTGAGTTTGAGGAAGTTTTGGGTTCTCCTCCCTCGGGCGTGGCTTCATCTCTCATACAACATACTGCAGGAAGGTTTTAATGAACAGTGACAAAAGTGTTTACTGCTTAAGATACATCTATTATTATCATATGTTGTTACTTTATGTTATATTATAGCATGGAGTCCGATTATTATAATAAAACGTTGCAGAAGATGTACGAACAAGAAGCAGGAAGACGTTCGCTGAATATCACTAGTTCTTCTGACTAAAGTGCACTAGGTAGGGAGTTAAAGCTGGGGTTTCAACCACTTCGTAGTGCACTTGTATACAGGACAATGACTCGTTTGGAACCGACATACTGTGATTTGGAAAACAGCAACGCTTAGAGTTTTTTTTTTCCTTTCTGTACTTTTTCCTCCCTTTATTCTGGCCGCTGTGACGCGTTACTGATGTACCGATGTCCTCGCACGCGCCTCTTTAGTCCGATCTGATTGGCTGAGCGCTAATTATAAAGCAAAAGCGAACGTATAAATTTGTCAGTGTGAAAAATGTTTGACTTAGTAAACTGATTTTTTCCCAACATGCTCAGTTGCGAGGGGTTCAGTGCCTTTTTATGATGTACATTATATTAATATAATATTAATAATATTATCGTTATAATAATTTAATATTACCCCATATACATGGGTATACAGTCTTATGCAAATGTTTAGGCACCCATTAATAAATAACAGGTTTTGGTGATTTTTTTTTTTTATTGTAAAGATTTTATTGTTAACACTCTTGGAAATGAAAAAATGCACAATATTTTCAGCAAACACTGATTATTAGTTACTTCTTCTGCCATAAATTGAACAAAAAATTAAAAATAAAAACATTATTATGGCACTGTGCAAAAGTTTGGGCACCAAGAATTCCAGAGTCTCAGATTATTTTTTACAAGGTTTCAGACCTTATTCAGCTCGTTAGATCTGATGCATGGCAACAGCTGTCATTAGTAAATGCCAATTTCAAATTTCAAAACTTTTACAAATACTTTGACTCTTCAAACCTTGTGCACACACTTGCGGTCACTCAACAACCATGGGTTCCTCTAAGCAGCTGTGTAAGACTCTGAAAATGAAAGTTATTAATGCCGACAATGCAGGAGAAGGCTACAAGAAGATAGCAAAGCGTCGTCAGCTTGCAGTTTCCACAGTGAGAAATGTAATTAAGAGATGGCAGTTCAGGGGAACTGTGGAAGTCAAGATGAGATCTTGAAGACCAAGAAAACTCTTGGAGAACTGCTCGTATGCTGGTCAGAAAGACAAATCAAAACCCCCAGTTGACCCCAGATGAAGATTTAGCAGACTCAGGAGTGGTGGTGCACCGTTCCACAAGAACTTTATGGAAGAGTCAGTAGAAGAAACCCTTACCTGTGTCCCCATCATAAAATCCAGTGTCAGAAGTATGCAACAGAACATCTACAGAAGCCTGATGCGTTTTTGAAAAAAAAGTGCTGTGGAACTCTTTGGCCACAATCAGCAAAGGCATGTTTGGAGAAAAAAAGAAGCAGCATTTCATGAAAAGAACACCTTGCCAACTATTAAGCATGGGGGTGGATCTATCATGTTATGTGGTTGTGTTGCAGCCAGTGGCACAGAAAACATTGCACAGGTGGAGGGAAGAATGGATTCCACAATTTACCACCAAACTGTGGAAGCAAACATCACACCATCTGTAACAACATCTGTAAAAAAGCTGAAGCTGAAACGAGGATGGCTTCTACAACAGTATAATGATCCTAAGCATACCTCGAAATCCACTATGGAATACCTCAAGAGACGCAAGCTGAAGGTTTTGGAACGGCCATCACAGTCTCCTGATTTAAACATCATTGAAAATTTGTGGGTAGATCTTAGAAGAGCTGTGCATGCAAGACGACCAAAGAATCTTACAGAACTCGAAGCCTTTTGCAGGGAAGAATAGGAGAAAATCCCAAGTACAAGAATTGAAAGACTTGTTTATTTTTCCGATAAAACAGTGTTTACCTGTGTGTGCACGCGTGTGTGTGATAATGGAGGAAGGGTAACTGTGTAAAACGAGTACGGGGAGAGGGGAGCTTACTTTAGATTCACACACACACACACACACACATACACAGCGCCTGCGCGCACAAATGGAAACACTTATCAGTCGGGATTTATTTTTACTTTTTTTTTAAGGTAAAGTGCTGGTGAATATGTTTTATTTTTACTTAATATTTTGTGTTAATTCTTTTTAGGTATTTATTTTTTTGGGCTGTGGAACAAATAATTTGAGTTTCATTATTTCTTATGGGAAAATTCTATTTGGTTTACGAGTGTTTTGGAATACGATTCCAATTCTTTGGAATCAAGAACAAGTCGTGACTGATGTAATGTGGTGCAAAGTTTAGGAATAGAAATCTGAATGGAAAATATCTTCCATATTTACAAAAATATTTTGTGTGGAAAACGTAAAAAAGAAAATGTAAATGATAGAATGTTTTTGTCAGGTATAAGTTTTAGTTCATCAGATAATTTTAGAAGAAGTTCCGATATCCTTAGCTTGTGGCCCTATGAGTGATTAAGATTTTGAACTGCTTTACAAAAATAACATTCTTTAACTGAGGTGGTTATGTATCAGTGGGTGTGGTCAGCATCAAACAGGAAGCAAACATCAAATAGTTAGGAAAAATGACATGCTTTTGCTGATTTATTTTATATGCTGGACATATTTCACATTCATTTAAGGTAAATAAAATGAAATGAGAAATCATGTGACCTCTTATTTCCCAAGGTACACTGGGACAGTCTTGAGAAACTAGTGGGGAGTGAAAAGATATAAGCAGTGTAGATGATGGTGGTATGGGAAATGTACCATGTTACTTATTAAGCAAAGATGTATTATTGTGGTACGTACACCTTTATTATAAAAATAATAAAGCTTGCAGTGTTAGTAGGTTGTGAAAGACAATCTAAAATATTTTGGTAATACGAATTGAAGCAATATCTCACAGTTTGTTCATTTAACTCAAAGTACTTACGAGGGACAGTGCAGCCTTCGTGGAAATCTTCACTGACGCTCTAGACACAGCAATCTTTGTTTTTGTGCTTTATAATTTATTTTTTGGAGCACTCTGCTCCATGTTAAGTATAATAAGCTATATAAATGATAAACAGTTGATGTGATGTATGTTTTTTTTTTCTACATTAGTAATACATTTTACACATAGTTTTACATTATTTTTGATGATAAGCAACAAAAATATGAGGAGCCACTTGGGAGCCAAAAGAGCTAACTCTTTTTAGTGAGCCAAGCCAAAAGAACCGACTCTCTAAAAAGAGCTGAAATTCCTATCACTAACAGCTTCACTTGAGCAAAACAAAACAAAGAGATATACAGAATAAATAGCATATATATATATATATATATATATACTGTCCCCTATTTTTAAATACCAACAACCACCACAAGTACAACAACAACAAGTATATTCAGTATATATCTTTGTTTTGCATTCAGAGCAATAATCATATCTACTTCAAAAACTGTTTTGTTCTTTATCTGATCGAAGGTTTGAAGACTCTCAGGGTATGATAAGAACATGTTACACTTAGCTGACTTGGCAGTGTTCCATTGCCCGCACAATAATAGCAATCGGTACATCGGTTTGCACCTCATACTGTATGTATGTGTTAAGAGAGAATTCAAACTAGTTGTGTAGTGGTTAGCACTGTCGCCTTGCACCTCCAGGGTCTGGGTTCGATTCCCGGCCAGGCTCGTTTGGAGTTTGCATGTTCTCCCCGTGCTTGGTCGGTTTCCTCCCACTGTCCAAAGATATGCAGGTTAGGCTAATTGGCATGGTGTGTGAATATGTGTGTGTACCCTGCGATGGATTGGATTGGCACCTTGTCCAGGGTGTGCCCTAAGCCTGCATCCCAGGATAAAGCTATATAGAAGATGAGTGATACATACAGTATAATTCAGACATACAGTACACATGACATTTCTTAAGGAACTCTAAAAGTCACTTGCATGAATTTTATTGTACTTTACACACTTTACAAGTAGTGATGATCATGATCTGAGCAAAAGTCTTAGGCACCCTGTGTTTTATAGTACTAATTTTATTATTTTATTATTAAAAATGTTACCACTTCATGTTGAGTCAGTATAAAAACATTTCTGATTTTCGATCATAAAATTCAGTATTTGTATGGGAGAAAAGAAATCAGCATATTACTTAAGCGACAACTTTTCAGACAAAAAACAAAAAGGAAGCACTTGCAGGAGTCAAATTCCTAAGAAGAACTGTGGGTGGTTCTGCAGGATGCTCAGTAAAACTTAGTAGTGTACTAATGTCCTTATAAAACCTCACACACATTCTAACACTCTCATGAAGACCATCCCAGGAGAGCAAGACCCAAATCTACCTCTGCTGGAGAGAAGTTCATTTAGAGTTACCAGCCTCAGAAATTACCAATTAACAAATAGCACCTCAGATTAGAGCCATTATGAATGCTTTACATAGCGTAAGTAGCAGACACATCTCAATATCAACTGTTCAAAGTTGATTATTGCATAGTTTTTCAATCGAGACCCTGTCCTCAAATTCAGCAACTGCAAGCCCCCCCAGCTCCTACCTTGCCCCTTAGCAGCAGCAGCAGCCGCCCTGCCCCATGGGCCTCGCCTTCCTGCCCTGCCTACATATGATGGGTACCCTAACACCTGGCCCGATCTGTTCTTGACTATGCCAAAGAGTTTCGTACTTTGGCGGCTTTGTGTAGTTGGGATGATCAAACTCTCTTTGACGTGTTTCTTCATAGGCTCTCAGATAGAGTCAAGGACGAGCTGCCTGGAGAACCCTCCTGAACCAGTGCAGGACGTGTTACTTCAGAATGCACGGGTCTTCACCAAGTTGGAGCTTAGAAATGCCTATCACCTAGTGAGGATCCGAGAAGGGGACGAATAAAAGACGGCCTTCAATACACCTACAGTCCACTATGAATATCTCAAGATTCCCTTCAGGCTGACCAAAGCCCCAGCTGTCTTCCAGGCCCTCATTAATGATGCATTGAGAGACTTTCTGAATCTACTGTATTTGCATTTGTCTACCTCGATGATATTTTGTTTTTCTCCTGCAAACTGAAAGAACACAGATCCTATGTCCATCAGGTTTTACAAAGGCTCATGGAGAACAAGCTCTATGTCAAGGCTAAGATATGCGACTTCCACCGCGACTCCACCTCCTTCCTTGGGTTTGTCATATCACCATCGGGTATTCGGATGGACCCAGCTAACGAAAAGGCAATCACAGATTGGCAGGTACCATCTTCAAGACCGGAACTTACAAACTTACAAACATTTCATCCGGAAATATAGCTCTGTTGCAGCACCTCTCACTGCCCTCACATCCACAAAATCACTGTTTCAATGGAATTCACTGGCGGATAAGGCCTTTAAGGAACTCAAATGTCGTTTCACCTCTGCCCCTATCCTCTCCTTCCCTGACCCGTTCCTCCAGTTTGTGGTCAAAGTGGACACATCAGAAACAGGTGTTGAAGCTGTTCTCTCCCAAAGGTCCTCCAAGGATAATAAACTCTACACCTCTTCTTTTCTCTCTCACCGACTCTCTTCGTCTGAACGCAATTATGGCATTGGAGACCGTGAGCTGTTGGCCGTCAAGCTTGCACTTGAGGAGTGGAGACACTGGCTGGAGGGGGCAGGACATCCTTTCTTGGTCTGGACGGACCATGGAAACCTAGAGTATTTAAGGTCAGCCAAGAGACTTAACTCTCATCAGGCACAATGGTCCTTGTTCTTTTCCTGGCTCAACTTTACAGTACATTGTCCTACCGCCGGGGTTCTAAGAACCCCAAGCCTGATGCCCTCTCTTGACAGTTCTCTTCCCCTGTGGATATCCCTATCAAGAAACCATCCTTTCTCCATATTGTCTTGTGGCTGGCACTCATTTAGAAATAGAAAACCTGGTGCTATGTGTGCATGCCATCCGGGGGTAGCCCACACTCTTTTTCTCATTGAGCAACGTTTTTGGTGGCCAACCATTAAGAAGGATGTTAAGGGTTTCGTATCTTCATACGATACTTGTTCTAGGAATAAGGTCACAAATCAAATGTCTCTGTTCCCTGCGGTACCGTCGGCCCAAACTTTTGTCCATTGCTGCAAGAGGACTTGGCAACAGGCTTGCTCTCAACGGCTGTGCTCTGCAAACTTTTTTCCGACACAAGGCCAACCACCACCGCTGTGCAGCCCCCAGATACCACGTAGGTCAAAGACTGATGCTGTACACATGCGTCATACCCCTAAAGACCTTGTCAAGAAAATTGTCTCCCAGGTATATTGGGCCCTTTTCCATTTCCTGTGTCATTAACCCTTGCTCCGTCAAGCTTTCTCTACCATTGTCCATGCGCCGCATCAACCCCATGTTCCATGTGTCCCAGATCTGACGACTGATCTCCTGTCCATTGTCCATTGTTTAGATTAATCAGCTCTGTTTATTTAAGGCGCTGCAAGACACCCACCTGTCGCCAGATTATTGTGCTGTTTATGCCTTTATTCTTGCGTTTGTTTTGTCACAATTTTTCGGTTACGACCTCTCTTTGTTTCTCGGTTTCTTTTTTGTCTTTGCGCTATGGATCTTGCACCCTATTGGACGTAATGGCTTTAAACTTTGCTCACGTTTGACCACGAGACTGCCTGACCCTGGATCTAACACTGTTGGATTATTGGCTTTAAATTTCGCTCACGTTTGACCACGAGAGTGTCTGTTTCTGGATTTGTACTCACAATTGGATTTACTGGTTTATGAACTCTCCTTCCGTTTTTTGACTACGAGATTCGATTACTGATTTTACACAGTCATTAGATTCACTGACGTGGAATTGTGTGCAACCTCTTTACAACAACACTTCCTGGTTCTCTCAGACCTAGACTCACTCTGCTGGCCGTAAATCCCCCTTTCATAATCTCTCTCTCTCTCTGCTGCTGGATCTACTTGTCCCCTTCTTGTCCACCTTCTTGGCTTACTTTCTTGTGGATGGTGTAATCATCATTTATATGCTGTAATCACTAAAATGAAATCAAAAAAAGCTTAAAATATTTCATTTTGTGTAATTAATCTAGAATGAGTTTTTCTTTTTGAATTAAACTACAAAAGCAAACATTTAAAATATATACAGCAAATATGCATTTTTTAGATGCAGAGTGTGATGTAAGATTTAAGAATAAATTAAAAGTCAACTCAGCCTCACTTCTAACTATACAGTGGAACCTTGGATTATGAGTCACGCGGTTGACGAGTGTTCCGCAAGACGAGAAAGATTTTTAATAAATTTTGAATTGAAAAATGAACAAGTCTTGGTTTATGAGTACCGAGTATCATGTAGAATGCATGCGCTTCTTGTTTTGACGCTCGGCGTGATCACAACTGAGCCAATGTTTTTTCTCTTTCTTGTGCTGCGGAATTGTGGGTAATCATCTCCCCTGCTCGGCTTAGTGCGCATCTCTTACTGGTATAATCAACATCCGTGGACATGTGTTACAGTAAACAGTGCTACCTTATTATAAGGTGTGTGTGCGCGTGTAAAGCAAAAGAAAGTCTCAGTAGAGAGGTTACAGATCTTTCTCTCTGTATCAGCCTGTCGTTATGTGTGTGCGCGCGTAATTTTACACCGTGACAAGTCCTTCCGTTAATGTGTCTTTGTGTGTGTGTGTGTGTGTGTGTGTGTGTGAAACTCAAATAAGAGAGAAGAAAGGTTTACTGTGTAAGATGAGAAGGGGGAGACAGGGGCTGATTCCTCCTCTCCTCTTACTTTAGCTTCACACACATACACAAACACACACACACACACACACACACAAACACAGCGCCTGCGTGCATAAATGGAAACACTTATTTTTCGGTATTTATTTTTACTTTTTTTTTAAAGGTAAAGTGTTTTTTATATAAGTATAATTTACTTTATATTTTGTATTAATTATTTTTATGTATTCATTTTTTGGGGCTGGGAACGAATAATTTGAGTTTCCATTATTTCTTATGAGAAAATTTCCGGAACAAATTATGCTCGTGATCCAAGGTTGCACTGTAATTGAGAACATGAAATTACTCTCTTGCTCCCCCTGCTGTAACAGTGCAGGGTTGCTGATTGAACCATGTTCCTGATGAATAATGATCTTAAACATTTTATCAGAACATTTAAAGGTATTTATTTTTGTTTGTTTATAACATTATTTTTCCATGATAAGACAATGACAATTCTGTCAAATCATCATCATCATCATCATCATCATCAAGCATAACAATATTTCTGTCTGTGATATATGAAATGAAGTGCTACCAGTATGTCAGAAAATTTTAACTCCGATAAACCTGTACTATATATTTTACTTTTTGCAGTGATACAGTACAACCACTCCAAACTATATTGATAAAGTAGCATGGATTGACTTTTGTTACTGGTAGGAAAAAAAATGACAGAACAACAGCAGAAAATTATGCTTCTTGAATCTTCTATATTTTATTTAAAACTTTAGGGGTACTTACAAAATGTAAAATGAGACAGAAAGAAAGAAAGAAAGAAAGAAATTGCCAAATATAATAGTAAATTTCTCCATAAACATTACTGTAAATGTACTAGCTATACTAGTATTCTAGCAGTTTTTTTTAGCATAGTCATTTCTATTTTTTTTAAACCATCTCTTATCTTTCACCCAAATAAAAAAAACATCAGAATTTGATCCAATACCATTATATCTTGAAATATTATGTTAAGTAAAACATAATATACATCAGCCTTTGTCTTTTTTAAGTATAGTATTTATTGCTCAAACCAATAGATCTCAACCCTGATCCTGGACAACCCCCCCTGGATATCCTGGCTCAGTCCTAGCACACTTATCTGCTAATTAACAGCCTGCTGAGAACCACTGGCTTAAACATTTGCATAATTTTATGATTTTAACATAATTAAAAATCCCATAACATAAAAAAAAAAATACCTTCTACTTCCAGTAATATGGTATTATAGCACACTTATAACTTTCCAACTACTGTTATTCTACTGTAGACACACACACACACACACACCAAAGAATTTAAACTGTTTTAGTCCTTATGCATGCCATGAGTCAGGGATAATAATTAAAACAGTCATAATAACGCTAAAGAGATCAACATTCTACTAAAATAGATCAACATTTAAATGCATTTATAGACTGGAGCAAAGTTATTCACCAGCAAGAGCATTAAAAGAGTGAGTTGAAAAGAGTGACATGATATGATCCATAGAATAAAATGCACACAAATACGTACAGTAGCAATAAAATATTTGCCTCAAGTTTATTCTTGCCGCACTTTTTATATTCATGAGAACATGTAAAGGCTTAGAAACTGTATTTAGAGATAAATCGTGCACTCACGCATAAAGGGGGAATCCAACAGAGAGATAGATACATAATCATAATCACGCAGCACAATTCCATTTTATTTTTGGGCATCTTTTTCTTTTTTTCAATAATTTTAATCAATAATGATCCTTCTTTAACTGTACTTTCTTTATGCATTATTGTCATTATTTTATGCACTAGTGTAAAAAGCCGTACCTGTTGTTGACGGCTAAAGAGTTTGTAAGTGATGTTATTATTTCAGAATGAAGCTCACGTACATGTCTGTCTGTCATTTTGTAAAGCAGAACTCTCTGCTTAACTTATTAATGCAAAGAAATCCAATTATCTAAGCTGGAGTATCTTACAGCTGGTTTATACTAAGTTGTATATAATATATAATCTAAGTTGTACTTCTTTCATCGTGAGCCAAATACACTTATTGTTCGGTAATCAGAGAGTGTATCACAGATGAAGAATAAAAAAAGTAGATAGAATAAAGAGGATAAAATTGTCTTTAAACGGCTCCAGCGTGTTAAAATTTTACTTATACAATTTATGTATAGGCCCCAGAGTTCTCTGCTGCCCTGCATGGAGCTGCTTTAGCATTCCAATACTACAATATGCAGAACCTGAGCCATGCAGGGTGAGGTGTATGGTTAGTGTTAGACGTAATGGCTGGGTATAAACTGTGGGGATATTTTGTGTGTGTGTGTGTATGTGTTTGTGTGTGTGTCTGCAAACCGAGTGCCCTTATTTTCAGGATCTCACTGCAAGCTTTCCTGAAAATTTAGCAGCTCTGGTTTAGATCATCGTTAAACACAGCCACTGTGGAGACGAGAGAGTAAATGGTGCTTAGAAAAAGACACAAATACAGATTATAGTATAAAGTACAGTATATGTCTATACAGTACAAAACATGAGATAAACTAACCGTTTGAAAGTCCATCTCTATGAAACCAGTCTTGTGTGGATCCATCTTCTGGAACATTCCTAAACAAAAGTGAAACACAAGATGTGGTCATGGTGGTTCAGGAATTAGTTGATTATAACACTAAAACAATCATGTGATTAGGACAGGAAAGGTAGAAAGACTGTGGCATAAAAAGGTCATAACTGCACTATTGTGGCAGCTTCATGTAGTTGCTGCTTGCTAGCATTACAGCCAGTTAGCTGTTTACACAGAAAAACAGAATTTGTTTTTGTGGTATAACTCAAATATAATTGCTCAAAACCACCAGCAAAGCTGATCAGTGCAGGCTAATGTAAAAAAGATAGCTGAACAAGATAAAGAGACAGGCCTGGCTTATCATTGTAGCAGTGGCTGTTTGGCTAGTCAGCAGTGTGTTGACCTGGTGCGCTAGCAAACCCTGACCATTCATTTAAAAAGAAGACATACCGTGTTATGGTACTTTGGCCATTGCGTAGTGTGTTTATGGCTTATGGTTATTCTAGAACTTATGGTAGTTTCATAAGTATTTCTACAGCAGGTTTGTCTCTCATGAGTGTTTATATTAAAACTGTGGTATTCTAGCAATTGGTAGTTTGACCATTCATTTGATGAGTGGTGTTCAAGTCAAACCAGGACTTTTGATTGTGTACAATAACAGAGCACAATTATAAGAGTAAAAACTCCATTTATTTCTCTATATAAACTCTTGCTTCTCTAATACACTTATCCCAGTGTTTCATTAGTCCTTGAATGCCAAAAAGATTTTGCCAAACGTTTTCTCGGTATACTGAAGGCATGATCGGACTGCTGCCTTTACATCTGAAACACTGGCCCCCAAGGAACTCCTTTAAGGGCCCAAACATGTGGAAATGGCTTGGACAGGGGGCTTCCATAAATCTTAATCAGTTTTATGGGTTACTAATGAAAAATTGTCCTGGTTAGACTTGAACACCCTTTGTAGTCTGACTATTCATGTTGTCAAATTCATTTATGTTTTTGGAGTAGGTGACTTTTGACTTTTGCAAAGGACCTTCCGTTTTTTTCCCCCACTATCGTTGCTACTCCAGCAGTAGTGGTAGTAGGTAGTTTACTTTCACATGTGCTAAATTAACGGAGTTTCATTTGATGTGCCTACAACAAGAATGGATAAGGTCACATGTTCTCATATCCTTATTTTTTTTTTATAACACCAGTATTATAGATGGACTCAAGTATGGGCATTGTTTCAGAGGCAGTACATGGATTCCATCTTTGCCTGTTATATTACATACAACTTTTGAATGCGAACTATATGACCAGAAATACATAGGCATCAGTGCAGCCTTAAAGGCTGCATTACATTCATTACTTGGTCTTGGGGCGTGGTGTTTGGGTGACCTCATACTATCAACCTTATAGCATATATGGTTGGTTGATTTTCTCATTGCAGAAATACTTACGAAACATCAGCTCCAATTTCATA
Organism: Clarias laeviceps; assembly: GCA_030014305.1. Classification (NCBI taxonomy): domain Eukaryota; kingdom Metazoa; phylum Chordata; class Actinopteri; order Siluriformes; family Clariidae; genus Clarias; species Clarias laeviceps. The sequence continues at coordinate 38,812,285 of JAQMYJ010000023.1, read as the reverse complement.
AGGCAGGCCACAAAGTCATCAAAGTCAATGGTGAGGTCAGTACCGGCAAAGCGGGCCACTAAAATCTGGTAGATGGTGTCATTCAGAGTGAATCCTGTCCAAAATATGTGTAATATGTTAAACAAACAATTTACCCATTTATGAATTAACACACAATACAGACACAATATATATATAATATAAAACATATGTTCTATACTCCTTTTTGTGCAGTGTGGTTTTGGATCAAATCCAAGATCACTTAAAACAACTCAATGTGTGGCAGACAGGTAAACGTTGTGGGTGAACAGATGAGTGTGTGAATAGAGGTCTTGTGACTGATGTGGGTTTGATGCCTGACTTACCAGTTTTCCCCAATGCTGTACGAAACTCTGGTGTGCTTATATTCCCGGAGCCATCCATATCATTTGCCTTATAGATATCCTAAAAACAATATACTTATAAATTAATTACAACTACAAACAACAGCTTTGAAATTTGGAATGATCATACAGGAAGCTATGTATTTCAGTACCCCGATTTGAAGTTGTACATTCAGTATTATGCTAGGCAGTCTACGCCAACAGTAATTGTAGATTGTATGCTGATGGTGTTATGGAACAGCAACAAAACATTTGGTTGCTTTTGGTTGCATATTTAATGGTACATACACTATTCTAATTATAATGCTAATTTGAAAAATAATTACAATGGGGTAAATATATATTTAATCCCCTGTAGATTTTGTAAGTTTGCCCATCAGGAAATTAAACGGTCTATAATTTTTTATCATAAATTGATTTTAAAGGATAGATACAGAATATTAATCAAAAATCCAGAAAAAAATACATTATAGAAATGTTATAAATAGAGTTGCATTTCAGTGAGTAAAATAAATACTCAATCCTCTACCTACCAATAAACTGGTTATGTGCTCATGTGGTACACAAATTAATTCAAGAAAGTGCTAATAGCAACAACTTATGTGTATAAAAGCCACCTGTCCACAATTTTCTATCTTCCATTTAAACTTCACCACCATAGAGCAAGACCAAAGAGGTGTCAAAGGACATCAGGGACAAAATTTTAGACCTGCACAAGGCTGGACTAGGCTACAAGACCATCAGCATGAAGCTTGGTCAGAAGAAGACAAATGTTGGAGCAATTATTCGGAAATGGAAGAAACACACACACAAAAAAAAACATCAATTGCCCTCGGTTTGGAGCTCAATGAAAGATTTTACCTCATGGGGTGAAGGATAATCATGAGAAAAGTAAGGGATCAGCCCAGAACTACACAAAAGTAGCTTGTGAATGATCTCAAGGCAGTTGGGACTACAGTCAGCAAACCATTAAACCATTAGTAACACAATACGCCACCATGAATTAAAATCCTTTAGCGCCCATAAGGTTCGAAGGCACATGTACTGGTCTGTCTGAAGTTTACCAATTAACAATGAACAGAGAAGGATGGGGAGAATGTGCTGTGGTCAAATGTGTGTTTGGAGAGAGAAAGATGCTGACTATGACCCTAAGAACACCATCTCTACAGTCAAGCATGAAGTTTGGGGTTGTTTCTCTGCTTAAGGTACAGGCTGACTTTGCTGCATTGAGGGGCAAATAGACGGGGCCATGAATTGTAAAATATTGAATAAAAACCTCCAGAAGATGGAACGGTCATGGATGAGTCTTCCAGCATGACAATGACCCAAAACATACCACCAAGACTCATGAAGAAGCAAATGAAGGTTATGGAGTGGCCTAGCCAGTCTCCAGACCTTAATCCTATAAAAAATTCATGAAGAGCGCTGAAACTTCGATTTGCCAAGCGACAAGATCCATAAGGATTTAGAGAAGATCTGTAAAGAAGAGTGGACCAAAATCCCTTTTGAGATATGTGCAAACCTGGTAACCACTACAAGGAACATCTGACCTCTGTGCTTGCCAACAAATGTTTCTCCATCAAGTACTAAGTCATGTTTTGCTTGCGGATCAAATACTTATCTTACTCAGTGAAATGCGACTCAATTTATAATCTTTGTATCATGTGCTTTTTCTGGATTTTTGGTTGATACTCTGTCTCCATCCTTTACTATAAACCTAAGATAAAAATGATAGACCCTTAATTTCTTTGTACTGTAAGTGGGCAAACTTACAAAATCTGCAGGGGATCCGATAATTATTTTCCCCACTGTATATTAATGGCAATAGGGTTTCAGCACCTTTGGTGATTGGACCTATTAATAACAGCAACATTATTGTGGTCCAATCACCTTCAGTGAAATTAATTGTCCAGAAAAGTAGTATTTTAAAATCATCATGATAACTTTGACCATTTATTAGGATTTTACCAAAATGTGTCTTTTTAGCAGTTTATGGTACAAACCGGATTCCAAAAAAGTTGGGACACTAAACAAATTGTGAATAAAAACTGAATGCAATGATGTGGAG
>JAQMYJ010000023.1:38798864-38809755 GCA_030014305.1 Clarias laeviceps | reverse complement strand
CTCCACATCATTGCATTCAGTTTTTATTCACAATTTGTTTAGTGTCCCAACTTTTTTGGAATCCGGTTTGTATTTCACCCATTATTTATTTATTTGGTGAATTGGTGGCTCAGTAGTAGGTTTCTCAATTGCCATGCAGAAGGTTTGGGTTAAACTTCCAGCCACTGGGTGCAGTGTCCATCTCAAGCGCAGACAAAATGCGATGGTTACATCAGAAAGGGCATCTGGCATAAAAACTGTGACAAGTTGTGTCGGGATTAGATGGCCCCAAAGACGACCCCTGGACGGGAGCAGCCAAAACACTAACATTTATTTATTCATTAGCAGCCATGTTATTCCCATAATTATCATAGATTACCCATTCTGTAGTGATTTTAATTCATGAATGATATTCCAGAATAGACTTGACCGTTGGTTTATGATTTTTTTTTTATAGTATCAGGCTATGGTAAATTGTGACCCAGTGTGTGAAAACCCAGTGTCATAGCAGTCCTTAAAAGAGCGCCTCATATTATATTCATGCTCCTCACTTGACTGGGAAAAAGAAATCAAGGAAACCCATCAGCACCAGATCTGCGGCTTGTTCAGAAGGAGTGGGGCACCTTGAATGGACTGCTTATTATTAACAGCTGCCTATAAAAGGCAAGCCACGTATCAGTATGTTGAGTGGCTGCTCTAAAACACAAGACTTGTGTTTGTTCTGTGCCTCCGTGCTTCCAGAGTCTGGCATTGCTGGGAACTCTCCCACACAAGGCACGGAGCTGAGGAAGTGTCAGCGCCAGGCATCACCTGCCTCCCCAGTTTCCCCGCTTTTAGTCTCCATCAGCCTCATGACTACACAAAGGGTTACTAGCAGGTGAGCATTGCTACTGGCAATATTGACTGCTCCCCTTCGGCTTGCATGGGGCCCCGTCACCTTCCAAAGGCTCATGGACATTGTGCTATGTCACCCCTATGAAATATGCGGCAGCATACTTAGACGATGTGGTCATCCACTCGTGTGATTGGCACAATCACCTGCGACACCTCCGTTCCATCCTCAAGGAGCACCGCAAAGCAGGCCAGATGGCAAGCCGGAAAAAATGACACCTATTGCTAACCAGAGCACAGTATATATGTAGGGATATCGGATCGGCTGCAGACAGACTGCAATTTGTTCTATATTTGTACGCTTCCAGTGTATGACATTGCTGAGAACTTAAGGTGAGAAAGAGTCAGCACCAGGCTTCAATCGCCTCCTCTGGTTCCTCACTTTCAGGCTTTCAGAGGACCTGGAGTACTACCTGGCAGGGCGACACTTCACCCTGCTGACCAACCATGCTTCTCTACATGGCCAGCTTCGTGGCTCATTTAGAAGGGGCTGGGTGTCTCAACTCGAATGGACTGGCAGTGCATTGCTTTTCACAAAACTGTGGTAATTGGCTGCCTATAAAAGGCCAGCCATGCATCAGTATACTGAGTAGCTACTCTAAAACACAAGACTTACACTTGTTCTGTGACTGTGCACTTCTATGTAAAAGAATTCATTGCTGGGAACTCTTTTACATGGGGCATGCAGCTGAGGAATGGTCCTAAGAAACGTTTAATTGAAATAGAAAGAGCACCTTTTTCAGCACTCTCCCTCTCTCTGTGGCTGTGTTCGGTTTGCCCAGCTCAAGGCTTTACACAAGCTAAAGTCATGTTTATGTGATTTACTGTTTTCTGCATAAAATATTCATAATTCAGTTGCATAGTTGTATGTATCCTATTATTTACTGCTTTTCTTGAAAATGTGAAAGTCAAGTGGTTATGGTAGTTCAACCATTTATTACTGCCTAAAAGGGAAGCTTATAAGCAAAATTCACTTAATGATAAATTAATAATTTACAGATATTGAGATATTGAGATGGGTCTCCACTTTACATCAACATAAGAGAACACTTGAGAAAAAAAATCCCCTGCTACTTTTCTATTAGCGAGTAGCAACTAATTGCTGATTGCTAACTTAGCCTTCTTTACCTCTTAAGTAGGGCCATGTTAGCCGTAAGCAGTTAGTGGCTACTCGCTTATAGAAAAGGAGCAGGGGATTTTTTTTCTCAAGTGTTCCCTTGTGTTGATGCAAAGTGTAGACATTTCAATACCTATAAATCTGTAAAGGCTTATTATTACACTCTTTCGCTCCTAAGAAGTGACATTAGTGGCAACTAACCACTAACAGCTTACCAATGCCTTTTTTTTGGGGGGAGGGGGGGGGGGTCCAAATTCCTCCCCGTCACTAGGGGGCGCCCACATCCCACATTAAGGTTAGTTTTATAAACTAAATGTATAAAACTGAACTTTATTCAGACTTGTGCATAAGTAAAATAACACACGGACATTCATCTTACCAGGTATCTCTGCACTTTCTTCCACAATGTGGCGAATTCTCCCAGTCCAAGCCTCCCATCGCCGTTGTCCTGACGGTCAGTCAAGGGAAACATTCAAGATAACGGCCACATAAGAAGCCAAATTTGCTTATAGGACCAGCTGACAACTTTTAACATTTAACTTTGAACATTTCTTACAACCATCCACAATGACCTTGTGGGATTCATTCAGACTATCTTATTGATGACAAAGCTACTCCAGAGATTAGCGCCAGACTGAGTGCGTTAAAATGAGGATACATCCATGAGGTGGACCAAGGTGTGACATGTGTTCATGCTGAAGCCGTCAGTCTTAATGTCAGTTCCTTGAAAACCAAAACACAATCAAGTAAGACAAAGTCTGGTTATTTTCTGATTTCTACAACAGCAAACTTAAAGCAGACGTACGTTTAGAAACAATTTTGTTCATTATGCTTTTGAGCTCCGTAGCAGAGATCTTCATATCCTGAGGACACACATATTGGTAATTTTAACAGAAAGCACAAATAGTCACATACAGTAGAACAACCAGCAACTGCATATTTTTCAGAAGCAGCTGAAGCTCTTTACATACACTTCCTGCCAGTTTCATGAACAGTGCCCTGAAGTTTCCATCTACTTCACTGTCGTGCACGGTTTCCTGAAAAGGAACACTCAGAAATCTCAGCTTTTCAAGAAATCTTAGAGTACCTTTAATTATGTTTTGAAGTATTACAATTAACTTTACAACAATTAAGACTTTTGAAATCAAACTCACATCTATTAATTTAGCATCGACAGGATCATCACACCGCCTGTTAGGGGAAAAATGCTGTTAATGAGAAAGTATATGTACATGACATCAACTGTATAATTACAACTAATTCTTCGTTGTTCTTATAATTTTTCTCTTTCATTCATTTACACATTCACTTATTAATCGATTTAAATATACAATTATCTACAGTGCATTTTTAACTACAAATTCATGTACTTCATACTGACCTACAAAAATTGTGAAATTGGATAAAAAGTTTTTACTGTGTTTCCTGCTGCTTCTCAGAGAAGACACGCAGGCAGAAGTCGCCGTCCTTGTTGGGCTCGAAAGTTGAGGGGACGACGAGGTATTCGCCAGGAGACAGCCTGAACCGCGTGCTGACCTCGCGCATGTTGATGAAGGTCTCAGAGCGAGCTTTCTGCGCGTGGGTCAGGAAAAAGTTCCTGTCCAGGTGCACGTTGGTCTGACCTTGGAACTGGTGGAGCGATGGATTCAAACAGAAATGCACATTATGGAAAATAAACCACTGTAGGTAAGAAAGTTTGTACATGAATAGTAGCCGATTATGATATTATTATGGCGCTTACCTGTGAAGGCACCTGTGGAAATGAAGAAGATCAAAATATATGAGATTAATACGAACAAGACAGCATTAAATTCACACAGCTAATACTAATTACTGATACTAACGTACTAAGCCATAAACAAAGGTCTTGAGTCAGAATGTTTTATATTATTTAACATAGGATTGATTCCATTTCTATAATCCCGTATACACTCCAGAGACACATGAGCTCCTGCTCCTTTCCCTCTGACCTCGTAGATGGCGTAGCCGATAGTGTTCATGTCCTGTCCCTCTTTTCTTAAACGACGCCGGTTCTTCTGGATCAGACCCACTACAATGCTGCAGGCCTTCTCGTTGTCACTTGGGTCATCATCCTCTTCGTTCAATTTCATAACAAACTGCGGGTTCATCCAGAATGTTTCTGTGTGAAAGTGAAACAGGTTGAAAGTCAGAAGCAATTCAGTGGATCGCTAAGGAGTGGTGACGTCATGCTCGTTTTAAATGTGGATGCTTTTCGAAGATGTAATAAAAGACCAAACTAAAATTAAAACAAATTTAATCATAGACAATGGACCCTTTGAAGCACTTATTCAAGCACAGAGGGTATAATCCAAGAAGCTTCAGCTTCTTGGATTATACCCTCTGTCAATTTTTGAAAAAAAAAAGCATCTGGACAAGCTTGAAAAAAGAGAATTACTTGCAAATTTCTTTTCATATTGCCCCACCAGCTTCACTATAAAGCTGTCACACACACCCACTTCACGACCGGCACTAGGATCCGGAAGTAGTACGGTCGCAAAACAGGAAGCATAAAAGGAGATCGTCCGCCACAAAGCTCAGTCCATTTGAGATATGCCACGGTTTCCAACCTTTGATGTTCGACCACCAAGAACCGGAGGTTGATGTACCATCGGCCCAACAGTTGGTTCGCAGGTGTCGGCGGTTGTGGATCCAAGCAAATCGAGCCATCCAACGGGCTAACACCTGCTACGTCGCCCAACATCGCCGCCGAAACCCTCCGGGACGAATGTATAACGTAGGTGACAAAGTATGGCTATCCACCAAGAATCTCCATCTCCACACTGAGTCAAAAAAGTTGTCACCCCAGTTCATCCGACCCTACCGCATCACCCTCCGCATCAACCCTGTCACCTACCGGCTCCAGCTGCCTGCGGCGCTCCGAATCCACCCGGTTTTCCACACATCACAACTGAAACGCTTCACCACCTCTCCTATGGTTACGCCCTCCCCCCCTGCTTCTCCTCCCCGAATCATTGACGGTGCCCCCGCTTACACCGTACGTCGGATCCTGGATTCGCGACCTCGGGGCCCGGGGCACCCAATACCTGGTCGAATGGGAAGGTTACGGTCCCGAGGAGCGATCTTGGATCCCGGCCCGGTTCGTCCTCGACCCCGAACTTATCAGGGACTACCGTTGTCGGGTATCCTCCACCCCAGGACTGTCGGGAGTCGGTCCTGGACAGGGGGGTACTGTCACACACACCCGCTTCACGACCGGTACTAGGACCCGGAAGTAGTATGGTCGCAAAACAGGAAGCATAAAAGGAGACAAGATAGCGCTTCACAACGCTCAGTCATTGAGTTCGCCCATGTCGGTTCAGTCTGTTCGTCTACCAGTTCGTGAGTACTCACTTTCTATAGGACACGGGTTAAATTTGTATTTTTCCCTTGCTCCCCTTCTGTGAGAGTCTTTAGACTAATTTGCGTGGTTATCCTGCCTACTCGCTTGCTTCCGCGTTTGGGTTTACCATCCACGCTACAAAGGGCTAACCGCTAAAGCTACGTCTTCTGGTCACTTCAGGTTAGTTCATTGACAAAAGCGTTACTGTAAATGAAATAATTTCCTGCTCCGTTGGCTTTTTGCTGATGGAAATGGAGGGAAATAATTTTGCTCATCTCTTGACTAAAACGTCATCTGACATTTATCAAGACACCCCTAAATCCTGTGTATCAGGTTACCCAAAAGAAAAATAAATTATGAAAGAACAATTTAATTCATTCATTCATGTGATCCCTTTAAACCGCTGATATCCACCAAGAGTTTAAAGGTGAGCCAGTTGAAATTGCACTTACGAGCATTATTCCTGCACCCTCCGGCTGTGGAGCCCCTCCTCCAGGTCCCGGTAAAGTTGGTCACGGACCATGGCTTGACCTGGTCGCTATTGATGGCGTCTGGGGTCAGGGTGCAGATCTCGACCCGTGAGTACTGCCTCTGGAACTCGGAAAACGCCATGCTGTGCAAGAACATAGTATGACTTAGACATGTATACGCTAAAACATGCAAAAAAAAAATGTCACGACGTGGTAGCTACTGTATGTATGTGCATCATAATTTTGCATCGGATCTTACGCAGGACTAGATTTAAAGTTAATTGTTCTTTAATTCTGATGTGCCACAATGATAATAATAACAACTCACATATTAAAATGTATTTTAAACGATATTACATTAATCCATTATTCTGGTTATCTTAATATAAATATTATATCTATATAATTATTATGTTTTTCCTGATAATTAAAATTTTTATTTAATATTGTAATTTTTTCCAATAAAAACAATTAATTATAACCCATTTAAAAGATAATTTAAATATTGAAGTTATAGTAAATTTAATTTACATTTTGAAATACGAAGATAGTGTTTTTTTTTTTATAAAAAAATTATATAGCGAAAATTATTAATCAAAAAGGCACATTCAAGTCAAACCAGAATTTTTTATTGTGCTTCTAACAGAACACAGTTATGAGAGTAAAAACTCCCTTTATTTCTATATAATCCACTGCTACACTAATGCACTTATCGATTTTTTAGCATGTTATTATTCCTATGAATATTTTTCTTGTAGATTGGAGCTAACATTACCAAAACTCTCCGTCTTCAGCTTTGGCGTTCGGACGATCCGAAGCATCCACACTGTTCCACTCAGATGAGCTACGATGTCAAGAACAGTAAGAAGTATTATTAGACTTTATAAAAACATCCTGCCAAATGCTCATATGTACAGTATGAATAAAGTGTAGACTTTCTACTATTATAAGCTAAGCGAATTCGATCAATAATATTGTATTCAAATTATTCTGTATAATACAGTATGTTTATAGTAAAAGATTAATATTACTTTATATGTAAGTACATTATAGCCAGAATGTAATTTAAAATTTATTGAATGCTTGAAAAAAGGAGTGAAACAGAGTTTTTTTTTTTATTTGGTGAGTGTTTTACCCATCACTCCAAGCTCCAGTCCACTCGACCTGACCCCACGGGTTCCTCAAACGCACCAGCTTCTCCAAACTACCATTGTAATTGACCTCAAGACAAAACACAACACTCAGGCTAAAGTTACACAGATGAGCATACATACTGTACGTACACACACACAACCTAAAAGCAGAATGTGAAATCCATAAGCTTCCAGATTTTTTTCGCTTTGCTTGTACCTCGAAAGCGCCTGTCAGGGAGTAGGCGTGTCCCTTCACCAGTTTCTGCCGAGTGATGGCCTCTGAATCAGCAGCACTTGTGATCTTCACACACACACAAACACACACACACACACACACACACACAGCGCATGAATAGGACATTTCAGCCAGGCCTGGTTAGAAAACGTCAAAGAGAAGAGTGTGTACGAGCAGCGCTCACGTCTATCGAGCAGCCGAGCAGTGATCCAGCCGCCAGTGCTCTCTGGATGATCTGGAACATGTTCGGCGGTGCACTTCTTAGCTCGTACTGCTCGGCAATTCCACCGGTGAAATCCTCAAAGCCTTCGGTGGTGGAGCCTCCAGACAGAGCCTCGTACGAGCCGTTCACCCTGCAGGGAGGGAACAAAGAGCAAATGAAGGATGAGGGATTATTAACAAAAGATCAAACAAAAACATTAACAAAAAAAATTATTTTACTCAACCATTACGTTTTTTTGAAATGCTTGTAAAGTAATGGTCTGTAATCGACAATAAAAACTTGTATGTAAAAATGCAAACAATCCTGTTTTTCTCCTGTAGTGGTTACAAGTGTGAGGTTTTATGAATTTCTGCCTTTGAACTGATTTTGTTAACTGTATCTATTATCAGCAGCACATCCCTTCTTTATTGCTTTTGTTTTGCTTTTCAAAACAAAACAAACAAAAAAACTAAAGCTATGTGAACCACCAAAACCCACCCCCACCCCCAGCACAAATCTACAGTATATATGAATGACTTCCTGAAGCTGGTTTCATACAAGATTGAATGATGTTAATGCTGCAGACCAAGGCCTGCATTAAACTCTACCAGCATCTGTCAAATAGGAATCTGTTTCTCTAAGCACAGCGCTGATAGAGTGACGTGTGACGTGCAGCAGGAAAAACACTTAGTTTGTAATATGAGCAGCAGAAAAGAGAGCAGAGCACTTTCTCCTCTTATTCGGAGACTAGAAGTGAAGAGATAGCTGCAGTAATGAGGTGACCTGAAGTGAAATATATTTTGATATTTTGATTATAAAGTGAAAGAAAAAGACAACAACTAAACGCAGCAGCACCAAGATTTATATCAGGACAGTCACTAAATGTTCAAGACTCTATGTTCAGCATTTTAAGAAATAACCCAAAAAGGACAAGCTGCGTAACTTCCTGCTCTGGATTGGACTACTGATTTTTACATTTTCTCCCATTAAAACCCGCTGAATATAATCTTTCAGAAATGCACATAACTTGCACTTTTTAGTGATGGAGTCAGTTACTTTACTCTCAAAAATCGTGCAGGTGAAAAAGCATTTGTCTCAAAACTCAGTGAGCAAATAAATCTCAAAACTCGTAAGCATGAAAGATACACGTGAATGTCTCAAATCTTATTCTCATTAGTCCTAGATTGTGATCTATTTAATAAGTCTCAAATGTCAATTCTTGTAGCAGAGCTGCTGCTTCTCAGATTTGAGAGGAACCAATGGGGGTGATTGGACACCATATGAGGCAAATTCACTGGACAGTTTGACATTCTAATTAAATAGCTCACTAGTTAGTTACTATTACTGGTAAATGGCAATTTGTGTAAGGAAGAAGGAAGACACGAAGCAGTCTTGAACTTGTTTCTGATAGTCCTGTTTTAGATCCTCCCAGATGCCTAGAAGCAAAGACGCACTTACTTAGCGTAGGCCTTTTCCAACAGAGCGCTCCAAAACTCTGTGCAATCTTCTGAGTGGACAAACAGCAGCTTTCCATCCTTCGTGGGTAGGCGATCATCAATGACAACATCCACCCACTCGCCAAACTGCCAGAACTAAAAACAGAAAGTGTGGGAAAAAGTAATAATAATAAGAAACCACCTCAGACAGATATTACATAATGTCAATATTGTTTTACATGAATACCTGAAAGTGGAAGATTCCAGCATAGTCTGCTCCAAAGTCCTGGCCCTTGGGGACCACCCTGGCCATCACATCTTCGTTCAACGTGAGAGACGCGATGGCTGCCAAGAGCCAACAGTCACCTGAAACAGAACAGAAACAGAAATCCCCAACTCACATATTTCAAACTGTATGTTAGACAAGTGCCAATAATTAATTATACAACATATTGCAAAATTCAGCACCCATGAAATACTACAACATCATCATTGCCCCTACTCCCTATCATCACTGTCTACTCTACAAAGCTGCTTAAGGATATTTGTCTTTTTAGTTTCTGTATGTTTGGACCTGGAAGCATTACAATGAATTGAGAAAGGCAATGCTCTAACGTCCATGTAAATGCCTTAAAAAGCATGGATGAGAAGAATAAATATAGCTGCATGAGTTATCTACAAGGTCCAATCACCAATTTGGAAACAGCACCCCCTCTGGCCAGGTCCTGCAAAAAATTTGAATTATAGATTTGTAATGGCAGTTCAGGGGCTAACTTTGTGAGCACCTGGTGAAAGCTGATTGGCTGACGGTGGTCATGTTTTGTAAACGGATCATTCATTACTGGATTTCAGCAGGGGCAGACTAATCCAATTTTTTTTTTTTACGTTAACTCTCCCCCTATGAATGACCTCCTGAACCCTTTAAAAGTCGCCAATCCATTGCAAAACAAATTTGAGTAATTTAAGCTCCACCAAGCAAAGCCTGGTTGGTGTGTGGTGGCCATATTTCTTAAAATATCACTATTCGAACACCACAAATGTAATTTGTCTTGGCAGTGCAAAGCACCTGAGAACTGAAATACTGGTGGAGCTTAGCGGTGTAAATTGCAAATTGGTTTCTAGTAACTTAAGAAGTGAAGAAATAAATAAAAATGAGTCACTGTTCTCAAGATCTGAGCTGTAAAAACAAAATGTGAATTGTGTCCTGAAAAAACACCTGAAAGCTTTTCTCTTCACAGCTGGCACTACTGTCTGAGCTGAATTTTTTTTTTTTACACTTTCTGACCAATCAGAATCAAGAATCTGAAAGCACTGTGCAATAATGGTTTACTCGTGGAAACCCCATACAGTGATTTTTTTTTTTTTTGGGGTCATGTGAGTACTTCTGGAATGCGGACATGCCACAGTGTCACGGTGTGTGCATAAGATAAACTCCTTCAAACTTCAGACACAAAAACATCAGCACGTGCTACTCAAATAAGCACAACAGACCCACAATCCATCATATTCACTCTAAACTGGAGTTTGTTATGTAATGGCTCAAGGGCTTTGGGCTGTGACTCAGCAAAAATCCAGAAGAAATTCCCAACTCAACAGGTTTGCAAGCACAGACAAATGTTCTTAAAACTCACAAGTATGGACACGTCAAATGTCACAGTTGATGTGCCAGTTTTCGGGATTCACTCTACTCCTAATCGAGAATTTTCCCGTAATCGTTACGGACTTTAACTATAACTCATCACATTTAGTCAGGTAAGTCACACAGGTTAGTTTTGCGCTATGGCCAATAGAGGGCAGAAGGTGAAACATCCATTTTCTGGAGAATTGAGAAAGTTTTAATTCTAAACTATGTCTTAAAGCACTTAAAGATCACTATCCAAGTTGCCATAGAAAAATCATGATTTTTTTTTTCCTATAAAATGTCAAAATGAGGCTGAGGGTTCCCTCTTTCTTACCATGTTACAAAATCCTCATTTAAAATTTCTAAAAATACAAACCGGATTCCAAAAAAGTTGGGACGCTAAACAAATTGTGAATAAAAACTGAATGCAATGATGTGGAGATGGC
>JAQMYJ010000023.1:38781846-38794450 GCA_030014305.1 Clarias laeviceps | reverse complement strand
TAATTTAAACAAGAGACTCCGGGAAATCAATTCACCCAGTTAACATATGTAATAAATTTCAAGCTTTCATACTTTGTAAAATTAAAGAAAAATAATAAAGGGGAGAAGAGAAGGAAAGACATGAAATTAACATTTGAGGAGAAGAAAGCAAAAAGAAGAAAGAGAGAGAGAGAGAGAGAGAGAGAGAGAGACCTCCAAATCAAATAAAATCAATAAAGGAGAAGGAGAGAGATGCAAAGACAAAATAAAAAAAAGAGGAAAGTAAATATACAGTAGTGATGAAGAGAAACAGTAAAATGCATTAAAAAGATTGGAAGGAGAAAAAAAGCAGTCATGTAGCAGGAGAAATACATAAAATTAAAAGCATTAAAGGAACAGAATAAGACAGACAGACAAACAGAGTGAAGAAGAGTAAGACAAAGATGGGAAGGCAAGGATAAAGATAAGAGGTAATCAAGTATTCTTTTGGTATTATTTGTGTCACTCTACTGGCCTGTCACGGGTTTTCTTACTTTAGTGAAACAGCATAGAAGACAGAGGCCAATAATCAACTATTAATCTGCTGATCATGTTGAAATACAAAAGGTATCTGTATCAGATATATAAACTGAAAATGAGTTACATTCTAATTGTAGAAAATTGTTTGTGCATTAGTTAAACAATGTTTTGTTGTTGTTGTTTTCCCCTACAGGGCTGTTCTAGACAGCTGGATAAGATTGCTGTGGGATGACGAGTGAATGGAAGTTTAAGGTAAGACTTTTTTAAAAAGCACTGAATGCAGAGGGCCCCATATTCCAGGTTCGCCTTGAGCCCCAAAATTGCTAAATCCGCCACTGAACATGATCAAATATTTGTACCCGCCTCGGGCAAAATGTTACAGATAAATCCGGATGCTTTTTATAATAATATAAAAATATTCCATTCCTGCTTATGAACGCGCACATTCAGATCTGCTCATATGCCTCAGCCAGATTCTCAACAACAGCATCGTTGTTGTTCGTCCAGCATCGGGCTCAGCCTGTGAGTCACTCAGCACTACTTACTCTGGGTCTTTTCCACTGCACCCCCCTGGTCTTGGAGGAATTCGGTCCGAGCTCCGAGAAGCCCAGAGACTCCGGCGCAGCTGAGAAATAAGGATCACAGAACATCTGGCCCTGGCTCTTACACTGGCTCCGGAGCGCCTCGTAGTTCTGGTTCAGGTACGGGTTCGCGTTCGCGTTGGTGCCGAACCCCGCGGCACGGGCTCGCTTCTTGGCCAAAGTGGACGCGATTCCTGCCATCCTGAACCTGAACCTGTGTGTCTCTGAGCGATGCGAAACAAATGCGCGAAGGACACCGAGTACTGAGGTTTAAGGAAGTTTTAGGTTATCCTCCCTCGGGCGTGGCTTCATCTCTCATCCAACCTAGGAAGACCTAATGCATACTGAAATAAGCGTTTACTGCTTAAGAAATAAAAAAAAAGAATAGTTTTTATTATTATTATTATTATTATTATTATTACAGCATGGATTTGTATTTTTATAATAGAAAAGCAGGAAGATGTTGAACATCACCAGTTCTTTTGGATATAAAGCGCACAAGGGCGTGAGTTAAAGCTGCTGCTTCAACCCCTTCGTATGGCACCTATAAAGGGAAGAAGGACTGGTTTGGAACTGACATAGTGTGATTTGTAAAACAAAAAAAACAACAACAACAAAAAACAAGTTTTCAGTGGTTTTCCTTTCTTTTTCTTTGTGCCCCTCTTTATTCTGGCCCATGTGACGCATTACTGTCCTTGTACCCGATAACCTTTTATATATAGTTGTTTTATATAGACCTACAACTAACCATACAAAAAGATTGCGAAATATGTCAAATGTTTAAGGACAGTTTTATTAACAAAATGCAAGCTTAATTAAGCCAATTTGGAGCCATCAAAACACATACAATTGTCAAAACTATCATTTGATCTTTCTATTGCTTACATCTGGGGAGGATTATAAGAGTAGAATAAAAACCTACATAAACATTAGTAATTAAATAATTTTATTTAATAGTACAGTAGTTTTGTATGACTACGCACCAGTTTCTCTCTCTCTCTCTCTCTCTCTCTCTCTCACACACACACACACAAATAATCAAATAACTATTATGGCATTTAAAAATCAAATTTTTTTGTACACAGGCATGTACTGTAGGTGAAGCCACAAAGACCAATGAAAAAACAAAACCTCTTCTTTAAATTGAGAATGAAATTACACAAATATATTAAACTGAATGCTTCGTTTTTTAATATGTGTGTGTATGTGTCATAGCTTCAGTTCTCTTCTTTGTGAAATGCAGAAAACTGTGCTTGAACTGTTCTCTTGGCCAGCGCGAAAATGCGAACAGCGCGAAAAATTACGCAAAGGGGGATAGTGGTTTTACAGAGAGGGGTGTTGTGTCATTCTTTTTTTCAACAGGGGGGGACGCCATCCCCCCCCTCCCCCCCTCAAATCGAGCCCTCTAATATATATGCGTGGCAGAATGTAATTAGAACTTATATAAATTAATGCAGTATTGCAGATGCTATATAGAAAAAAAGCAGAGTGCAAACTGGCAATTCAAAATAAGAAAAAGAGATGAAATGTGCAAATTGTCAGTGCATGTATGTGTGTGTAAAGTGACCTGAAAAAGAGATGAAATGTGCAAATTGTCAGTGCATGTATGTGTTTGTAAAGTGACCTGAAAAAGAAATTAAACGTCCAAATTGTCAGTGTATATGTATGTGTGCATAAAGTGACAGTGAATAATGGGATATGAATATAAGTTGCTATTGTCATCTGTTACATAGAGGTGAGGCAATGTTTAGAAATAGAAAGCTGTATGGCTTCAACATATTTTACATAGAAAATCATTAAAAAAAAGTTATTATTATAAGAATAGTATAAAATAATGCATAGAATATATTTCCCAGATAACGATATATAAAAGTAATCAACCCCTGGATATTGTGTCTGTAAGAATATACATATACAGTTTACACTATATGGACAAAAATATTTGGCAAAAACCTGCAATGACATTGTATCCAAATACATATTCTTCTATATGGAGTCCGTCCCCCTTTTTTTTCTGTGGAAATTCATGCCCATTCATTCTATATGTCACTTATGAGGTCAGGTAGTGATGTTGGACAAGAAGGCCTGACTTGCAATCTTCGTTCTAGTTTATCCCATGGTGGTAGATGGGGTTGAGGTCGGGGCTCTGTGCGTTCAAGCGAGTCAAGTCACACGGAACTCATCAAACAAAAAATGTCCTTGCTTTGCTTTGTCATGTTGGAATAGAAAAGGGCCTTCACCATACTGTTGCCACAAAGTTGCACAGAAGCATATCGTTGTCCAAGATGTCTCGGTATGCTGAAGCATTAAGATTGACATTCACTGGGGATAAGGGGCCTGATTAAAACACCTGAATTAAATAATTAACAAGTTTGGCCAAATACTTTTGTCCATATAGTGTATATACACTGCAATAATTGCAAGGCACCTTATTGAAGTTTATTATTTACAGGTGCAAACTCAAAGTCAAAACTGATCTATTCTGTCAGTGCAATGACAGAAAAGAATAGCTAATAAAAAAGTAAAAAAAGTTTGTAAAAGAATAAAATGCATAGAATATTTCCCAGATAATGATTTTAGGTTATCAGGACATTTTTTTTTTAGAATGTTTTGCTGTTTGGTTCCTAAAATATTCAAATTATCCTGTCTGCTGGATGTTCTGGGACTGTTGCCAGATAATGTACAAGAATATTTAAAAAAATTTTGTACAATGCAACATTAATTGTTAAAATTTGTTCTAAGAGCGTTTCTTCAATTTTGGTTCCCATAAAGTTATTTAGGAGTTTGCATGTTCTTCCTGTGCTTGGTGGGTTTCCTCCAGGTACTCTTGTTTCCTCTCTCTCTAAAGACATGCAGAATAGGCTAATTGGGATTCCCAAATTAGGTCCCCTGGGTGTAAATGACAATCGGGCATTGAGCTGGCAGCTCGACCCCTTAAGTAACTGCCACAGAAATGACAGCTAGATCTTCAGGATGGGGATTATCCATCACCCGATGTGCCGAATGGCAGATGGATGGACCAAAATACCAAAACTACCAAAATGTTATTTAATGTTTGGGGTTGTGGTTCAGGCGGTTGGTGAACCACCACCACCATGCAGGCACTATTAAGTCCTTGGGCAAGACCCTTAACCGTATACTTCATACACCCAAGCCACAGCATGCAGCACCGGTCTCAGACCCGGTTAGAAAATGGGAATGTTGCGACAAGAAGGGCATCAAGTATAAAACCTGTCCCAGATCTTGTGTATAAAATGATCCAATGTGGTGACACTAAGGATAAAGGGGTCAAAGCACAAGAACTTCCTTCCATGTTTGCTTCCAATCCATTGTTCCTTATTTAATGTTGTAAACACAATTGTGAACAGTTTAGGAACAAAATTTATTTGTCAGGGTCATTTACAGTTCTCCCTGACTACAAAAAGAGAATTTGAGAAACATTGACATGAACTACTGAACAACCCAATATAAAAAGGAAAAATAAAATATGGACATATGGCAAAATATGACAACATCGAGTCGTTTCTCCTTTTCCTGCTATAACAGTCTTCACACTACTGAAGAGCCTTTCCACTGGATTTTAATGCAAGGCAATGGGAATTTGTGGTCATTTAGCCGCAAGAATATTAGTTGAGTGAGAATGTCTAGCACGAAGACGGTACTCCAAATGTGTTCAGTGGGATTTTATGTGAGCTATGCTTTCATAGATCTCACTTCATGCACAGGGGCATTGCATAGGCTTGGACCTCATATTTCCACATTGTTTAATTTATGTGTTGCCAAATAAGTGGATGTGGAAGGCAAAAAAATGGTCGGAAAAAATTTCATTCTTTTATTTAATGTAAATAAAGTGAATTCCCAAGGTAAAATTGGAAAGTCTTGGAAAAAAGTGGAAAGTGAAGTGATATAATCAGGGTCAATGATGATGGCATGAGAAATGTAGCATTTCTTAGACCTGATACTATGGCAATCAGTGCTCACCTTTATTATGAAAATAATAAACCTTGTAGTAATAGTAGTTGTTGTTGGAAAAAAAAAAATCAATATATTTATATGACCTGCTTGTTCTGACATCTTTCTAGTGGAACCAGCATTAACCTTTTCCTCAATTTGAGCGACAGTAGCTCTTCTATTGGATCGGACAACATGTGCCAGCCTTCACTTCCCATGTGCATCAATGAGTCTTGACCCTATCTCCATTTTCTTGTGGGAACATCCCACATTCAGACTGCAGTTTTGGAGGTGCTCGGACCATTTGGCAACTCCAAAACTGCAGCTGGGATGTTCTTGGTCTGCAGTGGTCAGGACCTGGGTTCCACTAGAACAGCTGTATAGAGGTCTGGGCATTCCATAGACAATCATACAATTGCTTGGCATTTTAAATGTATTTTGAATGTCTTATATGAACACCATTTTCATCAATTTACAAAATGCCAAGTGAACAGAAAGAAGAAAAATCCAAAACAAATAAATATTTGGTATGACTACCTTTTGGCTTAAAACCAGCATAAGTCCAAATAAATCCATAAATGAAAGTCATGGATTGTGTAGTATCAAAGTCAGGTGTCAGCTCCAGTTCTTTGCTGATGGGACGGCTGGACATCGATTTCAAAGGGAAGCATGATGTGTCTTTCATCTGCTGCATTAAGTTCTCTCAACATTATTATTTGTTTCAGTTAATGACTGTAATGTACATATTGATAATTAGCACCTGCTTGGTATAATTGGTTAATCGTACACCTGACTTTGATACTACACAATCCATGACGTATTTGGACTTATGCTGATTTTAAGCCAAAGGGTAGTTTTCTTCTGTTTGATCACTTTGCATTTTGTAAATTGATAAAAATGGTGTTCATATAAGACATTTAAAATGCCAATCAATTGTATGATTGTCTATGGAATGCCCAGACCTCTATACAGCTGTTCTACATTGAAGAGAAGCTGTGGGCAAAGCTGTACAGAAGATGCCAAAACGACTCCCAGTGGTTCCTTCAACAATGAGTCTCCATTAGATGATAACTCTCAGACCAGGAAAGATCATCTACAGAGATGTCAGCTGTCTCTGCTCTACTAAGCTGATTCCTGAGTGTACATGTCACAACACACAATGGTTTGAATATGATGCTCAGCCCATCCTTTATGCTACCACTGAATGTGTTGTTCAGCCAGGTCTTTCTGATACCACTGACATTCAACAAACACAGAAAGCAGATGGAATCAACTGGGAAAGCAAAGATATCATTGGACAGCTGTGTATTATCAAATATAATGATGAGATTTCAATGAGAAACGTGACATGCGTGACATGCATTTGTGCAAGCATGTCACACAGAAGTGAATGTGGTTGTATTGTGGTATCTCTTTGATGATGTCCTCAGAATCATCCCGCAACCAACTCCAGTGATGGCACGCCATGTAGAAATAAACAAAGACATACAGTATGTACAGAAATTGCCAATAGCTGATTTGCATAACCAGGATGTGCGTGAGCAGCTATTGCATTTTATGTTCCCGATCAGTAATGCATAAGACACATGCGGTTAATTTTGAACTTCATGAAAGAGCTGTAATTCACATGCATTTGTTAGGATTAAATAGTTGTTTTACATTTAAAATGGTTTGAAAAGTTTTAGAGTCTGGCAGAAAATGTTGTTTTTGGACTATGGATGGTCAACTCTGTTATTGATATCAACTCTGTTACCATCAATGCCAACTTTGTTTAAGGTTTTGCTTTAAAAAAAAAAATCATTATACAGTATGTGTTTTATTATTAGCAAATTGATCATAAGCTGATTAGCCTAACTAGTACTCTTACTACATGAAACATGCATAAATTTCATACATTTTTAAACCTATGCTTAGAGAAAACCTTGAGTCTGCAATGAGAGAACAGAGAGAGCAGATCCTTGAGTCACTCACACACCATAGTGAGAATTACTCATCAGTCTGGCGTTCCGGCGGCCTTTTATACTTCACTGTCAGCCACTGCGAGTTAAGGCTGTCATAAGGTAGGAGGTGCTGGCTGTAGTCCCACCATCACAGCACCCCAGCTTCAAGCTCATACCGACATACCTGGAGAGGCCATTCACATTGCCATGCAGTGCCGCAGCTCTGTTTAGGACCGAAAATGAGTAGTCCTGCAAAGAGAGGAACCAGTGGGTCATGTGAGGCTTGGTGTCTTTAGTCCTTGCAATCCACTGTAGGGGAACATGGCCTCTTGCTCAATAGCAGCATATTTTTCTTCTACTCACATACAGGACTGGATGTTCCTCTCTGTTGAACTCATGAGGAAGGACAGCTCTGGACAGCGGTGAGTCTTTTTATCCCTGGACTATAGTAGGCTGCAACTTAATCCATTAACTCAGGGAACATTTTTTGCGTTAATTGTGAGCACAGCCTCACACACACACACACACACACACACACACACACACACACACACACACACACACACACACACATTTGTGAAACAGTTGATTTAAGATTGCTGATTTTAACTGAAACCATGAAATTGCTCTCTTGCTCCCCCTGGTGTAACACTGGAGGGTTGCTGATTGAAATGTGATGAATAATATACAGTATAGTGCATGTAAAATGTTTTATTTATCTGTTCACAGCATTGCTTTTCTTGCTTATGATAGACATGGTTTCTACATTCCACTTTATTGCCATTTTATTATTTGTACATAATGTAAAACTTTGATTATTTTTACACCTAAAAATTATTTTTCTATAAAAAATTCTCTTATTTCATAATTTATTCTTATTGAAAATTTGAAAATTTGAAAATTTTAGGTCATCAGCAGTCATATAAGCATTTCACTTCTTATTATACTGTGTATGACTGTTTATCTGACAAATAAAGTTTGAATTTGAATAAGACTGATAATTGACTTTAACAAATGACAATGTGGTCAAATGATTATAAAAAAAATACATCATGTTGTTGTTGGTCTTTCATCATTATGTCTTGTTAACGTTAAATAATAAGGAACTAACATAAACAACTAACAACTTCAATGTAATTATTGGCAATAATTAAACAAATAGATCCCCCAAAACACACAAAGGTCCTTTTGTGAATAAAACTGGTACAGTGTGTGAATTTGCCAATTTATAGCATCTCAGACTATCATTCGCTGGTTGTCCTGATGTCAAGTTACAAATATCTAGCTGAAGTCAGTCGGATGTATTTTTATACTCCAGGGCCACTGTACATGTACATGTACATTTACATTTACATTTATTAAAACATCACTTATTATCTGAATTAACTGAATGTTGGATATAAGATATAAACGGCAATTTGGATACATTTTGAGATAGAATTTGGGTCTCTCTCTCTCACTCACTCTCTCTCTCTCTGCATTTCTGTGTGTGTGTGTGTGTGTGTGTGTGTGTGTGTGTGCCTGTCAGTGTTGGTGACCTCCTCTGATGTTCAACCCCAAGAACACTGTAGCAGCTGTTAAGTATCATGCTTTAGGGCTGTTTTACATGGATGCAATAATGAAGACGATGAACCACCACAGAACATTCAAACAAATATGTGATGTATGTTTATTTTTTAATCCATATATACAGTACAATTGGTTTAAGGTATAAGCACCGAACACTCATCTATTGTTTCATCTTAGACTTGCGCGCACAAAGAAACTCAGGTGTGCCCACCAGATGGCAGACAACCTGTAGACAGGTAAACAATTACCTGCCACGCCCCTTCCCTAGCATCCACCCCCCCCCACCCTTCTACACCTTATAAGCTCAGAACATACATGCTGTCAAGCAGCACGCTAAAGCAAGCACTCTTTACAACACTTATTTTTTGTCTAGCCAAAGCTTGAGACCAGGCTCGTGTCAAGATGTCCAACATAGCACAAGTGCTGGCCAAAAAGAAGGACAAAGAGGAAGGACTGGGAGGCAATGACAATGCCATTCCTTTCAATAAGCAGGATTTTGAGAAGTTACGACATGAGTGCTCGAAGAGTGGTAAACTCTTCTGCGACCCCACGTTCCCTGCTGAATCCAGCTCTTTAGGGTACAACCAGCTGAGCCGATATTCCTCCAAGACTGCTGGAGTCGAGTGGAAAAGGCCTACGGTAAGAATTCTGTCAGTGTGTACGATAAATAATTAATGTGTAACTTTGGGGTGTTTTTGCCTATACAAATTAAACATTGTTGGTTTTCCTT
Organism: Clarias laeviceps; assembly: GCA_030014305.1. NCBI lineage: Eukaryota > Metazoa > Chordata > Actinopteri > Siluriformes > Clariidae > Clarias > Clarias laeviceps. The sequence goes on along the minus strand of JAQMYJ010000023.1, from coordinate 38,785,181 downwards.
TCTGGTAGAGAATAGAAAATGCTGACCTATTGTGATATACAAAGCAGTTTGTGTGCTGTTCCTTTTAACTTCGACCTGGTCACAATGGTAGACTGCAGTTACTTCCTCTGTTTACTTTCTATATGGTGTTCATTGTTAACTGGTCTGTGTTGGCCAATATGAAAACATTATATACAATTATAATGTTTTCATAGTATACAAAACTACCATATTGCATATTCATCCTTTGGAGGTTGCTTAGACATACTGGAACACACACACATCTATTAATGATTAATAACAGCGCAATGAGAAATTAAATTAAATATGGAGGCAAACTAGCAGCTATCATGACCATACAAATACTGTATGCTGTTTATAGTTAAAATAATTACCAATTGGATGGTATATTTTGTGAGGGTTATGTTATTTCCTAATAATTAAAATTTCTTTTTAATTGAAAAAAAAAAAAAAAAAGATCTTTTGTCCATTTGCCCCTTTTTTTGTCCACTTAATATTGCGTAAAATTCACAAAACAAATTATTTCCAGTTACAAAACTTATACTTAAACATGATAATAAGAAATAAAAATGCAGTTTTCAGAAATGGTAAAAAAAAATATCTCTTTATCGAACAGCACTGTGCATTTTAATAATAATAATCACATTACAAACCTGTCATTTGTTTTGCAACTGTAACTACAATCCAAGCCGCGGTTATAGTAAACAAAACACCGTCAGAATTCAACAATATTATTTTGTTTCAATCATGCTTTTTGTCTCTCTGATCTTTTGTTAAGGAGCTGTGCTCAAACCCTCAATTTATTTGCGATGGTGCTACGAGGACTGACATCCGCCAGGGAGCTCTAGGTGAGCTGAGAAACTTTAATAACTGAAACTCTTGGACCTGAACTTGAGTTAATAAATGTTTCACGACTGTTTGAGTGTCAACACACCTGATTGTAATACATACTGTAATCAATCAAAAGGCTCATGCATGATTCACCTTTTCTTACTCTTTGGGTGTCAAATGTAAGACAGGCAACTGTGCAGGGTTAAATTTCTGATCTTCCCAGCTGAAAAAATGTTAGGCCTTTTGGTGCAACACACTTACATGCCATATGGCTGGTAATGTGGTGTAAGCTGAGTGTTGTAACTCATCCACATTACATCAAAACAAAGGGATTTGTACCAGGGTGTTACCACGACGCGACCCATTAACCTCAAATTTCTAAAAGACTCTTGGGTAACTGGGTAAGTAGTCACGTGACAGAAACACACTTTGTGGAATAATCATAATCATATACTCTTGCTAAACATAAAAGTACTGTTAGTCCACATTACGTCACCTGAAGAGCTTGACTACACCCTTAGCCAGTCTCTAAAGCATAGAATAGCAAGATATTCTCCCAGATGGTTATTGGATAATGCTGGTGATAAAATTTGCACCAAAAAAAATCTATCTTGTTGGTTTTCATAGCCACAGTATACGAGTACATTTTCATCCTCAAACCATTCAACGGGCCCTCATTCACTATGCATGGAAGTGGAGTCGTGCGAAAAGAAACAAACTTATTTTGTCATAGAACAGAGTTGATCAGTCAGGCAAAGTTTAGCACTGATTTACACTGATGCTTCCCCAACCACTCCAGCAAAAATTAAAATAAAATATGCCCGACTGTTCTTAAAACATTAGCATTAAAGAGATGTAATTTTGGATGCAAGAAACTACCTCCATGAGATATTAATATACAGTACAAATTAAATATTCCTACTGGTGCTACTAGGACATGTCATCATTCAGAAGGAAAAAAAAACACCCTACAGAGGTAAAGTAGTGCCAGTGTTGAATTTGAATTAATTTAACCCAGTTATTTGATCTTTTGACCTCTTCAGGTGACTGTTGGCTCCTGGCAGCTATTGGCTCATTGACTCTTGATACTGAAATTTTGGCACGGGTGGTTCCTAGTGACCAGAGTTTCACTGACAAGTATTCTGGCATCTTTCACTTTCAGGTGGGATAAAAATTCTTTGCTGTTTAATAGGCCGATAAGGATTAATAAGTCTGTAAAATGACTGTTTTCCTGGATTTTATTTTTTTTTATTACTCACTGCATTTTCAGGATGTATATAATATCTAAATGAGTAAAATCAAGGCGCTAGCCAGCAGGTTATACAATAATTACCTTTGAGTTGCAGAAGATCTAATAATTATGTACAGTAGACCTGTAATTAGATGTCTACACGAAATAAAACCTTATAAATTTATGAATATGGCAAAGCAACATTTAGGTGAAACATTACCGTAATATTGTAAATTGGGATCAGTAGCAGTCGTGGGATTTGAACCCATAACCTTCAAGTTGCAGACGCTGTGCATTGCAATATTTTGGCACATTTAAGACTCTTCACCTATTTAACCTTATCTAGTTTTAAATTCTCAACAGTCATCTAATTTTTTTTAATAACATTTATAATTCATCAGGGAAATTAATCACAAACCAGACCAGTTAATGATTATTTTAATAGTAGCCACAATTGATTAAGGTCTAGCCCTAGATAAACTTGGTTGAACCTCTCTATCCACAGTTTTGGCATTTTGGTGATTGGGTGGATGTTGTCGTTGATGACCGGCTGCCCACAAAAAAAGGGGAGCTGCTGTTTGTTCACTCTGCCGAAGGGAATGAGTTCTGGAGCGCGTTGCTGGAGAAAGCGTACGCTAAGTAAGTGTGCACGTAATACTGATTACTGAGTCATAGTTTGCAAACACTGCTTACTAAATCCAGCCACAGCCCAAAATACACACAGTGTTCACCTGGGTTTTACATCCTTTAGTTTCCAGATCCTAGTTCATTACAGTCAGAACTACTGAAATACTATTTTCTGTCTTGCATTGCTGTGCAATTCTGTTAAATTGTGTGCTCAAATATCTGTACAAAAACTCCCAAGACTTGGTAATACCTGAACAAAACATTTCCAGACAATGCAATACTCCTGTGAAGCATCCTGCATGATACTTTGTAGCTACTTTGGTATTCCAATATAAACTCCAACAATAAGGAAGAGCTTTGATCAGGTCATGACTATGCTTTAGAGTAATAAAAACTGCGAAAGCATCATCAGCATAATTTCAAAATACATAGCTGATTACAGTTCATTGTTGACCACTGGCACCTGCAATGCTCTGTCCAACACGATACAAGATTCACACCAAATGGCTATACTACACAAAACTATACAGGGCAATCATTACTACAGAAACGGCCCATAGAGGTGGTACTATACTCAGCACAAAAAGAAACGTCCCTTTTTCAGGACTGTGTATTTCAACAATAATGTTGTAAAAATCCAAATAAC
>JAQMYJ010000023.1:38756840-38775894 GCA_030014305.1 Clarias laeviceps | reverse complement strand
TTGATTGCACATTCCACCAGTAAGAGCAGAGTGTGAAGGTTTAATTAGCAGAGTAATAGCACAGTTTTGCTTAAAATTGTTGGTGCGCATCTCGCTGGTGCATCTGTGACCAAGACAGCAAGGGATGTAGGGGTGCTAACCCGGATTGTATCCAAAAAAGATTTAACCACAGCAGAATTAAATGTGCACCTCAACTCTCCTGTTTCCACCAAAACTGTTCGTCGAGAGCTCCACAGGGTCAATGGACACGGCTGTGCTGCTATAGCCAAACCTTTGGTCACTCGTGCCAATTCCAAACGTCGGTTTCAATGGTGCAAGCAGCGAAAATCTTGGGCTGTGGACAATGTGAAACATGTATTGTTCTCTGATGAGTCCACCTTCACTTCCTTTCCCACATCCGGGAGAGTTAGGTTGTGGAGAAGCCCCCAAAAAAGCGAACCATCCAGACTGTTGCATGCCCAGAGTGAAGCATGGGGGTGGATCGGTGATATTGGGCTGCAATATCATGGCATTCCCGTTGGCCCAATACTTGTGCTGGATGGACGCGTCACCGCCAAGGACTACCGAACCATTCTGGAGGACCACGTGCACCCAATGGTTCAAACATTGTATCCTGAAAACGGTGCCGTGTATCAGGATGATAATGCACCAATACACACAGCAAGACTGGTGACACAGTGGTTTGATGACCATGAAAGTGAACATCTCCCATGACCTGACAAGTCACCAGATCTAAATCTTATTGAGCCTCTTTGGGGTGTTTTGGAGGAGAGAGTCAGGAAACGTTTTCCTCCACCAGCATCACGTAGTGACCTGGCCTCTATTCTGCAAGAGGAACGGCTCAAAATCTCTCTGGCCACTGTGCAGGACTTGTATCTGTCATTCGCAAGACGAATTGATGCTGTATTGGCCGCAAAAGGATTCAATAATGAATTATTGTGGTCTAAAACCAGGCGTTTCAGTTTTATTGTCCAAGAAGTTTAAATGTACATCAAGTAATATTTAGAAACTGTCACAGCTGGCCAAAGATGTGCACCAGTTTATAGATTTGCATTTTACTTATGATCTTGTCTTTGCACATCCCAGATAATATTAGTGAAATATGATATGTATAATTGGTTTGTCAATATGTTAATTTTAAAACTAATCACTAATAAGTCATAGTTAAGCATGCTCTCTTTATATTGAGACCTGCCTTATGCTAAAAAATAACACCAACAGCCATTACTATACTAGTATATAATCTTTAGAATATAAGCTTGATTAAAATTTATGAACCATAGATTCCCATCACATAAAGTCACAAAGTGTGGCTCTTAATGCATTCGAAAGTTTACACTTTGATCAGCTGTAATTTTTTAGTTTATTGTTTAAAATAATAGGATAAATTTTATCATTTTTGAATCACAAGGATCTACACCATATTGTTAAATTATGACAAGCTTGTAGTGATACGGTGAAAATTTCAACTAGGATGATTCATGCACCACTATACATATAGACAATATACTAAACTCATATTAATTGTTGATTTCAGTGCAAATACACATGATTTTTATCATCTAAACGGGCCACCCAGAAAATCAACTTAAGCATGCGTGTAAAATGACTTTGAATACAGAGAACTTTCCCAGAGTAAATATTGAAATAGCAATGACTCTGAATACAGCCATTGTGTAATGCTCCTAGGTTCATGTGAATGGAAGCCCAGTTCAGCTTGTACGGCTAAGAAATCCATGGGGTCAAGTTGAATGGACAGGCGCTTGGAGTGATGAGTATGTTTGATTATGCAGGTTGGATCATCCATTAGTCATCCATGCCATAAGTTGTAAAAACTGGTGAAAATCTCTTGCCGTTATTTTTCTCAGCTCTAAGGAGTGGGACAAAGTGCAACCAGAAGAGAAGGCCAAACTCGATTACTCAGCAGATGATGGAGAGTTCTGGTACGAATTAGAAATTTTCAGTTTTTCCTCCCTCACTTCCTCCTTTTCTTCCTCTTCATCATTTCCTTGTTACTACGTCCCTCATTTAACACATCTTCTTTAAAAGATTTTCTAAAAGAGTTTCTATATAAAGTGGTTTGTATATTGACATAATTCAAAATCTTTTCCATCTTTTTCATCAGTTTTTTTTTTTTTTAGTCAACATTTTATGATAGACACTCTCGCACACACTCTTATGTTCTACTTTCAGGATGGCCTATTCCGATTATGTGCAGAATTACTCAAAGTTGGAGATATGTAACCTGACTCCTGATACCCTGACGAGCGAAGGAGTTGCTCGTTGGAGCTATTATCAATTTGAGGGCACTTGGAAGATTGGCTGTACTGCTGGTGGCTGCAGAAACAACTCAGGTTCAGTCAACATTTTGTATACAGGCTGCTTGTTTTAAGTTATTCAGCTTTGCCTAAAAAAATGCTTCAGCCTATACAGTCTCTATTGGTGATGAAGGGACTTGAGGACACTTGAAGATGTTTGTTAAAGGGAGAAAAAAAAATCAGTGATTGGGTGGTGTGATGCATCCTAAAGACGTTTTGTGTGGTCAGCTACACTATTCTTATCACCTGAAATTGTGTTCTGTCTAGCCACCTTTTGCTCAAACCCCCAGTACGTGATAAAGGTGGATGAGATGGATGATGACCCCCATGATGGAATAGACGGCTGTTCATTTCTGGTCGGCCTGATGCAGAAAGACATGCGCCAAGAAAGGCAGTTTGGGCGAGACCTCAACACCATCGGCTTTTCTATCTACAAGGTAACAGCCTACTTTACAGTCCATTGTGTTATCAATGCATCATGGTTTTTCTAGAGTGTTAAGACAAGGTTACTGCAGGGTAACCTAAGCAAAAAAATAATAATCTAGCAGAAGTTAGCAGAAGGCACAGTTTTCATTTCATTGCTCTAAGTCAACTGAAAACAATAATACTAAAAAAAAGATTATTTGCAAATATTTTCTTATGTGGATTTGTGTTTCAGGTTCCTGATGAGGTGTGTATGGGATGATGCATTTTCGCTAAGCATCAAGTGTTAGGTGTTAAAAGATAACAATGAACACCATGTAATACTTTCCATAACATTCACTATTTGAAATTCTTTATTATCAAATGCAGAAAAGTTTGCTATAGTTTTTAGATAAGTGTTACAATTTCAAATTGATTTCTTCTTTGTGATAACCAAATTGGAAAACCTCATTTCATTGCTGTTTTGTATGTATTTGTCCTGCAGTATAAAGGTCAAAATAACATTCACCTCGGCCCAGATGTCTTGCTGCGTCAGAAGGCTGTGGCCTCGAGTAATACCTTCATAAACCTGCGTGAGGTGTGCGGCCGTTTTAAACTGCCACCTGGCGAATACGTCATTATCCCCTCTACGTTCGAGCCACACCGCAAAGGCTCCTACATACTTCGCGTTTTTTCTGAGAAACAGGCCACTGCCGGGTATGATTGCTGTACATGTACAATATAATCAAGTAAAAATACCATAGGGTACAATATATGTTTTAAGTCAAAGTTTTAAGTTTGAGACTTGAACAAAAAGTTGGCCAAATTTACATGGAGAAAGTTCCTTGTATTGAGAGTCAGGTTGCTTTTTTTGTGCTGCCTGTTCATACATATAGGAAGCCATGTGTTCGAGGAGGGGTGTTCAAGTCAATCAAGGACTTTCAAGATTGTGCAGAATAACAGAACACAGTTATGAGAGTACAAATTCACCTTATTTTTCTATATAATCCTCTGCTACACTGATGCACTTATCCCAGTGTTTCACTAGTGCTCGGATACCATCAAGGTAGTAAGTTTTCTCAGTATGCCAGAGACATAATTGGACTGCCTGCTTCATGTGAGATGCTGGCCTCTCAGGAACTCACTGAAATGACTGCAGTGGGCTCCAAGTCACTCACGGACATACAGCCTTTTTAAAAACATATGCACCATTCAAATGTTCTAGTCTGCCGTCTTCAAATGTCAATTGATTTTATGCCTTTATTCACAAAAAAATTTCTTTACAAGTCTTTGTTAAACTTGAATGCTCCTTGTAATAATTATATCCAATTTGCTGATTAATTCCATCCTCTGCTTCTAGCCCAATGGAGACAGACATCAATGCCAATATTAAAAAGGTAAAAATGCCGTCTAAAGCACACTTAAAAAAAAAAAAAAAAACTGATAACATCTGCCCTAATCACATTCTGTCTGATAGGAGAAGACCTCTGAAAAAGATGTGGACCCACATTTCCAACACCTCTTTAAGCAGCTTGCTGGAAGTGTATGTCAACATGTCAAATTATTATATACGTAGCTAATGTAATGTTATAGCATACATTAATCTACTTCCTAGACAACATTAATTATGTCGTCTCTTCTGTCATCTCTTCTTCAGGATTCTGAAATTTCAGCATTAGAGCTGCAGAAGATTCTAGACAGAATTGTGTCTCAGAGTAAGATTTTATTTGTTCTCTTGCATCCATATTTTTTTCTTTTTATTGCATATCGTATATTGTACTTCTATTTTCTTTGGCATGATTTCATTTAGGAACAGACCTGAAGACGGACGGATTCAGCCTGGAGACCTGCCGCCACATTGTCAGCCTACTGGATGTATCCTTTTTTTTTTATAGAGGTTGGTCTGGTATTCGGACATATTATAGTTTGGGCCAGAAGGTTGAGGGCAACACTGTTAAGCTGCCAGGCAGCATCTACTTTATCAACTTCAAGTGTTAGCCTTGACAGGACGCAGAAAGACGGCAGTGGGAAACTTGGGCTGATGGAGTTTCACACACTGTGGATGAAGCTACAGACATATTTGGTACATTAAACATGATTATTTTACTTTTTCTGAAATAAATATTGTTGCTAGCTCAAGCTATACTTACAACTAAACATAATCATAACGTCTGTCAGTAAAAGGGTAAAAAACTACTCTTTCTACAAATCTTTGTAAGTAAAGAATTCAACAAATTAACCATTCGCAATCTAAGTACAGTACTGTGGAAAAGTATTGACCCCCTCCCCTTTTCTTCGTATTAAATTCAATTAAATGATGTTGTTTCAATTAAAGAAATGGGAACAAATGTTTTATTGTAACAGGATACAAAGATACAAATGATGCAATTAAAAAACTGGTTGTTTATGTAACAACATCAGCAGGGACCTCATTTCCCCTCTTGTCAGTTCCATTCACTCAGTATTCAGCATCTGAAGTATAGTAATCACCGGCCTGATCATCTGTCATTATCTGCACCTGTTTCTCACTGGTTCATGCCTTAAATTAGATGGTTTTTATACTTAATTCATAGGTCACTGTGTGGCTTAACAAACAAAAACATTCCTCTGAAACTGCTCAGTTACAGGGACTGGACTGAAAATGGGAGAAATGAGAGAAGGCCTGGATGACTTTTCCTCAATAAACTTTCTTTCTGCTGCTCCCATCAAGGGTTTGCCAAAGCAGATCATCTGATCCACAGATAGCTTGGTACAGGTATTATGCCAGATGCCTGTCCTGACACAACCCTCCCATTCTTCTAAACAGACTTGGGACTGCATGTAGTGGCTGTGCAATATGTGGTGTAGCAACTCACTCATGGCGGGATCATCAGATCCTGAAATCAACAACCTAGAGTCTAAGCCACCTGAGCCACCACTCCCTTCCACAACTATTCCTCAAATCTACATAAGAAATACCAGAATGTCTGGCTCTTTGGAAGCTAAATGTAAAGATATGGGACGGCTCAAGACTTTTACACAGTACTGTAAAAGCAGTAAAGTGTAAAGTGAAAAGAAAAACTAATTTTCTTCTCAACAACCCAAATGTCTGCACTTCAAATTTCTCATTACTTTAACAGGAGATCTTCAAGAACCATGACAAAGACAACTCCGGCACCATGAGCTCCCATGAAATGAGAGATGCTCTGAGCAAAGCAGGTAATTATTGTTCATCTAGAATCTTACGCATAATTTTATACAACTAATACTAATACAGTATGTATTATCACAAATTTTTTTTTTTCGTGAACTCTAAATGAATTGATGTCTGTAATCAATGTTATCATGATAAATAATAATAATAATAATAATAATAATAATAAAATAAAAAAAAACTTGAAAATGATTCTCCTAGGTTTTCAGTTGAACACGCATGTCCTAGAGGTGATTGTCATGCGCTACGCTGATCAGCAAAGCGCCATCGACTTTGATGCCTTCGTGGGCTGTGTAATCCGCCTGGAGATGCTTTTCAGTGAGTGCATCAAACCTGCATTAGGATCACTGAGTTAAACTGGTTGCCAAGTCACATTATAACAACAACAACAACAACAACAAATCTCACTTTTTTTAATTTAATATTAATATCATTAATAAAACATCTACACAGTCATCCAGATACCTGGGCAGTGCTACATTGTTTGTGAAACACTTCTATGGTATATATATATATATTTTTTTTTTTCAGATATGTTCAAAAAGTTTGACAAGAACAATACTGGGAAGATTGAGCTGGATATTCTCGAGGTAAACATGTTTATTTATGGTCATGTGTAACACTAAAAATGATCCCACTGTTTCAGGGGTGCAAGCGGTATAACTGTATGTATCAAGTATCTGTATTTAGTTTTAAACCTGAAATGGGTGTGGATTAAGAACAGAAGTTTTATGTGAAACCTAACATTAAACATAGTCCCTCAACTACGATCAGTACACATCATAATCAACCTCAAGTAGTCATGGTCACAGTATTGTGGCTTTAAAAAAAACAGTTTGCACAATTATTTTAATTTGTATTTGACTAAGAAGTTATTTGGTTCTATTTCCCAAAATATAACCAAACTGGTTGCCTGACAGGCAGCAAAGTGACTTGGTGGTTAGCACTTTTGTCTCACACCTCCAGGGTCTGGTTTCGACTCCGGCGTCGTGTCTGTGTGTGTGGAGTTTGCCTGTTTTCTCAATGCTTGGTGGGTTTCGTCCCACAGTCCAAAGACATGCATATTAGACGGATTGCCATTCCCAAATTGCCCATTGTAAATATGAATGAATGTGTGTGCCTTGTGATGGATTAGCACCCTGTCCACGGTGTACATTTCCTTGGGCCCCAAGATTCTTGGGATAGGCTCCAGGCCCCCATGACCCTGTATACAGGATAAGGTGGTATAAAAAAATAGCGAGTGTCAGTGAGTTGTTGTCCTGTCCTGATTTATTCCTCATATAATATTTAACATTTTCATATACTGTGTGTTTGTGTTTTAGTGGCTATGCTTGGCCCTAAGCTAAAATCCCACTGATCCATCTACATCCTGTGGTATACTGAGGAGTCGACAGAACCAGTTTATCCCACGCTGATTGTCTTCAATCAAAGCAAAAGAGTGAAAATTGTACCTTATTTTGTAATCGATCCAGTTATATAATAGGAATGGGTATTTCTTTAGACAGATGAAAATCCATCATGCAATGCAATCATAAATGTTATTTGGACCCTGATCTTTTGGTGCTTCCGCATGGTTAATACACTAATTGTTTTGTTTTGAAACAATGGCTTACAAAGATTTGTGTGTGTGTTTCTGTGCATGGTGCAGTTGTATCTCAATGGTGTAATAACTATATTCGTGTGTAACAGTAATGAACTCTAATCGTTTGCCGACTAAACCCGGAACCTCATCTAAAGCTTCTCAATCACACCCTGCTTTATTAATAAGTTAATTATTTCTACTGTTTGATATTATGATACAATGATAAGCATGTGTTCAACTGGTACATAATATGTTAATAAATATTGGGCGTTTCCGACAACATTTAGGGAGGATTTGGATGAAGTTGAAAATAAAGTTTGCAAAGTAAGTATGTTTGGTCATGTGTTGAATCCCAGATGAAGTCTTAAAAACATATCGCTGGTCCAAACGAAAACAGTAATCAAGGGGTTGATTTCTGTGGCTCACACCTAGCAAAGTCACTTAACGCACTCAATAAGAACAACTACTGTGTTGTTAAACTGTGTTGTACAGTTTAAAATTCTACTGATTTCTATTTTTTTAATTTGTAATGAGCAAGAATTAATTAAATAAATAATTCTGACTTATCATATATTACATAGAGTATGAGCAAGTTTTTTTTTTCAAATGAAACAAGAAGTATTGCAAACTGATGGAGAATATTTTCAGTCACAAGGGTGTAAACAATCACAGATGACAACATATTAAGTCAAAATAGTTTTGGTTATGTAATTGTGAATATTGTGTGATTTTTTTCTTCTTCATAAAACTATACAGTAACTCCACCTCCCACAGTTTTGTTACAATGGATAAGTCAACCCCCAGTTATATATGTGGTTATTTAAGCATGCATGATTGCATTATTGATAATATCAATAATATGATGGGAAATTATTCCTCTTTGCTGCAGTAAAACATTTGAATAGTGTAATGTTTTAAGGAAGGCAGTACATCAGTAAATGATAATCTCAATTACTCGAGGTGGCTTGTGGCAGTTATTCCTGTGAACATTCAGTGAGTAGATAGCCTGATGCTTCAAAATTGACAGATTTGGCCTTCCCCACTGAGTGGTAGTAATAGCTTAATGTGGGAGCGCCCTAGTGACTGGGAGGAATTGAACATGACTAAATTAGGAAGAAAATTTCCCCCAATAAAAGTCAAAAGGGATTTGCATGAGGAAATATATGTTCAAAACATTGCTAGAATTTCCAGAATTAGGGTTTGGCTGTAGCAGTGTAAATAAAACACCTTACTTAAACTTATTAAAATAGCACACACCCTTGTACACACACACACAACACACACACACACATACAGAGAGAAAGAGAGAGAGAGATTCTTTTACTATGGATTTAAGGCTAAATTAACCTAAAACAAGTTTAGTACTTTTGTACTTTTACTCAAGTAGAAATGTAAAGAAAAGCACTTCTACAGTTTCTTTACTATTTTTCCTAGGGCATCTCTACTTTTAGTTACGTCTAGGATTCTCTACTTTAGCCACTCTTGATCCTCACCAGCTCAGATCTGTGTCTGTTGTGATTCTCATTAATTTATAAGTCGGTTGAATAACAGCCAAATTACTGAAAATTATAAGCGACAGACGAGAAATCACTGGGATGCTTAACTTCATACATCACTAAATGTCACAGGTGTTTTAACAATTGTTAATTACACTAACTGTCGTTCGGTGAAAGTAGTTCACTACGGTCCACAGTCTTAAAAAAAGGGAAGAACGACTGCCTGCGAATTGATGCCTTGGGTACATGGGTTGCCACCTTATGCTTACAATTGCATCACAGCAGCACATCAGCACTCCCTCTCATGTGATATTGCTTAATTAGATACATTTACCCATATAAAAATATGTTCTCTGGTTAAGGTTGGTAGTTTATGGAAATATTGGGAAATGGATTGATTAATATTTAATTTACACACCATGCTAGATTTTCTTGCTCTCGATTTTTCCCCCCAGTGTTTTTTCAATGTTTCCATTGTTATTATTGTTATCACATTGTTATATGTGTTATATAGACAACATAGCTAATATGCTTATAGCCACACACAGTCAGATAACTAGTATAGTGATGAATATTATAACCTCAATCTCAGATGAATTGTAAGTTGTCTATCAGTCCTAGTTTAATAAAGTAGAGGAAGAATCACATAAAAACCATGAAGATGGCGTCGGACTGCATTTATACAAGCGGTTTTGCTATGTTTGAATTTGGTCAGGTTAATTGACCAAGTATGTCGACACACACACGCACATGGAGTTTGGTTCCGGCTGGTGGTGACTCACAAAAATACAGACATATTTAATGTACGATGATGGCTAATGACTGCAATTGTTCTCATAGTTTAAAGACTGAAATCATCAAGAACAGATCGCCAAGTCCTCATCATTAGTATCCTAGTAACCTTAACAAAGTGCACTTCATGGTAAATACAGGTTACATGCTATACTATATACTGTATAATACTTATATATTGACAATATAGCACACAGTTATTTATAGAAGGCATTTATTCATGAGCTTTCTGATATCGATTTCATTCGATTTTGCCTCTGGTTCTTCTCAAAGATTCTTCCTCATGTCAGTTTTCAGTTTGTCATGTTTCTTGTCAACATCAACTCTGGTTTGCCAATTTGAAATTTATACCCAAAATCTTTACTTTTGTAAAGCTGCTTTGTCAAAAAATTCTATACAAGCAAAAAAATCGTTTGAATTGAATCAAAGATTCAAGACTGCTGAATGATTACAAACTAAACCCTGTATCGATGGCATTAACTTCAAGAGTCTTGCCAATGGCACCATCTTATGGCCTGTGCGTGCAACTAGCTTGCGATTGGAGATTGTTTCCAGATTTCTCAAATTAATCTTTACATTTCTACTGTTTAATTCTTGTTTCATCACTTTTTAACATTCTTTCTGTCTTAAAGTAACACAGTTGTTGTACTGTGCACTGCGCCTACAAACTTTGTTCCACGCCTAACTCTAAACAGGATTTCAATATTTGCTCTTCTTGCTTGTGCTGTCAGTTACATGTCTCTCTTTTGTTTGTCATTTCTTCTAAATCCAAATGATGTGCATGTATGAAAACATGCACCGCCCAGCCAAAAAAAAAAAAAAGTCACACACCCAAATTTTTCATTGGACCAAAATAACATACGTATTTGCCTTGAACACAGGACATGACTTCTGACCTAGCCCACACACAGTCATTACGAGGGTAATTTGCTTATAAGATAAGATAAGATAAGATAAGATAAAAATTCATGGGATATAAGATAAATCTTTTAATAATCCCGGCATATTGTGCCTGATACTGCAAAGAGAGTAAAAGAAATATGCACACAATTGAGTAATAAATAAAATAAAATAAAAAATCCACAAACTAGACATAGGATATACAAAAGTAGAATGCAGCAACCTGTTGCAATAAAGTAGCAGAGATAGAATTTATGTACTGTAGCAACAATGATAAGTAATATTGCACATTATATTGCTAAATGATGTTACATATGAAATTGTTAACTAATATTACACATGATTTTGCAAAAAAAAAAATTGCATATGATATTGTTAAATAACAACAACCTGTATGTTTTGCCTGTCTTACTTTAAAAAAAAAAAAAAAACATGATTATCTGCCAGTAAAAAAGAGGAAGAAATTACCCAATGAGAGGATTTGACTGCGACCATAAACGTGAACCAAACCTGGTCATACACACTTGGACCTGCTTGACACTCAAGTGTGACTGGCGAGAGTGTGTGCATGCTTAAAAGAATCAAAAAGAAGAGTGTGCATTTTAAAATTATTATTATTATTATTATTATTATTATATATATTTTTTTTCAGAAAGAGTCTTCACTTATTTAACTCACTTAATTTCTGCCAAATATTATTAAATTCATATTTTTAAAAATTATCCTGATCTACCCTGTTCTATGCATTTTGTAAAACATTTTGTACAGCATGTTTGATTTATAAGGGTTTTAAATAAATGCGCAGTGCTCAGTAAAGCTCTTGTACATGGAATCACTGAAAACAACAGGGACATTGTAAAGATCTTCACCTCGGGGCGCACCACAGACACACAGACACGAGGCGAGGTCTTATGGGAAAATGGTAGTTTTATTAGGAAATAAGAGAAGGAAAAGAGTGAGGTTGTGCATGTGCGGGTCATAAGCAGTGTCCAGATGGATGCAGGCACAGCGATCCTGATTGGGCAGAGTGGGACTTTTCTTTCAGCAGCTGAGTCACAATGGCTGGCTCTAAGCAAAACTGAACGATGCCGAGCCGTTGATCGCTTGCTGAGAGACAGTCACTGAAGGACTGCACAAGCGTCTCAAAACAATCAAACAGTGGTGTACATTCCACGTGCCTTCAAAGTCCCTGGAGGGTGTGGCATGACCCCTTTTAATGTGCCTCTCTCCATGTTGGTTTCCATATGCTTTCTTCTGACTTCTAAACTCGAGCTAAGCTCAACACCTCCCTTTTAAAGAGCATGGCTAGCCTGAGGTCCTCAGGTGATCATCTCCCAGCAGCCGTGCCAGATTTAGCAGCCCCGCCTCTTCACACACACTTGCTGAAGGGGAGGCTGCATGCCAAGTGAGCTCTCTGGAGTGAGCGAGGAGCGGAAAAAGATTTGGACGCACACCTATGAGAGAGTCTGTGACAGTAAAATAGAGCAAAATAGAATAGATGGAATTTATTCAGTCATTATTTAACTGATCCAATGTGTGAATGAACACAGATAAACAGAGGTCAGTTGAAAGTAAAGGGACAAGAATAAGGAACAGTTTTTTAAAAATATTTAGAAATAAAATATGCATTAAATATGTAAAAAAAACAACTGAGAAACTAGTGGAGCTGGTTGAATAACAAACAAATGACAGAAACAAGTTTGTTGTGATGTTTTAATGCTGTACAGCTCTAATTCTAAACTTTAATCCAAAACTCGCACCCTAAGCATCCTTGCCGTGCCTTTCATTATACTAAAGGTAAAGTCATTAACCAAGCTCAACAGTTCATTCTCCAGTTCTGGAGCACTTCTCACTCGAGTCGAGTAGCCACACTCTGAGGTGCTGACTTTAAACATCTGAATGCATCACTTCTGTAAAAATGCACAAAAATAAAATAAAACTTTCTTCATACTTGTGAACAGGTACTGTATGGTTGATTGAGGTTAACACTTATGCCCTTGCACATACACATAAAATGCTGGATGTAAACAGATTAAATTAACTCTCTCTCTCTCTCTCTACAGACTTACCCTTAGAGTATCATAATCAGAGGACATGGCTGCGGGGTTAAGAGTTGCGTAAGTGCCACTGGTAGTGTGTTGAACATTCTAAGGGTGGAAAAAATATTTAGAGAATTAAATACATCACATACATACAACCACGCACACACACAAACAGACACACATGTAATGCCTGGCTAAAAATGATGTGTCTTTATTTGGGACAAACTACAGTACTGGGTTGCATCAAGCAAAGAAAACAACTAAGGATATTTGAAATTATTGAAACTGGGTTACAAACCCATTTACCACATTATAAAACCTGGCAGGATAGTGCTGAACCATCAACATTGTGGAAGAAATGAATGGAGATCACAGAAACACTTGGAGAAATCACATGATAAAAAAATCAACAGTAAAAACCAGAACTATGTTTAATAGTGAAAGTAAAAGCATTACCATACACAAACAATGTGATAAGAACTCACAGGATTGGGGCAAACCACTGTGTGTCCATAAGAAAACCACTTATTAGTGAGACTCATGAGAAAAAAAGGCATGAGTTTGCTATGGAGCATAAAGATTGGACTTTGTAGCGATGGAAAAAGGTCATGTGGTCTGATGAGTTCAGTTTGACCCTATTCCAGAGTGATGGGTGTGTCGGGGTAAGAAGGGAAGCGCGTGAAGCGATGCACCCATCATGTAGTGTCCACTGTACAAGCCTCTGGAGACAGTGTTATGATCTGGAGTTGCTTCAGTTGCTCAGGTCTAGGCCAATGACCTGAATGTACTGAATGAATAGGGTATTCCATAAAGAGTTTTTCCCTGATGCCACAGGCTTCTGTAGTAAAAAAAAGTATTGCTACTTCTTATGCATTTAGTTGTTGCTTTAATGTTCTTTTCTTCTGTGCATGTTTTATAGGCTAACTTGACTTGATGTTCTGTGTGCTATCTCTGTTCATGTGTGCGTCTGAGGGCAACATTCGAACCAGATGTCTCTCTCTGAGAGGCCCTGTTTCTTCACAAACAGTGAACCCTTATTCCTTTTACATGGTCTCAGCACATGAAGTAAAAAACAGCATAGTAAAGTACTGGTTAAGTTCTGCCATCTGTTCAACTTGGATCATAAGGACATAGAAGTCTTAATATTATTTAAACTTATTGTTTTTGTCTTTTTGATGCTTGACCCATTTGCATTTGTTTGTGAAAAAAAGTCTTTCTGCCCGCTCCTAAGAGTGTATTTTGTTCTCAATTATATATGAAATATAATCAAAGGTAAAGGTGATGGAATTAAACCTTAAAATGTACAACTTTAGTTTTTCTTTTCTTTTTTTTGGTCAGGCGTAGTACTGTACATACTTGCAGAGTGTCATAATCTGGAGACATGGTCATGTGGTTCAGTGCTGTGACTCCAGGCGTTGAAACACTCTGACAGAATATTTTTTTTTTTCAGTTTTAAATTAGTAACACATTTATATGAACTTTATGTAGAGCTTAATGAAGAAAAGAAAAGGAGCTGCGTCTCTCTCAGCTGCTCTCCTCCCCCTGACATAAAAACATGACTGTTTTATTTGTTCCTGTGTCATTCAGCTAACATTTAACAGTGGATTAGGTTTGTGGTATCTTAAGGAAAAGTATTCAGTCAATCACCTTATGCACAGAACGGCAGTAAGAATGGAGAGAAGCAGAGCAGGAACGAGTGCAGCAGCTCCCCATAAATCATTCAGCTTCCACACCTCTACTGAGAGGAAAATTTTTTTATTTTACTTCAATATAGTAACTTTTTCTAGTAATCGTTTACTAATAGTTTATTCTACAGCTATCTGTTTATGATATCATCCTGAAGTTTATTTTCCTATAATGGCACATTACAATGATATGGTATTTATGGGCTTATGACATAGAACAATGAGAGATAAAGGCATGGGAAAGTGCATACAATGTCAGAAAACCTTACAGTGGTGTAAACAAGTATACTGTTCAATGCTAATAATCTAATCCAGGCATAAATCATGTCAATTAAGAACTAATGCATTCTTGGTTGAAACCTTTTTGATTAAAAAAAAAAATTCTTTTAACCTAAAACAACATCATATTTTCATTCAAATCCAAAAAATAGATGAAGTCAACCCATTTAAACAAGCAATAATCTTATATATTATAAGAATAATATCCAAATAATATTTTTCCATGAAACTAATGATGCTCACCATGGTTTGCTGGAGTCCTAAAGCCTTAGAAATGGCTTAGTAACCCTTTTCAGACCAATACAGTTACTTTGTTCCTCATCTGTTCTTGAATTTCTGTAGATTGTGATGTTTTTTTAGATCTCTTACTTTGCTTCACTTTGTCAGAGAGGTTTTATTTAAGTAATTTAAATAATAAACGAAAAAAATATATATATAAAAGTATATTAAATCCAAAAACATTTGTGTGCTAATGTGGAACAACTTTAAGTATACTTAGTACAATTAAAGTATATGGCTGTGTGTGTACTAATGTACATGCCTGACAGTAATTAATGAAACTTAAGTATATATTTAATGTATTATAAATACATTACAGCAATTCTTACTGTGTTACAAATAAATGATTAATATACTATGAGTATAGTATACTATGAGTTTAGGATAATTTACACTATAACATGTTTTTGAAAAACATTACATCAGTTATTATGAGGCAGATTTTATTCATGAGTTTAAAAGATATAATTTGCACAAGGTTACAAAAAAAAAAAGCACTACTATAGTTTATTTGTGTTAAAAAAAACGTCAGGTTGTCTTACAAACACACAAACTAAAATTGAAACTGTTGTCTGAACAAAGACAGACATTAGTATTAGAATATACAGTACAGGTACAGTATTGATTCAAACCTGGTGTGTTGATTCTAGCTGTTACACAGAGACTGAAAACAGGCCGAGAGGTACGGAGCCATTATACCACAAGCAAAGTACATAAGATTTAGCAATAACACATTGGACAATACATTCTATAGCTTATGTATTTTTTTAAATTATGATTTAACTTATTATTGGGAAAAAAAAAACTATCTAAACCTACCTGGCCCTATGTGCAAAATGAATGGCTCATCCAGAACAACCCAGAACAACATCTACAGAACTTCAGGTCTGGCAAAAATAAAAAAGAAATTTGCAATTTCAGATGGGTCAAACTATTAGGTTGCATCAAGCAAAGAAAACAAGTAACAATATTTAAAATTGTTAAAACTGTGTTAAGAACTTAGTCACTCAACACGTTATATAACTTTACAATATATTTAAGAGAGAAAGTAAGCACAGAACTCAGAGGACTGGTGTGTGTTCATAAGAAATCCACATGTTAATGAGCCTCATTAAAAAAAAAAAAAAACAGTTCGCTAGGGAGCATAAAGATTGGACTTTGGAGCATTGGAAAAAAGTCATCTGGTCTGATGAGTCCAGCTTGAACCAGTTCCAGAGTGATGGATGCAACAGGGTAAGAAGGGAAGTGTATGAAGCGATGCACCCATCATGCATAGTAGCCACTGTACAAGCCTCTGGAGTCGGTGTTATGATCTGGGGTAGCTTCAGTTGCTCAGGTCTAGACTCGGCAACGTTATATGGCCGTAAAATGAAGTCACCCGATCACCTGAATGTACTGAATGAATTGGGTATCCCATTAAAAGTTTTTTCCTTGATAGCACAAGCTTCTGTAGTAACAAATTTTATTGTTACTTCTTATTGCGTTTAGTTAATGCATTAATGTTCTCTGTACCTGTGCACATGTTTTATAGGCTAACTTGTCCTGATGTTCTGTTCATGTGTGCGTCTGAGGGTAAAAGAACAACAATCGAACCAAATGTCTCTCTCTGAGAGGCCCTGTCTTGTCTCTCATCCTTTAGAGATATAATTCTTAGTCCATAATTCTTCACAAACAGTATACTGTACCATTATTCCTTTTACATGCCCTAAGCACATAAACTTATGTGACCTATTGTCTTTGATGGCAATGATGGCATTTGTTTGTGAAAAAAAAAAAGTGTCTTACTGCCTGCTCCTAAGAGTGTATTTTGTTTTCAATTATACATCTTATCGAAATTACCACGACAGGACTCAAATTGTTAAAGAGCAGCTCTGGAAGCACAAGGAATCATTTTCTTACATGAACTGGCTCTGACATTGTGTGTGTTGTAATCAAAGGCAAAGGTGATGGGATAAAATCTTAGAGTGTGCGACTTTTTTTGGGCCAGGCAGTGTGCATACTTGCAGAGTGTCATAATCCAGAGACATGGTAATGTGGGTCAGTGCTGTGTATGTGTCATCTCCAGGCATTGAAACACTCTGAAAGAATAATAAAAAAAAACTTTATGATTATGATTATGATTTGCTTCTCCGAATATATTTTTTCCCTCTAAGTTAGTCTTATCCAATTCCAACCCGTTGCTAGGGGTCTCCCTATCTTAAGGCTACTACTCAATCAGGGAGGGCCGAAAACTATCACATGTTTTTTCTGAACCACGGGACGTCAGTCATCTTTTCAAACTGTTCACTTACGTACCATTGGGGGTAGCGTCACACACACAGAGGACAGTGCTATCCACTACTTCCGGTTACATGAGCTCACAGACACCCATGAAAGGCTATAGATTGATGTGAGAGCACTAAGTGCCTCCTATCCCACCCCGCTGAGAGAGCTCGGCCAATTACAGTAGCTCTCTCCAGGCCCTCAGCTGTGGGAGGCTACAACATCACCTGGAAATTGAACTCACAATCTCCGGATGACAGGACAAGCACTTGCTTTTCTAAATACTAAGAAAATTTCCCGGAAATACTTTTTCACGGCACTGTACTGTATGTGAAAAATATTAATTATCTTATATGGTGCAGGACAGCATGCCATAAATGATGGCGTTATTAATTCAAAATTGCACTACCAAGCTCTAAAGAAAAATGTCAGGATATTTGGCCGTGAACATTAAGAAAAAGTGAGTTTGCAATGCTCGGATGAATTGATAACCAGGTTACACTAACGAGGGGACTTTAAGCTACGCTCTGATGATGCATTAGCTGCTCAGAATGAGAAAAAGACACCTGAAGTGTATTAAACAATAAATAAACAAAAGAGGTGAACCAAAATCAACAAACCTATTAATAATAATATTTACAAAATATATACAAAACAGTGATGGAGTGTTAGTGAGAGCAGTGATTGTCCAAAGTCAGGGTTATTTGTGAATGTAGTGGAGTGTGCGGTGGGAGAGCTGGATCGGCCTCACCGGAAGTGATGGTAATAACTCGCCGCTGGGGAGTGGTCGGACCGCTAAGTAGCACTCGCTTTGCTCTATAAAGTTGAGCACGTCAGCAGTCTCCGTTGAGTCTCCAAAAGATGGAAAGTCTAAGTGGATGGGCGGAGGGGCCCCAAAGGACGAAGTAGCTGGTAGATCCGTGAAGGTAAGTAGATTGGCTGAGTGTGCTGTTCCGAAAGAAGGGGCATCATAGGTTACACTGCTCACTTGGGGTTGTAGAGCTTGGAGCTGCAACTGGAATCCTGGGTACAAGCAGTGCAGAAGTGTGGGATGTTGCAGGGGTGCAGGCCTGTAGTCGGCGAAGAGTAGGAGTGCTAGTGCCACGTCGCTTCCTCAACTGGTTCTCCCACATTGCACCGGAAGTGATGGTAATAATCCGGGAGCACGATCTTGGAGCCGGAGCGAAGTAGTGAAGTAGACCGGGGGTGATAGTCTGACTGTAATGGATATCCGCCAACGACAAGCTTCATAATATATTTCGCTTCCGTATTCATGAACAAACAATAGCGTGCTGTCACTCCTCATACTCTCCTCTCCGAGCTTCTCCTCGGGTGTCCTTTTAACAGGATCCCTTGACCCCGTTACGTCATCAGGATGACCTCGCGCCGCGGAGACTTCATCCTCAGAACCACAACACAAACTCTTTGAGACATATACCATATCGGGTATGATTTTATAAAGGTACAGCAGTTTTCTTTAACTTTAAAAAACTGCTTAATCTAAACCTATATAAAAACAAACTTTATGTGGCAGCGCTACAAGTTGAAGATGTTCATTACGTGCTGAAATTCCTCATAGCCGTTGTACAGGACTTGAAACAGTTTATGAAAATGCTCAGTGTACCAATTTTGTTATGTGTTTATATATAATTTCTGCATAATTATGTACAAAATCATTAAATATTTCCATATATAACTTTATAAATGATCAACATTACTGGAGAATATATGCATGGCTGTAAAGATTATGAGTTCTTCTGGTAACTTTGTCACACTCGCTCCTTTCTATTTTTATGCAAATCCCAGGAGTGTACATTAGGTTTT
>JAQMYJ010000023.1:38681273-38693450 GCA_030014305.1 Clarias laeviceps | reverse complement strand
AGCCGGCTAGAAGCGGTGTGCTGCAAAACAATTAAAACTTAACAATATAACAGGCGTTTCGAGTGAATATATTATAAAATACTTATCTGTTATATGTTCACTCTTTGTAAGAGGATGAAAAAGTTAGAACATTAAGCTGGAAAATTGGTCAGTCTGGCAGAGCTCGGAACAAAGCAGGGTCTCTTTTCCGTAAGACTTCGCCTCGTGTCCGTGCTTTATGGTGTTGCCTGCGAAAAAAAGGGTTGAACCCGGTACAACAGGATACAATATGGCATAGCTGGGAAACATGGAGGTGGAGTTGATCTGATGCACGGTGGAAAGAAGGAAGAGGCTGATGGTGCATGGGTTGATTATCTTAGTAATGGTAAAGGATCAATTAAGTGGTATGAGAGTTTGAATGACGAGGTTCATGGGATGTCTCTGGTAGTTAGTATGATGGGTGTCCCAAGTGGTCATGCATCTAAGGACAATCTCTGTCTGTCAATTGGATTGGGGGAGGAACCCCAATGATAAGCTATGTGTGGATCGTGTGAAACCTGAGTTGCATGAAAGCTTAAAGCCATGGCAGCGATCATGAGCTTAAGGAAAGGAGGAAACAGAAGCAATTAGAGGGAAGATTACTAGGTTGCTTGACCTCTGTCTCAATATCCAGTTCAGAAGTGCCAATCAGACAGTGAGGTGGGAGAATAATCTTGCATGGTATTGTAAGATTACAAATTAATAAAATGTGAAATTTAGGTTCCAATGTAATAGTATATAATGTAGTATAGTCACTTCTGTCACCTCCTCTCGTTGGGGAAATTGATTAACAACCCTCACATTGTTTTACAACGTGCATCAGTCACAAACCCATCCACATGTATGATGTCTGCAATGACTGAAGTTGTGTTAGAGGATGTAGGAGAAATGACTCACGACAGTGTTACACTTACATACACACCTACAAGTGAAGTAGCAGAAACTCCCATAGAGAATGCAGAATTGGAGTGGTTTGTTGATCGTTCAGCTCAAGTTATTGAAGGCCACAAACGAGCAGGTTATGAAGTAACTTCCATTACTGAAGTGGTAGCTTCAGGTCATCTTCCAGATCATTTTTCAGCTCAAGCTGCAGAAGTAGTAGCCATAACTAGAGCATGCACGCTACACCTTCAGGATCAGTTGCAAATATTTACGCTGATTCCAGGTATGCTTTTGGAGGAATTCATGATTTTGGTGTCATTTGGCAAAGTAGATAGTTTCTAACATCTGCTGGATCCCCCATTGAGCATGCTGGATTAGTGACAGATCTAATGTTTGCCATTAAACTTCAAAGTGAAAGCACATCTCTCAGCTAATACTACGGAAGCTAAAGGTGATGTAGCTCTTGCAGATGTAGCTGCTAAACAGGCTTGTTACTATGCAACCATACAAGTGTGTTCAGGTAGTACAGCACAGAAGATGTAATCAAGTAATGTTAATTACAGCAGGTGCAGTGTTGTGTCAGGTAAGGAAAACCTGGACTCATGTCACATTGTAAAGTTATTCTCCCACCTAGAGGGATAGGATAGGACACACAGACCAGTGAGGAGCCCAGGGAAAAACCGAATGAAACAGGCATCGGGGGCCAAACCCTGCGCTGAATACTCCCTCATAGGCCTTCCCCATCCACTAGTCCATCCTTACCTCGCTGTTCTTTAGGTGTCACGGGAATTAAGAAATAGGGAAAGAAGGAACAATAGTAGAAAAGATTGAACAGAGGATACAACCCTAGTGTTTGCAGTCTTCTAGAACAGATACTTCTTTGTCAGGGGGTTTAAAAGCTGTGGTTTCAATCACCGGGAAAACAGACCCAAATTGACGAAAGGGAATTAACATAAAATATGCATGAAATGCATGAAATCAGTCCCCAAAAATATAGCGGGACAACTGGGCTAGAGTGCACGTAATAATCTGGCAATGAGGTGAATGCAGAACTTCCTTAAATGCCAGTGGTAATCATTCATAGATGAACCTCAGGTGTGTGGGTGGGGTGGTATGTGGTGTGAAAGGTCAGGCAAAGAAAACTTCATCATTCAAATAGATGAAATGGCCCAAGGAGGGGATATACGAGATGGAAGCATGACAAATACACTATTTCTTACATTGGCAATGTTTCTGAGATGAAAGAATGCTATCCTAGTAATATATGTACATAAGCTTCAAATGAAAGACTGGAATTAATAATCATGACAAGGTCTTTTACTGTTGTACATGATGAAACAGAAAGGCCATCCAGAGTTACTATGTGTTCTGAAAGCTGACATCTAGCTGCATGTGTGCATAAAACCAGTACTTCTTTCTTATCAGAATTTAGTAAAAGGAAGCATATGCATCCAGCGTCCTTTGCAAATTTTTTAATTTTATTAAGTAGTGTCTGTCATCTAACTACGCTGAGACACATAACTGAGTGTTATAACAGCATAACAGTGGAAAATAATACTATGCTTACAAATTATGTTACTCAGAGGAAGTATATAGAGAGTAAAGCAGAATAACCTAAAAAAGAACGTTGTGGAACATCACCTTTCACCTTTCATTTACAAGTAAGCAGACACAACCCTGGTCAAAGGACAGTAGCAGGTCATTTAACACTTTAACCAGCTCTGTGCTATCATGAGGCCTAAATCCTGATTAATGTATTTCATGAATGTTATTGAGATTAAGATATGAAGAAAACCGCTGCGCTACAACTTTTCTATACTGTAATCTTGAAAATAAATGGGAAGATTTGATATTGGCTTATATTTATGTATAGTACTGTGAAAAAGTATTTGCGCCCCCCCCTCCCCTTTTTGGCATATTTGTCACCTTAAATAATACAGAACATCAAACTAATTTTAATATTACATAAAGATAACCCAAGTAAATACAAAATGCAATTTTTAATGATTTCATTAATTAAGAGAAAAAAGCTGTCCAAACCTGCCATGTGAAAAAGTAATTGCCTTCTAAATCTAATAACTGGTTTTGCCACCCTTGGCAGCAATAACGGCAGTCAAGTGTTTGTGATAACTGGCAATGAGTCCATCACATCACTATGGAGAAATTTTGTCCTCCTCTTCTTTACAGAATTATTTTAATTAAGGCACATTGGATGGTTTTCCTGACTTTAACTAGGACACTCCAAAACCTTATTTTCTGGTAAAAACCTTATTTTCTGATGTTCATTTTTTGAACCATTCACTGATGTGTTTCAGATTATTGTCTTGCTGCATAGCCCAAGTGCGCTTAAGCTTGAGGTCATGACCTGACGGCCAGATATTCTGCTTCAGGAATGGTTCCATGGTTATGGCAAGTCATCCAGGTCCTGAAGTTGCAAAGCAGCCCCAGACCATCAAACCACCACCATGTTTGACTGTTGGTATGATGTTCTTTTTAATGAAATGTTAGTTTTATGCCAGAGGTAACAGGATGCACAGCTTCCAAATAGAAGGTGTTTCCTGGACCCTGCATTTCCTTAATCCACCAGCATTTCACTCAGTCAATCTGTCTTCAGAATCAGGACTAGCTGCCACTGCCACTCTATGCCTTTTTCCTCTGCACTCAATGGTGATGGGAACTTGTAGATCTTCACATCACTGTGAACACATCTCACCTTCACCAACTGCACATTCCACAAAGTTCCAGACTTCAATGACTGAAGTGATTGTATCCATTGAGCCCTGATTTCTACGCTCTTGCATACTCAGTGTCAACTGGAATGTTCTTGCTTGATTGTGAGAGACTTCCAGGGCTTTAAGAATCTGTGTGTTGTTGCTTCCCTGTGGACAGTTTGATCTGGGAAATCTCTGGCTTTCTATTTATACAGACAATCCGGCTAGGTTTTACTTCAGTCCTGATGGGTTGAGGATAACATAGGGGGGCTAGAAAAGATCAAACTGGGGATGATCATGATAAAGGGGAAGACTGAAGGGAAGGTGGCCCTTTGGAACTGCATCTCTCAGACTGAAGCCACTGGTACAGTATGCACTGAGGGAATGCACACATGGACCAATGTTCACAATAGGAAAGCAAGCAGAAATGCTGGCACTGTTGCTCAATGTGTGGCCCACCAGCTTCATCACCACCGTGCACAAGCACACTGTGAGTAGGAAGCTGTTAAGCTTTAATCTGGGCCTCACCACACTGACTATCCCCACTTTGCCACAGAATGCTTGAACAGCTCAAGGAAAGTCTTCTACTAAGTTGAACAGACTCCTGACATCGAGTCTGGAGAGAGTTTGTAGAAGTTTGGTAAGTGGTGAGGACACTCGAGAACATCTCTTTCTCTCTCTCTATCTTTATAACAGACAAGCTACAGGTGGGAAGACTTACATGCTCAAACACACTCCCACAGCAACATATACATTCAAGTCAAAATACTTCCCCTGCTCTACTATATACAAATATACAAATCCTTCTGCTTCATAATAATATCTGTGACATTTTTTGTGATCTTTGGGGAATGAAGGACTGGAATCAGGCTTGGTAAGTCTAGTACTTTTTACACTGAGAATCAAATTTCTCTTTCAACAGAAATTATCTGCACTTTGGCTGTGGAATTTATTTGAATTAACTTTTAGAAAAGACAAACGCACATTATTTAATATAATATACTTGCTTTTCACTGTATTTTGTCCATCTGTCAAGCTTTCATTTAGGCTGAGCTGCAAGCAATAAATTCACTGCTGTCTTTACTTATTTATCAGAAGTGAATCTTCGCCCTCGTAGGGCTGCTTCCAGGGGACCAAACCATTGAATGTCCGATGGAGCAAGATTTTTTTTTTTAACTTCTCAAAATGAGGTTTTTACAGAGTATTGACAGTGTGGGCAGGAGGATGTAAATGGAATTTATTATTTTTTTTTGCAAATTATTTTTGTTAAAGAATTATCATAAACATGTTTTTTTTTTTTTTATCACTGAGTAAGTATACTATTATTATAGAACAAAAGGAACAAAAGGACCCCGCACACACTCCGAATATAACAAAAAACATACACAAATACACACACACATCCTCCAGCTCAGACAAATCTGTGTGAAATAGATAGATCATACGTTCATTCCGATGCATGACCTAGTTCAAATAATAATTCAGACAAAACCTGTAAATTTTTAAAATAAGCAATAATTGATTGCCATTTGTAGAACATACTGTATCAGTAAAACCTTTCAGTGTGCATTTTCATCTTCTCTAGCTTAAGAAAAGATAATAAATCTTTAAAACAGAGAGATAGTGGACTTCCAATGTAAGAGTATGGAATGTCTGGCCAACAAAGATGAGAAGGTGATAACATCTTTATGTGCAGAACTCAATGAGACTGAATCATCTGAAATGTCAAATATAGCAGTTAATAGACATGGATTAAATATGATCAGGGTTTCCTGAATGTGCATTGTCGTGCAAGATCACAATGCCCTTGGATAGTAGTCCTTTGCATTTAATCCAAAGTTAAGGTTTTAGTTTCTCGATATAATGTTGGATCTTTTCCCAGATAATGTTCCAATAATGGCCTTTTGAGAATCCCAGCAAACTGTAAGCATAAATTTTCCCCCCGATATATCCAAATCCTTCTAAGACCACAAAAACAGGAATCACTTCTTTTGTGCAAATCATAAGTAGGGCATCCATTTTTGCTTGTTCCGCAGTTACAAATGAGCTGATGTAACACAGAAGTTTTATAACTGAAGTGCAGATCTTTTTTACTCACCCTTTATGTGTTTGCACAAAAACACACATAATTAAAAGAGGCAGTACAACTTTTGTGAACCTTTATAATCATAATAGCAATCATATCATGCACAATTATTTCAATAACCCATAAAACTCCTTGTAAAACCTTTGGTGCATATGGAGAATGGCATTCTGCGTTGGTGCCACAGGATGGCTTAACAGTGTAGTTTCATTTTTAATAAGCAATTATTTGATAGCTTATAGGACAACTTATTGTCTTTTATAGTTCTTAAGAATCATATATCCAATAACCAGATGATAGAAGTGAATTAGCAATTAGCTGCTTGTCGTGCAACTTCCCCATTACTTAATGAAGAAAAAAACAATATAAAAATGTTATTCACAACAGATCAGTTACCTGACTAGCCCTTAGGAAAGGCTTACAAGCCCAGGCGTACCATTACCCCACAGTGGTGGTGGTGGTGTTTTTTTTACAGCTAAACTTTTATAATGACTGTTATTAAACCTAGATCTAACTGTTTGTATACAGCAATGCTTACCAGAAATTCTCCATTAAAAACTGACTTGTCAAACATTAAGTTAATTAAAATATATTTTTTATGTTTGTTCTCGACTACCTACTTACTTTAATTAAATGAAAGAATTACAAAAAAGCTACAATAATAACTGAATAATTTTAAGTCGTTTGAAAGAAAAAACGGACATTAAATTCAATGAACAACAATGTTGTATTTTATTTGTGAATAACACCAGCTATACATTTTGCTGTGTTCCATGCCATGCTGTTTCCAGACCATGTTCTGTTCTATCCTGTGCTAAGCCTCAATCATGCTCTATTCCATCCTATGTTATGCCTAAACATGGACATACCAGATCAATAGGATTTAGGGAATGAAGGACTGGAGGCAGGCATGAGATAACATTGGTAATTTATTGACTCTGTTTACAAATGAGCCATTTTTAAAAATGGCTCATTTGCTTTTGCTGCTCAATCATTACTCTAGAGGATTACTGTATATTGTCCAGATGGGAAATAGTGTAAGCGGTCTTGAACAAACGTGCAGTAAAGTGCTTGTTACCACATACCTTGTTACAAGTCGTCCTACAGTAGATGATGAAAATGTCCCTAGTTGGTCTGCTTTAGTGTTACCAAGATCAACTTCAGTGTTGGACAGGAAACCAACTACTGTATTGTTTAGTGCACAATAACTCTTAAAATTGTATTGTCAAGTTAATCTTGTATTGTCAAGTTAAATGTTTGCATCATGAAACTTTAACAAGATGTTTAAATGCCCAAAAGGAATAACCCACACCCTGTTCCCCATGTTACCAATATTTTTTACCAATTCAGCTAGCTGAATCTTCAGTTTGCACAACATCTACATCTCCTTCATCAACCATAACCTGAAAAGATCACAATATCCTCCACCTAATCTACAACCATATTCTGGATTGTTGTGGGGGGTTTTTTCAGGAGGAAAGTGTATCCTCATGATGTGTATAGCTGGGGGAGCTGAGGATCCTCAGTAAGTCTCTACTGTGCATCACTTTAGGCAAAAAATTAACTGTAATTAAAAAAAAAAAAAAAAAGAAAGAAATGGAAATGAAATACAAACATAAAAAGTAGACTAGGAACCAAGATGGCTGGTTAAAAAAAAGAGGAAGAAAGAAAAGCAGAGGATGAGTTTTGAGTCTGGTTACCCTTCTCCATCTGAAGGTGTTTTTCCTTGTCTATGTCACCTTTGGCTCATTAGGTACAAGTCTAAATCTGTATCTGAATTTCTGTAAAGCAACTTTGTGACAGTATCCATTGTTAAAAGTGCAATATAAATAAAATTACTTAATTGAATAATAAAGCAAATACACCAATTAATAATAAAATAAATAAGGCAACAAAAAACTAAAACAACTCCAGAAAAGAAAGACAGAATAATAAATAAAAAGTAAATAAAAAACACTTATTGTTTGCCGTTACTATGCTATATCTATATCGTAATGATTTGTGACCTCACTGTTTGAAGTAACCCAGGACAGGATGGGTTATTATTTTGCACCTGGTTCCTCTCAAGAGTCCATAGGCTACATTAACATTAGGAGCCTGAAGTGACTCAAATCTGATGTTTTTAACCCTAAGGTCACACAAATCGGATTTTTTTTTAAGGATTGCCAAATGCAGAAATCTGATGTTTTTCATATCGAATTTGAGTCGCTTTCATGTGTGGTTTTAAATCAGATACCTGTATACAGTACAGTATATCCTGACAATTGAATGAGAATGATCAGACAAGAATTTCATGTGACATCATCAGTTACCACCGGCAGCACCGGAGTTTAATTTCAACAATGGTGCTCCCTGACAATGGTCAGTGGAGAAAAAGTGAAATCTGTGATTTAGTAAATATTTTAAGTACTGCTGATTAACTGCTTGTCATCGTCCAGAGCATTTTTTTTTTGCTGAATGGGATTTCCAAACAAAAATGGAAAATTGCATTCATTGTTTGAAATGAATGACTGGCCTCGCAAATCCATTCTGTGTTTTAACAAATGGATGCAAACTGGATCTGACGGAAAAAAAATCTGAATTGAACAATGTGGCTTGTAATGTGAATGTAGCTTTAAGGACCTAAACCTAAATCTAGGAATATTGTACGGCATATTAGGAAAATGTATTTAGAAGCAGAAAAATTCATTTATTTAAGCGTTTAAAGCAAGTAAAACATGTAAAATGTATATAAACTGAACTGTTCATCCATGTAAATGTCTATTTCCTAAGATCCTGAACTACATACATAAAACAACAAAAAGCACTTTAAGAGCAATTTAAAGCACTATCAAAGCAATAACACCACTATTCTTATAACACGTTAAATCACTCCCCCTTGACTTCTTTGTGATTAGAAAGCAGTGTTTCTGGTTAAAGCAGTTATGCAGAATACGTAGCTCCATCTCTCTCAACTTTTTTCCCCATGAAACCAAAACTGTTACATCTTTAGCTGTTGGATCCAAGTCCACCTACAAGTCTGCCAGTCTTTTGGGAACGGCCGAACTTTCTGCCTAACTTAATACAAAAAAAATTTATGTTGTAAAGTTGAGTATCTTACACCTTGTTTACGCTAAGTTGTTACTTCTTTCATCGTCAGTTAAATACACTCCCTGTTCGGTAATTGGAGAGTGAAACACAAATGAGAAATCAAAAAGGAGATCAGATAAAGGTTAAGTTTTGTTCTAAAACGACTCCAGCATGTTAAATTCACTTATACCACATAAAATATAATTGAAAGAGTAAGTTCTGACCAGTGTACAGACAAAACCTTTCTTTTGTTTATACAGATGAAGTAAACTGAGCAGCACCATTAGTGCGGGTGGATCAATAACACTTTGTTCACTCAAACATTGCTTTCCTTTTAAAGTTCACAGTTGCATATTGAACGTCCTCTTCCTCTGTGGTGATTGAATGTAGTCTGGGTGACAGAGCCCCTTCCTGTGTGTGAGATCTTTTAAAAACAACACTGGCATAGTGAAGGTTATCCTGGTCATCTAAATCGACACTCCCACTGCAGTCTGAGGCTGAGACAGTTTCATACACAGCAGCAGACAGAGGCTGAAAAGAAGCACAAAATAAACTAAATACTGTACTGTATATGCACATGTCACATGATCAAGCAGTCTCTATTTTTAACCACTCTCACCTGTCCACTCTCACCGGTACTGCTGTGGCTGTTAGCTGAGCTCGACTTCCTCTTCCTGAGAAACACCAAGCATGTGCGAATCTCAAACGGCATTTTTTTCTCAAACATATTCAATAAGTTTACATTTTACATACCACTTCCATAAAGATCCTGAGAGGAAGGTTAGGGCAAGGAAGACAGTCAGTCCCACTAGGATGTGCTTCACAGTCGTGTACTTCTCTGAAACGTATAAAATATATATTATAAGCAATATGAAGTTCTATGTTTTTTACTTGTTAAATCAGTTTTGCTGATGAATGACATTGAGTTGATCACATTTGCAGGCTTCTGAAGTTAACACTTATCATATACCATATACAGGTAAGTCCCCGAATTATGAACTGAATTATGAATGAGTTCCATTCTAGGAGCACATTCGTATGTCGGATTTGTTCTTAAGTCCGTAAAAGTGAGTCTTATATGCCTTTGACACGAATATACAATGTAAAGCAAACCAATCCACTTGACTAAATCTCTGCCTAAGGAAATGAATGTAACAGTGTTGTCCCTTTGACTGTGAGCTCTGTTTTGTTGGAGAGTTTTTTTTTTTTTTATTGAATTGAAAATGTGCTTCTGAGAAATTGTCAAAATGTTAAGTTTCATGCAGGCAGTCTGTGGTGTCTAGACTACATAGAACCTGAATGGGTTATAATTAGGTTTAGGGGCAATTACTTTTCATATAGGGTGAGGAAGGTTTGGACAACCTTTTTCTCTGAATGAATTTTAAAACTGCATTTTGTATTTCTTTTGGTTATCCTTATGTGTCATATGCATATCAACTATATGGCATTACGTGATTGTTCACATTTTTAAAAGAGTGTCCATGGAATCATGGGCAATGGACTTATGAAGACAGTGTTGCTATTACTAAAGCAGAATGAGTGGAAATATAAAGTAAATCTTGTAAGCCTGTTGACCACCTCCATTGTTTATTTTATTCAGCCTCTGTCTGCTGCTGTGCAATGTTTGAGTGAACATTGATCTGTTATTGATCCACCCGCACTAATGGTGCTGCTCAGTTTACTTCATCTGTATAAACAAAAGAAAGGTTTTGACTGTACACTGGTCAGAACGTTCAATTATATTAGTGCCGGTAAAAATTTTAAACTACTTTTACCTCTGTTTTAAACTACTTTTTTAAACTACTTTTACCTATTGATCGCCAGCTCAACGCTAGTTCCGCCAGTTGTGTATTCAAACTCACATTGTCCCTTCACTGAAGTTTTGTGCCTTTTTGAACTCACTGAACCATCTCTTATTTTAAATGGGTATTCCAGTCCTGATTCTAATCCTGTTCTATTGGTGCTGGTTTTGTTTGCCTAGGCTTATATAAATAATGAAAAATATAAAAATAAGTCAAACATGCACATACACTTATCTTCACTCCATCAATTAAAGAACAGAACCTGGAAAGTTGTTTAAAAGGTGTAGTGTATAAGTTATTGTAACAATCATAAAATTGCACAGAAATGAATTAACATGTTATTTTTCAGAATGGATTTACATAGATGTTTACATATACCATTTTTTAAGTAATATGGTAACCAATATGTGTCAAACATCAAAACCTGTTCAACTTGCCCTTCAATTTACTTGTCATTAGGAACTTTTGCTCGATCACTACATACAATAACACACCAGTAGATCTTTCCTGACATTTCCAAATATTGTGCTTACCAAACACATCCAGTTCTGTTGGTGTGGAGTTGTGCTGTCCCAGCTGGTTGTGAGCGGTGCAGTAATACAGTCCGCTGTGTTGGGAGCTGATGTTGCTGATGCTGTAATTCTGACCTGTTGTCAGCAGTGTGTCTGAAATTGCTCTCTGCTTAAACCAGGAGTAGGTGAGAACAGGAGGGTTTGCATCACTGCTACAGCTCAAAGTCACTGAATCTCGAATTACAATGTTTCCAGAGGAAAGAACCACTGCTCTGGTGTTTTTAGGGGAATCTGATTAGGAATAAAACACCTGTATCAGCTGGTGTGTGTACAGGATCAACATTAGATAGAGATACAGTGGAACCTTGGATTGCAAGCATAATTCGTCCAGGAAGTGTGCTCGTATATCAAAGCGAATTCCCCCTTAAGAAAAAATAAAGACTCAGATTATTCATTCCACAACCCCCCCCCCCCAAAAAATACACTAAAACATTTAATATGTTTTAATATTAATATGAAGTAAAAATAAAACAAATTAACCTGCACTTTACCTTAATAAATAAAAATAAATCCAGACAGTTTCCGTTAGTGTTTGTGGGCACACGCGCTGTGTACGTGTTTGCATATGTGTAAGGCTAAAGCAAGAGGAGAGGAGGGACGACACCCTCCCCCTCTCCCTCCTCTCGCATAGTAACCCTTCCTCTTCTCTTATTTGAGTGGGGGAGGACTACTGTGTGGGGCGACTTCTATTGCGACTTCCATTGCACAAACTAATGGAAACACCATTAATGCCTCATCTGGGAAATTAACAAGAAACATATCTGACACTCGAGTGCGTGCTCACACTAACGGAATCACTGCTGTAAAGTAAAAATAAAACAAATTAACCTGCACTTTACCTTTGAAAAGAATCGTGATACAGCAGTGTTTCAGTTTGAGAGTGAGTGAGTGAGTGAGTGTGTGTGTGTGTGTGTGTGTGTGTGTGTTATACACCAGTCTCGGCTAACTGGTAGAGGTGGAGGTCGTCGCAGTTATTCACAACGATAATCTGACCATTATACAAAAACACGGACACAAATTTAATTCATTTGAAGTTCTTT
>JAQMYJ010000023.1:38618475-38637214 GCA_030014305.1 Clarias laeviceps | reverse complement strand
TCCTTGCCCCCTTTAAGACTTGGTGCAGCTGGTTCCTTGGCAACCTTAGGAGCTGCTTCCTTGACAACAGGCTCCTTGGCACCCTTAGCAACGGGTTCCTTGCCCCCCTTAGGATTTGCTTCCTTAGGAGCAGACTCCTTGCCCACCTTGGCAATAGGTTCCTTGGCACCCTTGGAAGCTGATTCCTTTGCAGCCTTGGCAGTTGGTTCTTTTACAACTTTACCAACAGTTTCCTTGGGAATCTTGGCAGCCGTGTCCTTAGGGACGGAGTCCTTGGCGTTCTTAGGGGCCAGTTCTTTGGTGATGGTCTCGGAGACAATTTCAACAGGTTTACCAGAGGCTGGCTCAACCTTCGCTACCTTCTTCTTCTTCTTGTCTTTTGGGGAAAGGGCAGGTGGGGCTGCTGCTGCTACTGCTGCTGCAGCAGACCTCATGACTGCTGCCTCAACTTTCAACTGGGCTACTGGGGTGACAGAAGCATGAGCAGGAGCACGCTCAGGAACAACCTCGGGTTCAGATTCAGGTTCGCTTGTTTCTGAAGCGGGCTCATGGCCAGAGCCGCTCTGCGCCTCCTGTTCAGGAAGCTTCCCGTTCGGCTTCTCCTCCTTCTTCTTGGCTTTGCCTTTCTTCTCTGCTGCTTTCTTCTTCTTGTCTACACGTTGGGGCTGAGTATTGGCCTGTTCGCGACGCTGCTTAGCCAGGGCTTCCTCATAAGAGGTCTCCTTCATGGAAAGAGTGGAGACCAAGGCGATCCCGATAGCCGAAACCACCATGAAGCCACCAAACACCATGATGCCAAGGGTCTGAGGGTCGTACATGTCCATCTTTATTCAGTCCTGTTCCACCGATGATTCCGTTTCTGCAAAGAGAGGAGGAACACTGTATATTAAGGATGGGAATCACCAGTCATATCCTGATATGATAAGGATTTTGATTAAAATTGCGATTCTATAAGTATCGAAATCTGTAAAAATACCGGTATTACATTTCCCCCCGATTTTTGTAACAATTTTAAAAGTTTAAAAACAGCTTAATGACCAATTAAATATAGTCTCTTCCTTTTAACACCCTCACTTAAAAGGCAAGCGTAGCATTTAAACAATACAAACTCATAACAATACAAATGTTAAACTCAAAGAGTTTAACTGAGCAGCATTCGCCACCATAATTATTTTAAATAATAATTAAAACTTAATTCACTCCTACAACACAGGATGTGAAAATTTATAAAATAGGTCACCTGTAGGATTATAAAGGAAACAGACATTTTACCCCCTCAAATGCCTCCAAAGCCTCAAAACTGAGCGTGCGGCCTGAGCGGCTGCGAGCACACGGCTGCATGCGCCTTCTCATACAGGCACGCCGGGCTTCCAATGCACCTGATCTTTAAATAATTAGCGCTCACTGTGTTTTAAGATAGGTGTACATGTGTGTAGTCAGTGGGTTTAAAACTAATTCACGCACAGATTGGAGAAAAAGGCAAATCTGAGGCTTTTAAACATGCGATTTTTGATAATGTAATGCCATAAATATTAGTTTCTGTTGCACCACTCGGAAGCTTCTGCGCTCGGTACATGATCGTTTATATCTGAGGCTGGTCCCCGGTCACGGCCAATCAAACTGAAAACCAGCCGATTCTGGTCATGGGCCCATCACCTGGTTCATCTCTATTATAAATGTGATATGAGATTTATTATTTTTTTAAATGATTCAAAAGAGTCATGTAGCGATGCATGAATCGCAATACTGAACATTCAGGTTCTGACACTCTTTCATTTATTACATTCCCATCCAAACACACAAACATTCCAAAAAGTGACTGAGTGGTGGAAGATTATCATTCGTTCTTTGAATATTACAGATCAGATTTTTAGAGATTTAGGGATTTTTACATATACATGATGTAATGTGATGCGTGATGAGAAAGAAAAATTGTTTTTGAACCGCTTTTTTTTTTTTTTTTTTACATTGTCCAGACGCATGTATTTTCCCCACATTGTTTACTCGCACAGGAATTATTTTCCAAATGTGGACGGGTCTTTAGTGCCATCTCGTTAAATAAAACTGCTCTGTTTATTATGGGATTTTATTGGTTAGTAAACTTGGTCGTGCCTGACTACTCCTGAAAAATGGGCTGCAAGTGGAAAAGTCATCTGCACGTCTAGAAGTAGTGCGAGCGAGAACTCTTTCCATCTGTATTTATTTATCATCATTTTTGAAAACATTTATTTGGTAGGGCCTTATAAGGTCGGGGAAAACGATGATGCTATTCAGTCAGGTAACGCATCTGAGGTCCGGAGATCCAGACAGTCTAGCCTCCTTCCTTTACTCTCTACCAGTCTGAAAGGGCTTTTCATCAAAGCGTGGCAACTACCCAAGTCTCGACCACTGGAGACGAGGTTACGCAATGTTGTCCAAAAAGCGTGCCGCTGAGCTCTCTACTCCACTCCAAATGACTCTCCGGTTTCCAGCATATCAGTGTGAAGCTGCAAAAGCAACTGTGGGGATACATGCACACACACACACACACACACACATGTCGAGATTCCTTCAAACTGCTGAGTGGACACTTGAGTGAAACCTCCCTAATAGATCTAACAGCAGAGATAGTATTTCAAACCTTCGAAAGGCTTCATTGACAGAGCATTACCTGGACCACGGTCGTTATCTCACTCACACACTCCACATAGGCAAATCTAGCTCCAACAAAAACATGCTGCCATTTATGATGAATGCCAAATTACCCGCAGGACTTTTTTTTTTGTTGTTGTTTGCCTTCATTTCCTTCATGGAACTCGACCAGGAACATTTAGTCTAAAGGCTTGAGTGTGTGATATTACAACTCGCTGGCTTTCTTTCTTCATCACCCATTCATTTTTGTGCCATGTTAAGATTTTGACTTAAAAAAAAAAAATAAAAACTAACAGGTTCCACATGCTTGTTTCACCGGGGTGGACACAAGATAAAAGTAAATAAAAAATGGCTTGAAAAGTGTATTTTGGGATTAGGTTAACCTGGATACGCTGGTGTGTATCTAGTAGCAGATGTGTGAAGGAAAAAAAAAAAAAAAAAAAAAACAGAAATGGATCTCATTCTTATTAAGAAGTTTCAGGTTTCAGGTTTGTGTCAAATCAGTACTGGGACGATCTGGGGATTTAAATCACAACCCCTTCACACAAGGTTAGGTTCAACAACTTTAAGAGTTTAATCCTGAGACCATCTCCTATTTTCTGACGCCGTAAGTGGTCAGATTAGTTGTTGGCACCGGTGCGGTGAATGTCTTCCTGCTAAAAAGCGTCTGGTTAGGCAGACGTCGACGACAACTGTCTCATTACAGCCGCCTAAAATAGTTGTGTGCGACTGGATGCACTGTGAGGTTTAAATCCAAAATACAGCAAATAAACTCTGAGACTGCGGTGAGCACAGGAAGCCCGACAAAGCTCAGGTTTCTAATGTGATGTAAAGTGACATGAGGCCACAATGAGGCCTGATATGAGGTGCGACATTCTGTCACACTGTTTTAGGCCACATTGTGACCTCACGCCAGGTTACATTAAGATAGAAACCGGACATGACGTGAGGTCACAATATGGCCTGAAACAATGAGACTCCATAGACCTGGACCATCTAAGCTCAATAAATCAAGCTGGTGGTGGTAGTAGTGAGGCGGCATGAGGAATGTTCTACAGATAAACATCTATACCCACCGAGCATGAAATCCGGATCCAGTTGCGAGCGCATTCGGGTTAGTGTTATGATTCATAACACTGAAACGGTGCCTGTATCGCCCTGCCCGTCCCTGACACGCCGTACACAAACACGTCACAACGCTTAAAGCTACATTCCGATACAGAACCGCCCCGAACTGCATAGTTCTGCTAAAAATATCAGAGCGCACTTCAAGCCACGAGTTGCAGAGTTACACCTCAAGCGTTTAGAGTTATACCAAACAGCTTTAGCACCTGCAGCTCGAGCCGCTTTCAAGTCAAAGCCAAACGCGCAATTTAAACTGTCCTTAGGCCAAAAAGAAAAGAAAAAAGAAAAGAAAACACCACATCAGCGCTGGCCTGTTTTCCATCTCTTCATGATTTCGGATCTACAATCGCTTTAGGAGTTGCAAAACAGAATCGCTGGGTGCAACGTCACCGTTTCAGGATACTTTTACTTAACGCATCAGTTGAGACTCGAGCCACGATCCAGACGGTGCTTTGATGAGTGTTTTATCTAACAATTAAAAATAATAAAACAATTTTAAAAATCTTATAAACTATAGCTCAATGCTATCCCCCTCTGCTCTCCTTATTCATTCATTCTCTTTGAGTTAACACAAGGTCATGCTAAAAAAAAAAAAAAAAACTCCAGAAACAGAGATACTACAACAAGAAGACCTTCAGAAGACGCAGTCTTTAGTCATTTTTCTGAGACAGGGATTTGTATAACGAACAGATAACGCAAGTGTGACGCGTCTCAGCAAAGTTTCTCTTCCACATGACGAGCTGCGTTTTTTGGTCTTAAACTTCAAAAACGAAAGGAAACAAAAAGTCCGGGTGAAAGGACATGCAAGGTAAATGACATTCCTCAACATATGTGACGTAACCATAAACGAGTGTATATGTATACAGTATAGATACACACACACGTTCTCCAGCCTTCCACCGTTTTCCCAAACGACAGAACTTGTAACTCATATATACCTAGAACGCTCTCTAATCTCGAACTCTAATCTTCCTCCTGCTTGAGTTTTATCAGGTTCTTTTATCTTTTACAGGAGGGAAAAAAAAAAAAAAAAAAAAAAACCACCACAAGGACAAAAAAAAATTAATAAATAAATAAATTTTACATTATAAAAAGCTATTCGAGGTTCCTGAACTTTCCACTCACTCTAATTTTAATCTGTACAATTATTTCCCCCCCCCCCCCACGTATTAATTCGTATTTGATTACAATGTGTGTGCACGCTGTTGATCCAGTATCCGACTGGCCCAAGAGCATACGGACCTTGCAGTCCTTGTACTGGTTGAGAGGAATGAACGATTTCAGTCTGGATTTTACTATTCAACGCGGTGGACGTGACGTCAACGGTAAGGTGAAGTCTTACCTCGGACAGAGGGCTATCAGAGGGCTAACATGTTAGAGTCACTTCTTTTCGGTTAAAAAACTCTTCGGACCGGTCGAAAGCTAGCAACGAGAGTCTGGAGAAGAAATGCAAAGTTATTCAGTATGAACGAAACATGGATCGAAGGAGAGATAATGGATGGATTGATGTTGTGATCATGATCATCAATCAATCAATCAATGTGTGCATGATAGATAGAGATTGGCAAAGTATTGTCTCATTTTAATATCTTATCAATTAAAAAAATATTTTTTAAAAGTCTGAAAAAGATAAAACTACCACACACACACACAAACAAACATCCTTTGCCTTTTGACTCCTTTCCAATGAGCAGCCTGATGACTTGCTGATGAAAGGGGGCACAGTTTCCATTTCTAGATAGTGAAACGTGTACAAATGGATGTGAGGAACTTCAAAGTTTGGGAGAAAAATCATTAAAAAAAAAAAAAAAAAAAAAAAGCTAAACTGAGAGGAAAACACCAGAAAGATAAATAAAATGAAATAAAACACCACAAAGAGGTTGATAAAAAGAAAGCGTTTGGGCCAAGTTTACTTTTTTTTTTTTTTTTCCACGCTTTCTTGAGCACAAATATCAAACAGCTCAAAAAGTGAGAAAAAAAAAACTTTCATGGACGTGGTGAGATTTCATTCAGCACATTTGAGAAAAAAAAAATAAAAGTTACTTTTAAAGAGAGAGAGAGAGAGAGAGGGGAAATTCAGAAGGCAGGAGGAGGCAGATTCCCAAAAGAACAGAACAGTGAGAAGTCACAGCGATACATTGTAACAAACACGAGTTACAAGAAACTTTTCATATCTTGTAACAACATTTAAAGACGCTACATTTGAAACGAGTGGAGATAGAATTACACGAAACTTACCCGAACTCCGACGCTTTTCTCACTGACTCGGAACAGCCGCTGCGCTGACTCTGGAGTCGTGGCACTTTCTGTGAGTTGGCAACGCGCCCGCGGGGTGGGCCGGACGCTAGGAGACTCCTCGAGATCTCATTGGCTGAGAGCCGCGTCAATCAATCCGCGTTCAACGAATCAGGTTAGGGCAAGTCCGCGCGACGCGAAAAGGAAAAGAAACATGGAGCAGGGGGCGGGGCGTCCTCACAGCTCAATGAATGGTGATGGAATGTCTGGGAGAACGTTAACCGAAAACGTGTTTAAATGTAACGGAAGATGCACGCACTGCAACAATGTGAAATATTGTATATAAAACAAATATAATGTTTTTTTTACTTCAGAGGGTCTGAGTTTGGTTGTTTTTAAGAGATTTTTGCGTGATTTAATTTTCGAGGGGCAGCTGGAGGGGAGGGGAGGGGAGGGGGGGCGGGGGAGAGAAAGCAGCACTAAAGACTCGTCATCAGTTTAGGGGTCAGGGTCGATGGTCGCTTCACACACACACACACACACACACACAAGTTTCACTGACATAAGTACTAAAGCAGATATTTACTGCAGTGCTAAGACCTTACCATCTGAAACCATTTTTAATAAAAGTTCAGAGTTTTACCACACATCACAAATGTCTGCTCAAGGTCAAAACTGAGAGATATTCCTATCTACACATGCATGTGCAAGAAGTAAATACACACTGATTAACTTTATTAATATGTTTGAAGTCCAAACTAAAGTGTGGTGCACTTGGACAAAAGTATTTAACCAAACCAGCTAATTCAGGTGTTTCAATCAGGCTTCAGTTTCAGGAGGCTTCTTAATGCTTCACAAAACCAAGACATCTTGGACAATGTTATGCTTCTGTGCAACTTTATGGCAACAGTTTGGGGAAGATCCTTTTCAATTCCAGCATGACTGTGTCCCAGTTCACAAAGCAAGGACTATAAGGACATGGTTTGATGAGCTTTGTGTGGAAGAACTTGACCGGCCCGAACACAGAGCCCTGACCTCAACCCCATCGAGCCCCTTCGGAATGAACTGGAATGGAGATCGCGAGCCAGGCCTTCACGTCCAACATCAGTGCCTGACCTCATAAATGCTCTACAAATTGAATGAGAACAAATTCCCACAGAAACACTCCAAAATCTTGTGGACAGCCTTCCAAGAAGAGTGAAAGCTGTTATAGCTGCAAATGGGGGGGACCAACTCCAAAATGTCATAGAAGGTTTAGCCAAACATTTCTGTACATATAGTGTATTAAATCTTAATTATTAACACTTTGGTGGCTTTAAGCTGACTGATTAACCAAGATGGGTTTCCTCTGAGTACTCTGGTTTTCTCCTACAGTCCAAAGACATGCAGATTAGGCTAGGTGTTGTCGGTCTTTCAGCTGCTTCCATCAAGGCGTCACCAATCCACACAGAACATGGGACACGTCTAAATGCCGAATGCCCTTCCGGACGCAACCCTTCCATTTTATCCGGGCTTGAGACCAAAACTGCATTCAGGTTTGGGTATTGGGTGGGAATTGCACCCAGGCCTTTCACAGTGGAAGATTAGGCTTGTTGGTGTCCCGAAATTGCCAGTAGTATGTGAGTGTGTTAGTGTGTATGTGTGTGTGCCCTATGATGGATTGCTAGATTTCCTATGACCCTGGACAGAGTAAGAGCTATAAAGATTGAATGAATTATCTCACCTAGGCTTGTTCTTAATAGATCTTCATACATCATGAAGATATCTTCCAGAAGGCCCAGTTCGACAAGGTCCTGTTTTTTTTTCTTCTTTTTTCCTTTACTTAAAGTGAATCCGG
This sequence comes from Clarias laeviceps, assembly GCA_030014305.1. Taxonomy (NCBI): domain Eukaryota; kingdom Metazoa; phylum Chordata; class Actinopteri; order Siluriformes; family Clariidae; genus Clarias; species Clarias laeviceps. Next base: position 38,629,386 of record JAQMYJ010000023.1, on the reverse strand, counting down.
TCGTAGAAAGGGGAATTTCAGGGTCCCTAGCTATTTGTCCCTGGGACAGTCCACTGTCACATTAATCAATACTTTCACATTAATCAATAAATTTCAATTCTACGCATGTTTAAGGATGGATCTAGTCAAAGCTGCAGTGAAGACAACAAACAGTTTTGTTGTACAATTTTTTTTATTATAAAAACTATGGAGTTTATTTGCTACTTGTATGGTATACGGATTATTATTCAATCCCATAACTCACGTGAGGTAATAGACCAAGGCATTTATAGCTGAAGCAGTTTTCATCATATGATTATTATTATTCTCTCTTTGTACCTTTAATGTAACCATGTGACATGTGAAAGAACTGTTGAGCTATGCTGAATTCTGATAACCTGCTGTTTGTCATCCAAAGGTTCAAAGTTTATAGGTCATTAAGACCGCTTGCTTTTGTTTAAATGCTTTTGGTCACAATGTCCCACCCTTTCTTGACTATATCCAGACACATTCACATACATATGTACATACATATATATATATATATATATATACAAATGTGCCATGCAACTGTTTGCCTCCTAGGCGTCATACAAACACGGTTTGTGAAGAAACGAAAGTAAATACAGGAACACTTTCAACAGGTTAATCATTGTCGAGCAGGGAGATCCGTTTTATAAGTGAGAGTGAAGGGGCTATGAATGCAGGTTGGGCCAATAAGAGAAGTGAAGCTGAATGAGGAAATCAGTGAGAATGACTGAGGGAGAAATGATTACGTTAGGATTAGTTACAGGGTGGGCCTGCTGCGCACTGCTGTAACACTGCCTGTTAGTTGTGTGAGCAGCTCACAAAATGCAATCGACCATGAAAGACTGCTTATAGGATTCCTGTGTAAAAAAACGTGAAAAACATGCAAAAACTCTACAGACAGTAACCAAGGCTCGGGATTGAACCGAGGATGCTGGAACTGCGATGTGGCAACTGTGTCCCTGATCTCTCCTGCATCATTTTCAAATTTTGTTCTTGGTTCTGTTTTAACTTGTATGGGAGCAGTGACTCTATGGCTTCACCATGACGTAAATGAATGAATGATAGATAAGTCACAACAATTTAAACGGCTCATATCTTACTATTCATTTAACTATTTAACACAGATCTCAGAGCTCACCCAAAGTGTGTCTGTGTTAATGCTATAGCTGAGATACCCCTTAGATAATATTTTTTTTTATACCTCAGTCTCACATTATTACACTCCTCCTCCGAACATGCCTTATGTAAATGACATACTGTTTAATCACACTCATTCAGAATTCAGGAGTATCTTCTTATATGAGGTCACAATCACAATGGGAGAAATATGGCTTGTTAAACTGGTCTAACCGGTCTTTTATATTGACTGGTTTAATCCCAACCAATATAAAAAAATCTTCAGAGAGGGATCTGAATGTAAAAATGGTTAAAAAGTCAAATTTATATTATAGCTTCCCTGTAAGGTAAATAAATAGAGTTATTAGAGTAAAGAAATGGCTGAAATAGACATGGCAGCTGTGTGTGGGTAAATGAATGAGTGAATGGATGGAAAATGAAAAAAGTGAATTATCAGCAGTGTTTGAGGATGAAAGAGTGAGTGAGTGAATGAGTGAGTGAACTGATGAATGGATGACGGTATCAGGTAATTGATATGGTGTGAAGTTGTGAGAAGGTTTAGCTGATTGTGAAATAGATGAGTATTGAAATAAATGAAAGGTGTGCGAACTGGTGAGTTACTGAATACACATGGGTTGAACGAGTGAATGAGTGAGTCTGAATGAAACAGTTGGTGAGGTGTTGAAGGTGTCGAACAGGAAGTGAAGAAGTGGATTAAGTGCCGGTCTGTGTAAAGTAAATACATGCAAGTGAGTAAATAAATGCATGAATGGTTTTATGAGTTAATGTCGTTCTGTAATTCTGGCAGAATAAATGAATAATTGAGTGAATGTGTGACATTAAAAAGGTGATCAGACTGAATGAAGTCAATGTGAGTCATTCGAAATTTAGGAGTGAATGAATGAATAAATGAACAGATATGCATTTTCTTTTAATATACTGTATAAAACAGTACATGAATGAATGTGTAAGTGAGTGACAGGCTGAATGCGTGAGCTACTTTATGAACCAGTGATTGTGAATGATTCTGCTGATTCTGTGAGCAAGTGAATGAATGATGGAATGAATTATAATAGATGGAACAGAGTTGGAATATAATCCAATTACTGATTAGATTTACTCAGCAGGACTGCTTGTAGTGCACTAAGCCTCACTCACACACACACACACGAGGAAGTGGTTTTGTATGAAATCATTCCAGCCACTAGATGCCCTTGAATACCAGTGTGTGCAACTTGCTTACGTGTTTGTGCGTAGGTGTGTGAGACTTGTCACGCTGTCCTACTGGTATCACATGTGAGGCAGTGTGGTCAGTGCACACACCAGAAATAAATCTCCATGAATAATTAAGTATTTTTTTCCCAAAACAATCTGTAGTGTCCGTAACCATGTCAAATTCATGTTGCGATATCTTAACAATTTTGCATTTTAGAACAACTTAGCAAATGTGTTTTTTTTTTATCTGCTAAAAATATAAATATGTAATGATGTAAAATTCTATGTAAAAACATACAATGCTTTTCTATAAAACGGCGGTTAAGAGAGGAAACGCGGCCATTGTGTTTTTCTCTTCAACCCGAATAGCAGCACAGTGAAGTGCAACAGTAGGGAATACTGTAGGTAACACACATTGATATATTATACATATTAAAAAAAGTGAAATCTTAAGTTGTTACCCTAAGAAAAGAAAACATTACGGGTCATTTACAGGCTTTGAGTCCGTGATTCCTGAGATCTGAGTGCACCTCCAAAATGGTGTGTCACCATGGCAACCAAAGAAGGGGATGACACGGAGTCAACTTATGTTGTTGTGGACCGTGTTTTGAGTGAGTGCAAGAGCATCTATTGCATCATCTCCTAAAATGTATATGTAAAAATAAATATGAGTCTGCTAGCATGAAAACCTGATTAGCAGCTCATGTGCTAAACTTATTATTATACATGCTGCAATCACATGGTGTTAAACATCGTCTTTTCTCTTTATACACAATAATTTTGAGGAAACATAACAGACAGAGGTTGTACAGATCATTGGGGGGGGGAGGGGGTCACATTTAGTACATGTTAGCAATTAGCTAATATTTATGAGCGAAGCTTCCAACTCTCACACACTGAGCGTGAGACTCATGCAATCACTCGTTCACACTTTCAATTTCTCACGCTTTCATATTCTAAACAATTGTCTGTGGAAGACACGAGCAAAATCAGAGGTCCAGCCTCTTTCTGACGGGTCAGCTATAAGTGCCTTTATTTTGAAGTCGAATCACCATATTCTGTGCCTTTATATGATGTGGCTCTGAGTATACCTGTTTTCTCTCCCGCCCGCTCACCCAGTTGAGCTGCACATGGCCTTCCTGAGATACCAATGTTCATGACCCCTTCTGCCCTCTGGACCCGTCTAATCAGTCCCACTTAAAACCCATGTAGATGCTTTGGACTGCTCTTGATACAAAGAGATTCGGTGTAATGGTGTGTGACTGCAGACGCTCTGTTTTAAGACTGAAACTGCCATGAAATGGTTTGTACCCGATTCTCCATCAGTGTACTGTGTATAACTGCGACAATGTAGACTTCATGTTAACTAAAGCACATTTCCTGGTATATAACTGCACTTTTGACCTCAAAGAACACAGTTATACCAGGCATTGATTTACAGACACACTATCTGACATCACCCAAATGAGGCCCCACATTAATCACGGCTCTACAGCCAATCAGGGGCGTCTGTGAGCTCAAGCAGGCAGAAGGAGCGGATAGCGCTGTCCTCCGAGTGTGTTACGCCTCCCTCAACGGTGCGTGAGCGAGCAGTCACATGGCTCGGAGGAAACACGTGATAGTCTTCTGCCCTCCCGACTGAATGGTAGTAGTAGCCTTAATGGCCTAGTGACGGGACACAACTAAATTAAAGAGAAAAATTTGGGTAAAAAATTCAACAACAAAAAAAATGAGGCCTGGATAACAACAAAATGGATGACTGCAGAATTCTGTCCATAGTGAAGACTATGGACCTTTTACAACATCCATCCTCTCCAAGTCAAGAACACTCTTGAGAATGTGGGCATCTACAGTCAAGAGATGACTTCATGAAGCAAATACAGGCACTTGATGACAAGGTGCAAACCACTGGTAACACTCAAGAACAGAAATGCCAGATTAGACTTTGCCCGAAAACTTTGCCAGATTCTTTGGACTGATGAAACCAGAATGAACTTGTTCCAGAATGATGGGAAGAGAAAAGTATGGGGAAGGAAAGTAACAGTTCATGATCCAAAGCACCACATCATCTGTCAAACATGGGGGAGGCAGTGTTATGGCATAAGCGAGTATGGCTGCGAGTGTAACGGGGTCCCTGGTGTTTATTGATGACCTGATTGCTGATAAAAGGAGCAGGATGAATTCTGAAGTGTACAGGGCCTTACTCTCTGCTCAGGTTCAGCCACAAACTGCAAAACCGTTAGGACGCCACTTCATACTGCAGATGGATAATGACCCAAAACATTCAGTGAATGCTACCCAAGAAATAGAAATGGGATATATTTCACTGGCCAAGTCAGTCACCTGATCTTAACCCAATAGAGCATGCTTTTTACTTACTGTAGACAAGACTGAAGCCAGAAAGACTCACAAACAGGCAGCAGATAAAGACAGCTGTAGTAAAGGCCTCAAACACTCAAACTCCAGGCAGTCACTGACTGCAAAGGATTTTCATCCAAGTATTAACAAAAATCCTTATGTTTGTTCCATTATTTTTGAGCCCCCTTAAAATGTATGTATGTATATATATATATATATATATATATATATGAAAATGGCTGTAATTCCTGATTGGTTAATGCCACGCTTTTGAATTAAAGCTGAAAGTCTCAACTTTGCTCACATCTTGAGTGTTTCATATTAAATTCAGTGTGCTTCATCAGAGAAAACAAACACACATCTACAGATAGGAAGAGAACCAAAAACCATAGGCTTACAGATAAGAACCACCGCACACCTGTGAAAGGATGTGAAGTAACCGCACCTCTACAGAGGGGACAAGAACCAAATTATATGCCTACAGAGAGGAAGAGAACCAAAAACCACACGCTTACAGAGAAGTAACCACACATCCACATAGGGGATGAGAACCACACCGCCACTTACAGAGGCGCCAAGAGAACCAAATCATTCACCATTAGAGACAACGAGAACCACACCACTTGGACTGTAGACTACTATACAGTAGTCTGTGTTTAGGTAACAGAACTGTTAGATCTTAGAGATGATTTTACAGGAGTTCTCTGTGTTTATGTAATAAAATTAGCAAAAATAGCTTTTTTTTTTGGCTAAGTTTGGCTAAAAACAAACAAGCTAGCAAAGAAGTTTTAGCATTCTGTGAGGGACATAAGAGACTGGATGCGAATTAATTTCCTTCTGCTTAATCCTGATAAGACAGAAGTTCCAATCATAGGACCACATGCAGCTAAAAGCAAGCTTTTTAATCACATTGTAACTTTAAATGGCCTTTCTGTTCCATCAAGTGCAACAGTAAAAGACCTCGGTGTGATTATAGACTTCAGTCTTTCATTTGAAGCTCCTGTAGATAATATTACCATTATAGCATTCTTTCATCTCAGAAATATTGCCAACATAAAGAATATATTGTCACTAAACGATGCAGAACAATAAGTTTATGCTTTTATAACCTCTAGGTTGGACTATTGATACAATTCGTAGTTTCAAGGAAAGATCAATTTAGGATAACATTCCCCAATATGAGTACACAATATCATTAAGAAATTCAAGGCAACCTGTCAAATCTCAAAGGACTCAGACATCACCGTCTGAAAACCCATCACGCTTCTGTAGTGGATATCATTACGTGGGCTGGGGAACACTTTGATAAACCCTTTTCCACTAACTCCATGTGTCGCGGCGTTTACAAATGCAACTTCTCTGGGTTTTGTCTCACCTGTGATGGAGTGACGGCACACAGGGAAAGTGTTTTGTGGTCTGATGAGTTCAGCTAACAGTCATGTTCCCTGGATCAAAGAGGAAAATGACCATCCAAGTTGTTATCAGGTCCAAAAGCCAGTGTAGTCATGGTATGAGGGTAAATTGCATATCTGTGAGGCCACAATTAATGCAGAAAAATATGTTCTTTTTGGAGCAACATGTGCTAACATCCAAACAACGTTTCCAAAGAGATCCTTAAATATTTAAGCAGGACAATTAACGCCAAATCGCCTTATAAAGTGCATTATGAAGTGCTATACAATAATAAATATAATACAATTGCATAGCTGAAGACCTGCATAATGGAAGAATGGGGAAGCTAATGGGCTAGATAAAATTGACCAACTGGCAGCTTCAGTAAAACACTGAAAAAGTGTTACTAACAGAAATAGTGATGTTATACATTGATAGAAAGTCAACTGTCCCAACTTTTTCAGAGAATGTTGCAGCTACTAGATTTGAAATGCATGCATGTTTTCAACAATCAATTAAATTCACATATTTTCATTATAGTACAGCTGACTTCTTTTTTGGTTTTATTGCCAATTTCTATTGCCACTGTCCCAACTTGGGTCCCAAGTTGGGTTGTTCTTATTTAAGCAATCTGCATAGTTATTTTCTTTGCTTGATGCAGAACAATACTTGCAGGACAATTTGCTCATTCTGAAATAAAGTAACATCTTTGCCACGCCCACAGGATACAGTGGATATATAAAAGCATAATAATAATAATAATAATCACATTTTGTTGCCTTGCAGCCTGGAATAAAGACAGACAGTTTTTGTTTTATCCAAATAAATACAGTTGGATAAAACACAAAAACATTCTTTTCTATACGCACTGGATGTCTTCTAACATGGTTTTGTAAGAAATGGGAAGCTCCTCAATGCATCAGTTAGTGTTAAATAACTTGTACCAGATGAACCGATGGAAGACTCTTGCCCAAGACCGGCCGGTGCAGCTTCCAGGTTCAAGACCGAGTGCTGCTGCGCCTCCCCAGGGCCGTATGTAAGTTCCCGGCGCGTCGGCAAGGACCCTTCCCCGTCGTAGAACAAGTTGGGCCAGTGAGCTAAAGACTACAACAGCCGGGTAAGTGCAAATGCACTGAGCACCATCGAAAAGATCAAGGAGTGCTCACACGTGCACCTCAGTGTGACATAGAGGACATTGCACCACCCAGGATTCATAAACATTTTTACTAATTAAATTCCATGACTTTTCTGTACATATTCATGACCTAATGTTTAGTCTGTGTATACATGTTAAATAAGAAGAAAAATCTGTTTTACTAAAATAAATGAAAATAAATAAATATAAATCAATCAATGGGAAGCAGAATGTTAAACAAAAGAATAAATAATTTTGTGATTTCCACCTTGGTTACGCCCCCTACAGACCTGACATGGTCAACCATGAGCCTCTGAGCTACCAGAGATTTTCCCCTCCGATTCTCAACTATTAATTCTTTGTTTACTGAAAAACCTCTTTCGACACTTGCCTGCCCATGTGATAAGACAAGAAGAATCGTCACCACATTCCCACATTTGGAAAATAGATTCTTTTGTTCCCATTGTCTCATACAGTACGGTGTCCATTCATGTGGCTTTGGGGTCAAATTCCCTGAACTTAACCTAAAGAGGAGCCGAAAGCTTTAAGAAGTATGTGCAACATCTGGAGCGAGTCCAGCAGAGCTTTGCGGTTGTGTCAGCATTAACCTGGTGATGTTACTGATAAAGACTGAGTAGTGACTGAGACCCGAACCCAGACCACAGTGGTGAGAGCGCTGAACCTGCTGCTCAAGATGTTCAAGTCCCCTATATATAAAACAGTGTAGTATTTACATGTGATCTTCACACATCCAGCTGTGTATCTCATCTTTACAGTGTGGATACAAGTATTATGGAGGTATAATGTGGGTTGTTTTTTTTTTGCAGATTTTGTAAAATATTTTAATAGACACAACATTATGTTATTAAAAGGGTATGTATTAAAAAAAACTGATTTTTTAAAATCAGATTTTCCTTCAGAAATCGTCCCATGAGGCCTGTGAAAAAGTAAAATTAAGTAATTTTATTCTTCAGTTTGATCATTTAATTTGCAAATTTACAAGCCAAATTAAATTAACAAATTTTGTTTTTGAGCTAAAAACAACATAAATGTTAAAAAAAAAAATTAACAATCAATAAATTTACTAAACTACAAAAATTGAACATAGAAACAAACCAATAAAATAATCTCCACAGTAACAGTAAACTAGTAAACAGCGCCTCCCTCAGTTAATGTGGTTAGCAAAAAAAACTTTGTGTTCTGGTCAGTAGGTGTCGCTCACTCACTCACTCACTCACTCACTCATCTTCTAAACCGTTTTATCCTGTATTCAGGGTCACAGGGGCCTGGAGTCTATCCAAGGAGGCTTAGGGCACAAGGCGGGGTAAACCCTGGACAGGGTGCCAATCCATTGCAGGGCACACACACACATACACTCACTCACACACTCATTCACACACTATGGGCAATTTGGGAACACCAATCAACCTAAACTACATATCTTTGGATATCTGTGGGAGGAAACCGGAGTACCGGAGAACATGCAAACTCCATGCACACAGAGACAGGAATCGAACCCGGGCCCTGGAGGTGCAAGCCGACACACCACTACACCACCGTGCCGCCAGGTGTTGCTTAATTCAAAAAATAAACATCTCTAGCCAGTGTTACAACCAGCTGCTGTCATTAAATTTTCAAATCCAATTCAGCCAATAAAAGCTAGAGAGTCCGTTGGAATTACAGCCATCCCTGAATGCATTGTGCAGTATGTGCAACCCACATGAAACTATGTTCATTTGTGACTTTCCCACATCATTCTGCACTTGCTTCTGGAGTATTTTGAATACTTTCCAATTTACGTTCGGTCTGTCCATTGAGATTTGGACCAGACTATGGAAGCAAGTTATTCATTTTCTCAGCCATGTCTTGAGCCGATGAATGGCCCATGAACTCTGACCCGATGTATTTAGTCTTCACCTTGGACACGTTCCACAGCCTGACGTGTACGTCTAACTGTTTAGACTGTAATAAATAGTGTTTCAGGATTTCATCAAATAGCATAAAATTGATGCTTTACTTTAATACTTTAATCTGCCAAAGTCAGTTTCTTAAAATAAGAAGCCAGTCCAAAAGTACATAAATATGAGCACTGCATGCAAAACTGGCCGCTATCTTGCTGTCTGGGAACATAGTCTGAAAAAGCTGGCGTGTGTCCTCACAAGGGGTCCTGATCAAGCCACCCCTTATACTTTTTATCATGAAGCCATAAATTGTTAAACCGGCATTTTCCTGGCGTTGCGTGAGTTTACTAATAATAGTAGCTGCAATTGCGAGTCGCTGTTACTTCACACAGAGAACATCATATGACAGATTGCATGAACGTTAACTATTATGATTGAACCAATATTATCAGTTAAAATATATTCAAATATACAGAGTGTTGTGAAACAAATTTCCATGACTTTTCCAAAACTTTGTGGGATTATTTATTTTTCCAAATCTTTTTAAAAATATATTTATATTAATATAAATATGGATATACCACTCATTTGAATTCTATACAGTGCCTGTTCTATTTCTGTCTGACTGCTATCTGAGTGACTTCACACTCACTAGTGATGAGCTGGAGTCTAGAGTATATTACTGCTCTTAGTGGTTTAGTTTCTTCTATCCATTCTGTAGCCAACAGGATTGCTAGCATTTCGCCAGTGTATATCGATAGTCCATCTGTGATTCGTTTTTGTATTCACTATGTCTTCTTTTCTAGTAGTGTTGAATCTACTGTTGCTTCTGGGAGAATCCATGGGCATATTGTTGATCTCAGGACAGTTGGACTCACTTTCATCTTTGTTATTCCTGTCTCTGCTGCTCCTTGTGCAACCGTCCATCCTTTTTTTCCCCCCAGCAAGGCTTTAGTGTCACCTGTGGGGTGGTCCTGTTTGTGTCTTCTGAGGTTTAACATACTTTCTTAAATTTCTACTTTCTTCTTTTTTTGTTCTGATTGCTCCCTTACATAGACTTAATGCATTTTAAACTTTTTTAAGTGGAGTACTGGATGCTGATCCAAACACTATGCTTCCGTAGTCGATCACTGACCTGATCAGTCCTGTATAAATAGTCCTCAATGCTGATCTCTCTGCTCCCTATTCCTTATCTACTAGACATCTCATAATATTTTAAAACTTTTTTACATTTGTCAACCATTTTTTTTGTATCTGGACCTCCCATGTGAGATTCTTATAAACCTATAGTCCTAACCATTTGAAGCACTTCACTATCTCTAAGTTTTCATAATATAGCTTTATTTGAATATTATTACTTTTTCCCTTTATTTGAATATTATTACTCTTTCCCTTGTAAAAAACACTTTCTATTTTATGCACTGACCCCACTTAAATGACCATTCTTCAACTGTTTTGATTGCCTTCTGTACCTTCTTTAAAACGTATTTTGTATTCTTCTCTATTCCCTATTCCTAAAATGTTATTTATCATTATGAAAAATAGTAAAGGACTCACTATACATCCCTGTGGTATTCCATTGTCTATCACAAAGTTTCCTGAATAACTACTACTGGGAGACACGGCTTTGTGTAGTTAAGGTCAAAGACAAAAATAAATAAATAAAATAAACATCAACAACTTTCACAAAAGAGTGTGGAATGCAAAGTACAGGATGCGTCACACACCCGCCATATACTATACTATAACCATATTATACCAAAGATAGAAGTGTATTTTTTAGTT
>JAQMYJ010000023.1:38594974-38610022 GCA_030014305.1 Clarias laeviceps | reverse complement strand
CTTTTAGTGTTCATACAAATATTTACACATTAAGTTTACTGAAAGTAAAAACAGTTGAAAGTCAGAGGACGTTGCTTATATTAAAAAAAAAAATATATATATATATAGAAAAGCCAACGGTTTTTCTCTGTGTGTGTGAGAAACTCAAATTTTTTTTAAATGTGTAATAATTTTTGTTTATTGTGTAAGATACGAAGAGGGAGAGGTAGGGTCTGATTTCTCCTCTCTTCTTGCCTTAGCTTCACACACACACACACACACACACACACACACACACACACACACAGGATCAGGTCAGGATAATGTTTTATTTTTCCTTTATATTTTGTAGAAATTTTTTTTATGCATTTATTTTTTTGGGCTGTCGAATGAATAATTTGAGTTTCTATTATTTCCTATGGGAAAATTTGCTTTGATTTACGAGTGTTTTAAAATACGAGCCACAATAAGTTAAGGAATGTCTGTGTTATTTTGTCTTCAAAGTCGCTACTGCTATAGAGTGTTATAACGGTTAACTTATCTGTACGAAAAGCAAATTGATTAGATACCCGGTTATTTTAAAACATCACTCAGATGTAAAATTTCCTCAGAGCATGCACTGGGGAGCTGGCGGGGGTCCTAACAGACTTATTTAACCTGTTTCTAGCCTAAGCTATTATGCCTTCCTGCCTTAAGACCACCTTCATTGTGCCAGTACCTAAACACTCCACTGCAATGTGGCTTAATGACTACCGCCCAGTAGCGATAGGACACAGTTTCTACAGCACTGCAGTCAATCATCTCTCACGTCGACAATAAAGACACCTATGCCAGAATGCTTTTCTTCAATTTTAATTTAGCATTTAACACTGTCACCAAACTCGGAGACCTGGGCATTTGCGCATCACTATGCAACTGGCTTCTGGACTTTCTGAACAACAGGCCCCAGCATGTTCAGGCAGATCACCACTGCTCTTCCACCCTCATACTTTGCACCGGAGTACCACAAGGCTGTGTGCTGAGTCCCTGTCTCTACTCTCTCTTTACCCATAACTGCAAGCATATACATGGTTCCAATACAATTATCAAGTTTGCAGATGACACCACAGTGATTGGACACATCATAGACAAAGATGAGTCAGCTTATAGAGAGGAGGTAGACCGTCTAGCTGTGTGGTGCGCTGGCAACAACCTGCTGCTCAACACCAAGAAGACCAAGGAGCTCATATTTGACTTCAGGAAGGAGAAAGGTGGCACACACACACACCCATTCACATCAATGGCGAGGTGGTGGACCGTGTTAGCAGCTTCAAATTCCTGCCCCCCACCAGAGGATGAGCCGAACAGTAAAAGTGATGAGGATTACAATATTTATGGATACCCGGCCATTATGATGCACTCTGCCAAATCATGGAGCTAATAACAAACATTTTCAGTATCTAAACAGGTTAGTATCGAAACAGGTTATTGTCTAAACGGATTATGACCTAAATGGGTTAGCAACTATGCGGATTAGTATCTAAACGAGTTAATGACCTACAAGAGGCCAATCCATACTATTGGCTTTGGACATTGGAAACACACAGAACAGTACTTACACAAAACTCTGGACAAACTATAACATTAAACTAAGTTCCATAAATCAACTGCTAAACGAACATAACAAACCTAACAAAACTAGGGCCAACTTAAACAGACAGTATACAACAAATGCAAACTAATACAAAACAAAACAAAACAAAATAAATGCCCACTTGACATAACTAATGCTCGACCCAGTTTCCCAGAACAAACAGCTTTTTTATAAAGGATCTAATGAGCCACCTCGGTTCAGGTGAGCGCTCTCATCACCTGACCGAGGTGCCTTCTGGGAAAGTCCAAAAAACAAGAAACTACACAAACACACATATACAAAGTTACACCCAGTGCCCTCTAGGGGTGATCCTTACACATTCTCTATAAACACACACAGGACACAGATAACAAGTTTAGATGGAGACAATGCTCTTTTATTTACAAAGTGCAAATAAACAATTGTTAGTTGCATTGTCTCACTGTACACACGCTGCTCAGCACTAGCAGTCCGCCTGGATGGAGAAGACAGTCGTGGTGCACTTGGGTGGAGCCAAAGGCAGTTAAGTCTAGGAGGCAGCGAGATGCTGTTGCAGGCTTTTCTGCTTTCTCTGTGGCAAAGTCTTCCCTCTGTTCCTGGAGTCTGTGGGCACAGAAAATGATTGTGAGATCATAAACCAAAAAAACTGTATCTCAGAGTTCTCATTAGGAGTAAGAGCAATTTCTCAACATTCTCAATACAGTGGAACCTTGGATTACGAGCATAATTCGTTCTAGAAGCGTCTCGTATTCCAAAACACTAGTAAACCAAATTAAATTTTCCCTTAAGAAATAATGGAAATTCAAATTATACATTCTACAGCCAAAAAAATAAATACATAAAAATAATTAAGACAAAATATAAAGTAAAATAAAACAAATTAACCTGCACTTTACCTTAAAAAAAGTAAAAATAAATCCAGACAGATAAGTGTTTCCATTTGTACGCGCAGACGCTGTGTGTATGTGTGTGTGTGTGTGTGTGTGTGTGTGTGAGGCTAGCGTAAGTGGAGACTCTTACTTTCAGCCCCTCCTGTCTCCCGCTTCTCAGCAGCCTGAATGATGTTCAGCAGTGGGCGGGTCGTCTCCGGTAACATCCAGGTGTGTTTGGTCTGAAGAACAACAGAACAAGTGTCCTTTAATGTAATCGACTAAAACATGGTATTGGTGCTAAAAAGTGTCTCACCTAGATGAAATAACACAATTTTCCATAATACTTAATACATAAAACTTACATTTTTTTGTAAACATTATAATATGATATTATATACATTATGATAAATTATGATACACATTACAATAACATTTATTATATATTTTTATCAAATGACAAAATAAACTAAAATAAACTAAAATTTGCTAAATACAATTTCATGCCATTTTATGTTTTAGTGTCCATAACTTTTTGAATTCAAATCTTTTAATGATCTTAATTGTCATTTAGATGAAACATGGCCAGTTTAGATTTCACATGAAAATACACAAACCTGAAAAGGTTTATCATTATAAAATACAAAAATGTTAAGATATTACAACATGAATCCATTACGTCGGACACTATAGATTTCGTTACGGACACTATAGATTTTTTGTTTAAAAATCCTTAAATTTGCACGGAATGATGAATAGTCATATGCTTCTAGAAGCTTACACCAATTTTAGTATTAACACTCATTTGATGCGGGATAGTATAACGCTGAAAAATGATGTTTTTTGCAGCACATATAAAACCATCTCTCCAAAATGGCTTAGGTAATATATTAGACTGTTTAATGTTTTTAAGTTTATCATTTAAGAAAAAACTAATGAACTACCTTTTAAGATGACCTCCAGCCTGCTCTTTCCCGGTGCCTGCACGTCGTGGTCAGGAGTGAGAGTCTGAACAATAAGAACACAACCATGAATTATTAATAACAGTTCTGCCTTTTTTCAGCTGTAAATATTAATACCAGTGTTTCTATGTTCTATTCATAAGTTTACTTACATTTAACTGTCTTTCCAAGATTTTTGGTCCAGCTGTCACTGAGCCAAGAATGCGGGACATCAACCTGTTTAGGGTCAGTCTAGTAGCCATGGTGACTGTGAAGTTTTAGGGTTTAGTTAGGAAGCTAGTATCAGTATTATACATTAATTGCCCTGTGTGTTTAAAAACTAATCAATTAAATAATGATATCTGACCCTGCATGTGAAAACCCAGCTAAAGTAATCTTTTGTGAATACAGTATTTTCTATATAAAATGACTTGCTGGGTTTTCACAGGCAGCGTCACATATAAAGAAATGACACTATTAGTATGACTTGTTCTAAACAGTGTTCTGAACATTTTTTATTTACTGTATTTATTCCAGTAAAAGTAAAATAGAACTCAATGTGATTAATACACAACACCTGACTTAACCCTCTGAGGTCGGAGTGACGACTGAGTGATAGTGCTGGATCTGTCATGGCGTGATTCTGTCTGAATGTCATTATTTTTACACACAATAATCATTAAATATTGTACAGTTTGGGTTTCAGGACAAACTTCGCTACAGTAATATACAAACAGTAGCTCATCAGGTTCATGTGTAGATTAATAATTAGCTCCAAAACACAAAGATTGTTCACTGCGGTCGTGGACTATATGCAGAAATCCTGTAAAACACACACTATCTATCAGGGACAAACTGATTTAATTGAGCTCCTAATTGCAGTGATGGACATGTGAACATGTTACTGTGTTTTAGTGACTGCAATCTGATGGACAAATGAACAAATAAAGGCCTAGTAATGTCTTCACCTCTACACAGAGATAAAGGCAGAGCCAATCGCTCCTCCGCACTGAATATAAATGAGGTGTGAGCTGTTACCTGTTTACTATTCATACCTGAGCTCAGGTTACAGCCCCGCCCATCTCTGTCCAACTTTCACAACTAAACAATAATACAGAAAAAAAACATTCCCACCATTATACACTCAGTACCTACAAACATTACGTTTGTCTACTAATAAAAGCAGTAATGTCTCACTTACTGAAGATGGAAAAGAAGAAGAAGAAAGAGAAGCTTATTCTCCAGCACAGGTCGCTGTGCCATCTTTCAAAAAAAGAAAAAAAAGAAAACCTGGATCAGGATAAATTATAAATGAAATCTGTAAAAAAAAAAAAAAAAATCACGTGATACGATCTTTAATAAGAAAACGTCACAATTATTAAATTGTGAAACATTGCTCACGCGGCTGTGTCCCAGGTATGGCCAGGTCACATGACAAACATATCTGGTCTTGTGTGAAATAGAACAGAAGCAGCATTTCAGGTTTAGTGACCTCATTACCATTTACATTACCATTTACATGCAGGGGTTTGGCAGATTGTTTTATCCTGAGCAACCGGAGAAAAAAACAGACTTATCAGAGTATAAGGGCTGGAGGGCTTGTTACAGACAGGAGGTGCTCTGGAGTGTAAGGCAGCCAGCCACTTCACCGTCATTATACCTGAGTGTAACTAAGCTTACTGCATGTGGTCGTAGCACCAGAACTTCTGTCTTGTCAGGATTAATCAGAAATAATTTAGTTAGCATCCAGTCTCTTATATCCTTTACACATCGCTCAACTGTTTAGAATTCCAACTTATTAGAATTCCAGAAACAGTGTTTTACACACTCTGGTGGTATATAGCCTTGTTAATATATTTTATTTTTTATCATAACTAATTATTCTCTAGGCGGCACGGTGGTGTAGTGGTTAGCACTGTCACCTTGCACCTCCAGGGTCCGGGTTCGATTCCCATCTCTGTGTGCATGGAGTTTGCATGTTCTCTCTGTGCTTGGTGGGTTTCCTCCGGGGTCTCCAGTTTCCTCCCGCAGTCCAAAGATATGCAGGTTAGGCTAATTGGTGTTCCCAAATTGCCTGTAGTGTATGAATGAATGAGTGTGTGTGTGTGTGTGCCCTGTGATGGATTGGCACCCTGTCCAAGCTGTACCCTGCCTCGTGCCCTAAGTCTCCTGTGATAGACTCCAGGTCCCTGCGACCCTGTACACAGGATAAAGCGGTACAGAAGATGAGTGAGTGAGATATTCTGTGTATTTATTTATCTTTGTCTGTACAAGACTCCTCTTTAACTTAAAGCCTATTTTTTAAACCAGAGCTCTGTGAGAATTGGGGTCAGAGGGGTGATGGTTGGCCTTTTGGAGCTCCTGGTAGAGCATGAACAAGCTGTTTGTAGGGTGCTGTAGTCCTTGATGGCCTGGGTGAATATTCAGCAGCTTTAGGAGTGAGACAACAGGAGATTAAATATAGAGTTATATGACTTTTAAAAATGACAATAGTTTCTAGTCTTTCTCTTCCTCTCTTTTCCTTGTATTTTTCTTCCTCGTCTCCATTTTCTTTTTTTTTCTTCTTTTTCATGCTGAGACATGATTACTTAATGAAAAGTTAAAAATAAGCTTAAACCAGTTTATTAGGTGCTATAGGCCCCTGTTAGTTCCGGGCACAAGGCAATAGTTTTTGGTTTTTGTAGTTTTAAATGGTAAAAAAAGTGAAATGCTGAAATCAATGGCTGTTGTGTGGAAGCTTTATGCTCACAGACAAAACGTATAGATGTGTGAGTTGCTGCATGACATCATCCCAGTCACAACTGTTTAAAGCCAAAAAATAATAGAGCTGTGTAGGACCGTCATAATCTGATCAACATGATTACAAATAGAAAGTGAAACTGGAGACAGGATGAGAGTGTTTTGCTTAGCTGTACCTTTTATGAGCTCGGTGTCACTCCGCGTCTCTAGGAGTGATTTCCTACTCTGAGGTGCTTAGTCAATACAGGCCCAGGGCCCATTCACAAAAAAACAAGTTGTGCAGCCGTATGCTAGATCAGTTACTGAGATTAGATGGATATCAGAATCAGACCTGCCAGGTACTGAACATGCAGGAAGTTTAAATAGTTCAGTCGTGAAAAGCAAAGGGATCAAAATAATGACTTTCATCACATTTTATTACATTAATTAATTCCTAAGCATTGCGGGAAATGATATTGTGCGGATGGTTTTATTTTAGAACCAGGCAGAACATTTAACTTCCAGGCCCAGGAGTCAATCACTTTCACACAGGCTACTTGAATCAGTACAAATTTTAATTTTTTCAAATATAATTTTACAGCAAGTGATCCACATATTTCTACATTTAAAATACAAACATTTCACCCGCCAGGTTGAGAAGATTTTAAGATAGATTCATATATAACTGTACATGCAGCCTTACAGGTCACAGTTCATATTCAACACATGTTTACAATGAGTTCACTATTACATAAAAAGAAACATCACATAATTTCAAGCAAAAAAAAAAAAATCTATTCTGAAACTTTTTAAGGCCCCAAGGGGTCACCAAGGGGTTTCCCACATTGGGGCATGTATGCACTACCTGGCTTTATTTATTATATAGTTATTGTTTATTACGCTAAACACAGAGTACATACAATTACATATTGAAAATACCCATATCACAGGGATACTTGATTTTTTAGCCTTTAAACATCAGAGCGGTCCAGACTTGGGACATCCACAATGAATAACTCAGTTCAGCACTCTTTTGAAGATTTTACTCTACTCCACAGTAGGTCTGAACACACCCTGAATAAATATAATAATATATAAAATGCTATAACTAATTTCGAATGACATCAAAATAATATTTTGCCATTGAATGTTTTATGTTTAAATAGGCACTGTTACATCACCTCCACATCAGACCACTAGTGATACAAATATGAACATGAAATATGTCTTACAGGTGGAGAACTTTAATCCCTGAACATGTTGGTCTTTTATACAAGCTTCAGATTACAGTGACTAAAATCTGTAATAATGAAACATACACCTTCACACATCTGACTGTTTTATTTCAAATTCACACATTTCGATACTTTAGCATTATCAGAATAAAAGGAATAATCGTGTAGTGTTCTAGGTATCTGAGTACACAGTCCGTGTTTCAGTGTTCCCGCCCTCAGGACTTCACTCCTCCTCCTGAATGATATTAACATCTTATTAATATGTGAACAGAAGGAGGAGGGACTTCATTTATAATTTTCCCAGTGCAGGAAGACAGTAAAGATTTCCTACGGTTTAAAACCTGCACTGCTGTTCAGTTTCTCTACCTGTGATACCGACTGAAAGCTAAGACTCTAGAGACTCTCACAGTGTTTTGTTTGGGTTTGCAAAATAAAATCTGCTCATACTATCAAAGGAGAAAGAGGGCATGGGTGAGAACAGTCATGTTGAAACTCGCTGCCGAATCTCACGTCCCCAGGGAGTTAACACTGCCTTCAAGACGGTTTTAGTGCTCGATATTGAAAACTATTTTTTACTAATTCCCCATAATAATCTTAATAATCTCTGTATCTCTTTCCACCTTTTGACTTTTTTTTTATTTGTTACTTACTTCAACAAATTTTATTTTCAATTAAATTCTAATAACTGTGTTCTTCTTAATATTTAAACACTTTATTTCAAACTTGTATTGCTTTATCACAATCATTTGTTCAGCTTCTTCTTCCTAATCTTTCGTCATTAAAAAAAAATTGTTACTAATACATTCCACACCATTAATGACTCCAAATATGACTCCAGATTTAAGGTTTGTAATGATTACAGTATATAATAATAATAATTATTATTATTATTAACAGTCGCCTCAGAAACTCTGCTACAGTGAAGCTAACAAGATGGTGGCTCCACGTGCGAGCTTTTGCCTCTCACAGCCACTTTTACACATTTTTTCTCACACACACAACACACACACACATGGACATAGTAACGGTGTTAAAATACATATCTACAGTGTATATTTTCTAAACTGCGACACAAATAACTGTGTAAAGCCGTATTAGCATGTGCTAGCAGAGCGGAGCAGAAGCCGGACACACCTGTCCTCCTCAGAGTCAGAATGAAAAAGAGAGAGAGAGCAGGAAGTAAAGGCTCACGTGAACGCCACGCATGCGTACAGTGAAACACTACCAGCAGAATGCAAGAGGTTTATTTAACCTGTCTGTTGCCTGAGGCCAGCGTGTCCACATGTAGTGGGGTATTTTTTAAAACAGATTTTTCTCTGCTTTTGGCATTTCAGCCACATGCAAACATGTTTAAGGTCTTTAAAAATTGAATTTTTGAAAAACTCCTTCCAGGGTGAAGATATTCTCTAACTCCTTTTCAGTTGAAAGGGGAAAAGAGATTTTGGCTTGTTGTAACGTCACATTGCATGTGCCAGTCTTCTTGATTTCATATCAGCTTTGTTTATGAGCATATTTTGTCCAATGGCGGACTTACATAAACTAATGCAAACTCTATGTTTAACACCTATTTGAAAAATTCCTTAAAAAGGGAATTGTAGAACACAGGGAGACTATTATTTTTTTTTATTGGGGACCCAGCATACCCTTTACCTCCCTCCCTTATGAAGGAGTATGCAAATGGAGGGAAGCAAGAATGGTAATTGAATGTGCAAGGGCCCAAGCCCTATGACATCAGCATGATGACGACATGACTATGAAGTCATCGCCATCGATCTAATAATGCTGTTTTAATAATGCTGATGTCATAAATGTGCAAAGGCCCTCTTGTTTTTCTAAGGATGATTTTTCATTGGGACCCTTTTGGGGGTCTTAACTTGCTCTTGGACATCGACACACAGGTTGGAATCTGCTGCTATTAGGACGCCTGTGAGTCTGGGCTGTGAGGTGTCTCAGGACCTACAGGAGATTTTTTCTGCATAGCTCATACACACATGCAGGTATACGTGTCAAACTCTGTACGCTTCTAGATCTCATTGAGCTGAACAATTTTCACTGTTCATGTCAGGGCTCAACTCAGCATGAGGTCAGATATTATGGGTCATTTGCAAAACACACATTTATGACATCAGCACTACTAAATACATACACTACACATCTTACACACACACTATACGCACTACACACACATACTACACAAACATACCGCCCCCTGGTGTTGTTCAAAGGTACTCCTTTCTGGGGTACTCTCCAGTGGCCGGTTGGTCGCAGAGGGTCTGGCTTGGGTGGCAATGCGTAGTATAGATGAGAGGCAGCTGAGTGGGGCTTAGTGATGCAAAGTCCAGCCTGGTGTCTTGTAGAAGCACGTTCTCTGGCTCCTTTCTTACATTTCTCCTTGCTCTGCCGAGATCCCACCTTCTGCCAGTCGTCCCTATGCAGCCTTTTCAGGAGTGGTCTGATCTCCAGGTAGTTTTCACACCGCTCCAGAAAGTTGAGCTGTCTCTGCGAAGTCTCCAAACACTGGAAACTCCAAGCCGATGTTACGCACAAAAGCAGGAGGTAGCCAGCATATGGGAGGAGGTAAGCAGTTCAGATGAGTGGACTGTAACAGATGAAGGAATATCAAAGGTCACATGGCTTACTTGGTGTTGTACCTTTCCCCTCGGTGCTGTGACTGGAGTCCTAGGCATAGGCAGTGCAGAAGGGTGTGATGGTGTAGGTGTGCAGGCCTTTAGGCAGCGAAGGGTAGGCATGCCAGTGAGTCATAGCTTCTTCTCCTGGAAGTAACTCTCCAACCCTGCTAAGCTAGCGTCCACCTGCTGAAAACTAGTTTCCCTGTTTATAGAACTTTTAGTGGATTCTTTAAAAACAAGCTCTAAACTTTTTTAGAAAGAGCCAATAAATCCACTTTACAAGTATTTACCTTATTCTGCAAAGTTGTACCATAGACATTCCAGACACACAATCATCACCATCATCAGTATGTTTATCAGACATGTACAAGGAATTTAATAAAGATGTTACTTCTGCTGCAGGCTTACGATAAGTTACAAAATGGCCTACCAAAAACTGGTACAGTCTGGGTCAGCCATATTAACCATCCTGGCATCAACATACATCTTACTCATTAGTTTCAAAACACCAGAGACACACAAAAAAAGATCCTCATACAGGGCACCACTATGTAATGAGCAGAAAATTTAACTAATGTATTTTAGTAAAACTTTTTAGTGTATTGATATACACTAAAAAGAGGTCCTTATCTTAGGTGGAGGTGATGCCCTAAAACCAGAGCGGGAACCAATACACCTTAGTCAATAGGCAAATAAAACCCTCCTGGGCATGATTAATAAGGCACCGCAGGTTCTTTAACACTGAGCCAGCTTACTTTCCCCTATATAAAAGTGCCCTTCATGTGGCTGTGCTACACACTGTGCAGTAATGTATATGTGACAAATAAAGGCTTAATTTAATAATAATTAATATAAGGTAATGTGTGCTACATACATAAGCGTTTTAACATACATTGATAATTTAGCCCTAGTCTACATACCTCACGATGAAAACTTCTCTCATTCACCACTGAAGGAGACAAGTTGTTACCATCAGATTATTCTACCTGATCAGATGCATCTGCTTCCACCGCAATATCAAGTGTAGATAAACAGGATGCTGAATCTGAACTGCCGTAAGAAGCCGTATCAACATCTGTCATTTCTATCTTAAGGAATAAGGAATAGTAATTGTGGCAGGCGAACCTCCTCATATCTGCTCACAAAGTTCAGAGTAGAGTAAAACCACCGTACCGTGGCATCATCTACAGCCAGAATCTATAGCCTATCTATCTATAGCATCTCAGAGTCCTCAGAGCCATATTCACAGAAATATTTAACCTCTCCCGGGAATCCCCACATGCTTTAAAGAGTCAATCATTGTTACTGCATCAAAGAAACCTTCTACCCTCTGGAGCTGTCTGACTCGTCCTGGTGTCCTGCGTCTGGTTGGAGATCTCGCCGTGAGGTCAGCCAGGGATGCGCGTGGTGACTGGAGACGGTTCCACTTTTCCATGGAAAGATGGTCCTGTCCTCGGTTGATGCAGACAGCTGTTCTCTGAGAACTTATGACTTCAGTCGCTCAATAGTTCAGGACTGGAGGTCGGGTTCTTTTCTGTACCCACTATAAGTAAACTCAAGTTTAAAAACAAGTCAGAATATTTTCTTGCATTCAAATTTTAATGTAAACATATGTTAAAATTTATTTGCGCTGGACAAGCAGGCAAAACATTAAAACTACTCAAATGTAAAGAGAATAACATTATCCCTTATGGCTTTTCATACCATGGTTATGCAGATGACACGCAACGTATTCTCTCCTTTCCTCCCTCTGACACTTAGGTTTTCACCCGGATCTCAGTGTGTCTGGCAGACATCTTATTCTGGATGGCAGCTCATCAGCTGAAGCTCAGTCTGAATAAAACATCTCTGTCCATTGTTGTTGATTTATCCCCTGGTCAAGATCTTGTGATCTCCCTGGACAACAATCAGATCACTCCTTCAGCCACTGCCCTCGTAAATCTTGGGGTTATTCTGGACAATCATCTGTCATTTTCCACACATGTTGGTAATCTTACTCGTTCTTGACAATTCTTCTTTACAACATCAAAAGAATCCACCCATTTTTTTCTACACAGGCTACTCAGGTGCATGTTCAGTCCCTTGTTATTTCAAGGTCTGCCTCTGTCCACGATTTGTCCTCTGCAGATAATCCAGAATGCGGTTGCACATCTCGCTTTCAAAGTTCTCCCAACCCAGGGTTAGGGTTAGGGTTAGGGTTCCGCACCGTGCACTGGCTTCCTGTAGCTGCCTGCATCAAATTCAAAACCCTGATGCTTGGCTACAAAGCTAAACATGGCACAGCACCCACTTACCTCTCAGCGTCAATCACACCACGCACCACACCACGTTCCCTCTGATCCTCCAACACTGCTCGTCTAGTCCCACCATCTCTCAGGGATCAAGGAAGACATGCATCCTGACTATTTTCTGTTCTGGCACCGAGGTGGTCAAATGAACTTCCTCTAAAGGTCCGTACAGCTGAATTTATGGCAATCTTTAAATGACGACCTAAGATGTATCTGTTTCTTCATCACTTGGTCTAATCTCCCTAAAAAAAAAAAAAAAAACTTCCCAACTGTGCTGGACTGATGACACTTAGTTAGTAACCTAGTAACCCAGTGTACGTATCTAACCAATGACGGAAACTTTTTGTAAGTCGCTCTGGATAAGAGTGTCTGCCAAATGCCTAAATGTAAACATTTACATTTAGGCATTTGTTACAGTGGCACTTGTAAGGGGGTGGAATATATTAGACAGCAGATGAACAGTCAGTTCTGGAAGTTTTATGTATTGAAAGCAGGACAAATGGGCAAGTGAGTTTGGGTCAGAATGTGATGTCTAGACGACTGGATCAGGACAGCTCCAAAACTGCAGCTCTTGTCAGATGGTCCCAGTCTGCAGTGGTCAGGATCTACCAAAAGTAGTCTAAGAAAGAAGAACTGGTGAACCGGTGACAGGGTCATGACTCACTTACTCACTCCAGTTCAATAGAAGAGCTACTGTAGCACGAACTGCTGCAAAAGTGAATGCTGGTACTGATTAAAAAAAAAAAGAATTTAAAAGAAATAGTGCATGGCAGTTTGTTGCATATTCAGCTACATAGCTGGAGACCCATCAGGGTGCCCAACCTGACCTATATCCACCACCAAAAGCTCCTACAATGGGTATGTGGAGCAATTAAAGAAGGTGGGCTGGTCTGATGGTGGTCAGACATGTGTGTGTCACTTACATGAGGAAGATATGGCACCAGGATGCAGTATGACAAGACAGCTTGCCAGTGGGGGCATTTTTGCAAACAAATACACACTGTCAAGTACAAACAGTGGTAAATGGACCAATGGCTTAAGGAACATGCCAAAGGGTTTAAGGAGTTGACTTGACCTTCATTTTCCATAGATCTGAATCCATCTGAACATCTGTTGGATGTGCTGGACAAAGACGTCTGATCCACGGAGCCCCGCATTTTGAGTAAATGACTAGTCAGTCAGTATAAATACTGTGTATTTCTTTGTCTACATCAGCCCACAAAACCACAGTCATGGGGAAGACTAGACGGTTGTCCAGAAAATGATCATCAACACCTCAAAAATGAGGGTAGGCCACAGAATGTCATTGCTGAAAAGGCTCATAAAGTACTGTATGGAGTCTTATTCATGTAAAGTTGACTGCAGGGAAAAGTGCGGTAGGAAAAGGTATGCAGGCAACAGGGATGATTGCAGCCTTAGGAAGATTGTCAGGCCAAAATGACTCAAAAAGTTTGGAGAGCCTCACAATGAGTGGAGTGTGAGACTGGAGTCCAGCACACCAGGACGTTTGAGTCAACTCTGAGGAGAGGTGGGTAGTAACAAGTTACATTTACTCCGTTACATTCACTTAAGTAACTTTTCAAAAAGAAATTTTACTTCTATGAGTAGTTTTACTGAAGCATACTTTTTACTTTTACTTGATTAGATTTGTGAAGAAGAAATGCTACTCTCACTCCACTACATTCAGCTACATTCAACTCGTTACTTTTATAACCATTTATTCTACACATTAGATATTCTTTATTTTTGCCAAAGAAATGCAGCCGGTGGATCGACCACATGACTGTGTTTCACCAATCAGATGTAGTAACAATACAACATGACTCTGTTTGATCAGCCGCAACAACAATTACCACATATAGTATATCTTACACTGGAAATAGCATACACTGTTCAAACATACATACGGTGGCCCAGAAGGGCAAATCATCTTTCCCGTATATGTGTATGTTTTTTCCCTTGTGTGTTTTTTTTTTTTCGTTGTAAATGTGTGCTTTTTTAGCGCACACCCCTGGCATGATTCGGAGTGTTCACTTTGTCCGTGTTGGCCTCAAAATCCCATTGTGTCTTGCGCATTAGCTTTAGCGTTTAGCTTGCATCTTAAACGGGAAAGAAAGTTCTCGCACACGGGAGAGATGCTTTGTTTTTCTTGAGCATGTTTTTTTCCCCCTTGTGGTCTATTGTTTTTCCCTTGTAAGTGTATTAATTTTCCCTTGTAAGTGTATGATTTTTCCCTTGTAAGTATATGATTTTTCCCTTTCGAATGTAGTATTTTTCCCTTGTCGTCTAAGATTTTTTTTTCTTTCTATGTGTATGAAGTTTCCCTTGTGAGTGTGTTTGTTTTTTCTGTGTAAGTGCCCCCCCCGCCACCAATAATTAAAAAATTTAAACACTTCTGTATGATATTCTAATTTTTTGAGATAAACTGTAGTTCAAATGTCACACTCATTGTTTACATGTGTATTTTAATTATTTGGCAATTTATGATAATCTTATTCTTGAACATTCCATTCACAGTACATAGATATAAGTTGTTACTATTCATAAGCCTACATGTTTTTATGTAACCCATTGCATTAAGCTGTTAAACATGACACCCTGGTTATATTTACGGATCACACTTGAAGCATTCAGCTTGTAAATTTATCCCAGATTTCAGCTTATCTTTCCCATGAAACGTAAGGTCAGGTGACATGGCTGGCCAATCAAGCAACTAAATGGTCAGCGAAATAGTTGGTGGTAAAGTTTGACCTTAGGGGGCTTACACTCCTTCTGG
>JAQMYJ010000023.1:38548019-38560841 GCA_030014305.1 Clarias laeviceps | reverse complement strand
AAATATTTACACATTAAGTTTACTGAAAGTAAAAACAGTTGAAAGTCAGAGGACGTTTCATTTTTTGCTGAGTATATCTTAAAAAAAATTCATAATTCTGTACTGGGTTATATTTAGGGTTAAACTGCATGGAAGATAACTACAAGCGGATTGCAAGTGTTTACGACAGCAGTTATCTCAGCTTGGGTAAGTATTGTGAATGAATGAATGAAATTTTGAGCCATTGCATGAGCTTCACCTTGGTCCTGTTTAAAAATTTGGCTTGGTTGCTGATTTTTAAAGTGTGCATTAATTTTAAATAGGCATTGCGTTTATATAGGAACCATAGGGCCATTCAATCAATGCTTTTCATATATCTCAATAAATTATGGTAATATAAAGAGGCATAAGATAAGCATTTACCTCGTATCCAGTGACGCCGCGATCATCAACTGAGCTCGACAACAACACGCGCTGCTATTGGTCAATTCCGTAGTCCATAGCAACCGCAACACGAGATATTATTGGCTGGTTTTTCCTTAAGCCTAAAAGCAATATTATTTAATTTTTAATAATTAATTTTTTTTCCTATGACAAAAGTAATTCATAAATTAACAACAGTGAAATATTTACAACAAAATAGCGTCTTTCATTGCTTGCCCTGAATATTATTTTGCTTGAAAAAAAACCGTTATATATAAATATAAATAAAAATGATAAAAATATACATATAAATATTAAAAATATAATAAGAAACCCTAAAACAGCGCATTATGTCACCATTTTTATACAGGCCTACGTCAGCCACCAATAGGTTTAATCCGGAAGCAACACGGTCAGAATGCGTTCATCCGTTCCCACCCGTATTCTTTTGAAATTCCGCCTTCTAAATGATCGTTGGTTAAAATTTCTTTCTGTAACACTATCCTGCAGTATGATTGGCTAATATTTCATACACCGCTCCAGAAGGCGTGGTTTGACGGAAAAAAACGGGTGGATATGAAAAAACACGCTGATATGTAGTAGTAGTGTATGAGTAGTTTTGCTCGAGTTTTAACAGATTGTTTAGTCATTAAAATAAAAACATCTTAAAAATGACAGAGGTTAAGGTTAAAAAGGAGTCTACAGATGTTGTAGATATCGAAAACAGGTAAGTTTTCAGTTGTATCTAATGTAAGTGTGTCTAGTTAAGGAGTACTATTACATCACAGGGCAGACGAACCTATTAGAGATTTCTTGGTCAATAGAACTGATTGATTATATTAACTTGTATAACATGATGCACAGTGTTAAGGCTAGATGTTGTCTTGTTTTCCATATAAATGCAATTGAGAGTGAATTGAGTGCATGTTAATACAGTATATCTCTGATGCTTGTGTGTGTGTGTGTGTGTGTACATTAAGAATAAAGGAGCTGTGTCAGCAGTTTCCTCAAGGCATCACTGATCAGGTCATCCAGAATGACATGCCGCATGTGGAGGCGCAGCAGAGGGCCATGGCCATCAACCGGCTCCTGTCTGTGGTAACTGTCCAAGAAACACTTAACACTTTATCATCTACATCCACTTTGCCATAACAAACTTGCCCTGTTATAAAGACACTGACCATAAAGGTGCCTGTCAGTGATATCTGTTAGGGTCATGAGAGAACGCAACAGGATTATTTAAGTCTACGGGGTACAGATTTGTCTTGATAACTGAAAACATCGCTGTGAAAGATCCAGTGATATATTTATAAATTAGTAGTGTGCGTGTATACACATTAGGTGTACCGAATAAATAGGCAACTAAACACTCTTTCGGCTGCTTCCATCAAGAGGTCGCCACAGCGGACCATCCAATCCGCACTCGACTTAACGCTTGCTTTATGCCGGATGCCCTTCCTGATGCAACTCTCTCATTTTTCTAAACGTGCTTTGGACCAGCAGTGCATGGTGTTTGGTGTGGGATCCTCAAACCCACAACTTAAAGCCTTAGCTTTAAGCCACCACTCCTCCATATCTAATAAATATGTAAATGTGCATAAATGGCTTTTGTTTTAATTCGGCGTTGTATACCAGTCAAAAGTTTGGCCACACCTCTTTCTTCTTTGTTGTTTAACGGTGGTTGGAATTCAGTAGGTTACATTGCCGCCAACTGTAGGTCTCATTCATTTCATCTTCCCGGACGATTTTCCAGTCCAGCCTTCCTTAAAAAAGTCTAATGCTTCCTTCCCTGATCAAATAAAAATTTTATTTGTCACATTAACAACCATACACAGTATGATATGTAGTGAAATGACTCTTTGTGACCTAAAAGGAAATGAGAAGAAGCAAATGCCTCTAGGAAAGAATGTAAAATATAAAAACGACAATATTCTGTAATATTCATAGTGCATAGTTAGTCCTTCTTTTTGTATAAACACAACCAGAAATGTGCAACGTGTGCGTCCTGTGCAACGTGCAAATGTGATGATCTGTGTCTTGAACCCTTCGTCTGTTTTATCCGGCGCGTCCACACACACTCCTTCTTCTTTAACATGTTTCCTCTCAGTACCACTCTGCATTTTTAGTAGTGTTAGTAGAAGTTACTCCACCACCACCTATCTTTCCTGTCCTTTACACATTGATCAGTGACACTCCGTTCTAAAAGACTCTTAACATTGCTTTCTACTCTCCCGGAGACACCTTTTTGTTCAGTGGCCATTTTCTTTATTTTTATTGTTTTCAACATTATGAATATATATGAATACTGAAGACATTAAAATTATGACAGAACAAATATGGAATTATGTAATCAACAAAAAACATTGCAAACAACCCTGAATAATGTTTTTGCTTTTGGATTCTTCAAAGTAGCCACCTTTTTGCTTTTTCTTGACATCTTGGCCCACTTTCGGCATTCTCTCAGTCAGCTTCATGAGGTACTTGAAGTACTTGTTTGCTGCTTTCCCTTCACTCTCCATCTTCTCAACTGGATTTAGATTGTGTGCTTGTGGAGACCAGGTCATCTGATGCAGCAGTCCATCACTGTCCTTTCCTGGACAAATAGCTCTAATATAACCTAGAGGTGTGTTTGGGATCATTGTCCTGTTGGATAACACATGTGATCAGCAGGGGGAGAAGGGAGCAGGTTGGGATGAGTCTAGAGAGGTTGGGGGGATGAACTGTAGTGAAGAGGCATGAAAATCAATAGGAGTAAGACGGAGTACGTGTATGTAAAGGTGTTTAAATATTTAAGCTTTAAACTGTTCACAGCAATGGGGAGTGTGGTAGAGAAGTGAGGAAGAGAGGGCAGAAAGGGTGGAATGGCTGAAGAAGAGCATCAGGAGTGATATGTGATGGTTTACAGGACGGTAGTGAGACCAGCGATGTTTGGAGTAAAAGACAGAAGGCAGAGGTGGAGGTGGCAGGGCTGAAGATGCTTTGGGAGTGACAACAATGGACAGGATTAGGAATGAATATATTAGAGGGACAGATTGAGATGATTTGGACATGTGCAGAGGAGGGATGAGGGGTATATCGGGAGGAGCAATGAAGGAAGATGTGGTAGACCGAGTTAGATGGAGACAAATGGTTTGCTGCTCCCATTGGGGTCGCCACAGCGGGCCATTTGTCTCCATCTAATCCTGTTTTACCACATCTTCCTTCGTCACTCCCTCACCACATCCATAAACCTCCTCTAGGGCCTTCTTCTTCTCCCCCTGCCTGACAGCTCCATCTCTAACATTCTCCTCCCGATATACCCCTCATCCCTCCTCTGCACATGTCCAAACCATCTTAATCTGGCCTCTTTAACTTTGTACTGTAGACGGAGCCATCCTCGTGAAGTGTGCGCTCAATTTTGACTAAGTCACCAACAGTGTCGCCAGCAAAGCACGCCCACACCATCACACCTCCTCCTCCTCCTCCTCCTCCTCCTCCTCCGTGCTTCACAGTGGGAACCACATAGACAGGAACCTTCTTTAACAAAATGTATAACAAAATGTAGCTACTTTGTACAATCTAAAATATAAAACATATGTACAATGGTAAAAATAATTAAAATTAAAGATGGCCTGGTAGTGTATATTAAAACACAGTTTAAATAATGGTCTATAGGTGTGTAGAATCTTGACAGAGATTTGTATAACGGTAATATTTTACGATCTTATTCACACAGGGCCAGTTGGATCTCCTCAGAAACAGCAACGGGTTGTTGTACCGGCTCAAGGACATTCAGTCAGCGAGGTTTGTTCACTTGATTCCAAAGTAGCACATTGTCCAGGCGCATGTTTAAAAAAATAATAATAAATCAGATTAAAATTCTGCTTTCGTTTTAAAGCAAAATGAAGGGCTCTGACAATCAGGAGAAGCTCGTGTACCAGATCATCGAGGATGCAGGGAATAAAGGTAGGACATTTTTATTTTATTTATTTATTTTTTTACCCAAAAAGATTTCTTAATGGGAAAGAGAGAGCGAGAGAAAGAGCTCATGATTGTTTTTGTGTCCTTTCAGGAATATGGAGTAGGGATATCCGCTATAAAAGCAACCTCCCCCTGACCGAGATCAACAAAATCCTGAAGAACCTTGAGAGCAAAAAACTGATCAAAGCTGTGAAGTCTGTCGCCGTGAGTCTAACGATAAGAAGTGCTGTTTGCTGTTTCAGAATCACAGATGATGAGGTCTTTTTCTTTTTTTTTTTTTTTAATCAATGAACTGTTGTGTCCAGGCATCTAAGAAGAAGGTGTACATGCTGTATAACCTGCAGCCGGACCGCTCGGTTACAGGAGGCGCGTGGTACAGCGATCAGGACTTCGAGTCGGAGTTTGTCGAGGTTCTCAACCAGCAGTGCTTCAAGTTCCTTCAGAGTAAGGTCAGGAACATCGCAAGTATGCCTCTTTCACACTGAAACTTTTACTGAGACATGATTAAAAATGGAGCCTGTCCTCTTCTGGATAGTAGATCATTACCATGTAAAGAGTAAAAAGACAAACCGTAGGAAGGAAGTGTGTTGAAAGTGTTGAGACTTTTTGTTGTGTGTGTGTTTGAACAGGCAGAAGCGGCGCGGGACAGTAAACAAAGTCCCATGGTGCAGAGAAACAGCTCATTCGCAACATCGTATGAAGTCTGGAAGTACATCTGCGAGCTGGGAATTAGCAAGGCATGAGACACATGTATGAACTACTGTAGGAAATAGGAAGTACCAAAAATATTATAGTTCTGACCTGGTCGTTGTGTTGTAGGTGGATCTGTCTATGGAGGACATCGAGACCATCCTGAACACACTGATCTATGATGGAAAGGTGGAAATGACCATCATCGCAGCTAAAGAGGGCACAGTAGGGTGTGTGGACGGGCAGATGAAGCTTTACAGGGGGGTGAACTCCATCATCCAGCCCACAGGCCTGGTCAAAACGCCCTGTGGACTCTGTCCGGTAAATGCAAATACTGCAAAATAGTGAGCACGGAGGTATAAATACAAGAGGCGTTCAAGTCAAACCGGGACTTGTGATGAAATTTCTGGTGAATTGAGACTTATAGGCGATTTGATATTTACAAGAGACTTCAAGCACAGTAGGGTGACGTGTCTTAGCCGCGGTAAAACATGCGAATGCAGACGTTTTTAAAGAAGCTGAATGATGATCCCGGTGGTTTGAGCCCACTGCAGGCGTTCCAGTGAACATCGGGCGAGCTCCTTGAAAATCGGCAGATAACTTGGGCGCCAACTTTCAATCATTCACCAACACAACTTGCCTGTTATAAGAGTTATTGCCACGTACAGTCCTGTCCTCGCTCCAAGCCATTTCCAAGCCAATGTTTGGCCCATTGAAGGAGTTCCTGGGAGGCCGGCGTTTCAGACATGAAGCAGGCAGTCCCATCATGACTCTGGGGTCCAGAGTACTAGTGAGCGCTGGGATAAGCGTGTTAGTGTAGCTGGGGATCAAAAGTCCCAGTTTGACTCGAACCCCTCTTGTATGCCAATTATAGACTCTGGGTCCAAACATAGTCACCCAGAACTGCTAGAAAACTGTGGTCTGTTTAATTAAAAAAGAAAATTAAGAAGCTATTATGTAGTGATGTTGCCAGTCTTCTGCAGCAATGTTTTTTAGTATATAACACAAAAATATTGGCACCCCCTTTCATATTTCCCCTCTGCTGTCTTTCCAGGTGTTTGACGACTGCCATGAGGACGGCGAAATATCACCATCCACGTGCGTGTACATGGCAGAGTGGCTAGACTTTTGACCTTCTCTCTGCCCTCCTGTTGATGATTTTTTTTTTCTCTGTGGAGAAAGTGCCATATAATTTTTTTTTTTTTTTTTGCAACAGTTCGATGCAACATATGTTGGTTTTATTTATATTGAACAATCAGGGGATTGAACAGGCAAGAAGAAGGACCGTACTGTGGATCTCTGGAAACGATAACGGACTCGGATCTCAATATTTAGTTTTATTGTTTTTCCTTTTTCTTCTTAAAATCAAATATTCTGATGCACGAGATACAGGGTTACAAATACACAACTAATTTAACGTTTGTAAAATGAGTAACATGTTTATCCTGGATCTGTGCTCACTTAAAAATAATAATAATAATAATAAATAATTGTTTCTTGAGTGCAGTTTTTGTTTTTAGAAAAGAATTGATGACATTATAAACTGGTACAGTTTGTGGATTTCTGGTAATAAAGATTGCGATTGAAACTAATCCTGACTTGTAAACTGTCATCATGTGACTTACTGAATAAGCATCAGGACACATGTTTATCATCATCATCATCGTTTGCCTGATGTTTTTCCTGGTAGGTCTGTGGAGTCGTTTTTATATCCCCAGACACAAAAAAACATTATCGCCAGATGTTCCCAAACCAGCTGTGAGATATAATATGTCTGCCCTGAGGTCTGATACAGATGGTGACCAGAGAACAACAAAACCTAAAACACTGAACACAATTTGTAGAGGTTTGTCTGTTTCATTTAGCTTGAAAGAGATTTCGGTTTATAAGCATTGGTGTCTCAGTGGCAGGTGTCACGACTGTCATGTGGAAGATCCGGGTTCGATTCCGGAACCAAACCCCAGCCACGGGAGGTAGTACCGGATCAACCTGGAGGGTCACGTCAGGAAGGGCATCCGGTGTAAAACCTTGGCCAAGTTTAAAGGATTGAATGGTGACAGGAGCAGCTGAAAGACCAATAACAACTCATCTATAAATGATCAACATTTCATTTGTATCTTTAATCTCTTTTCATTTACATAAACTGTTCTGAAATTTAAGCTTTAGTGTCACTACACAGGGAAGTAGATTTAAGGATGATATCACAGCATCAAACAAGGATAAGTACTGACAATAAGCACCATTTCTGCCCATGCCAGTGAAAGATGCTCGTGTTTACCTGTTGCTGCCATTTCCCGCCTTCCAGCATCCCTCTTCGCGTGACCATGGAAACAAGTGAACGGGTGCTTAGCAACCTGTAGGGGAAGAAAGGAAGGAGGAGGAGGAGGAGAAGGAGCGTAGAGGAGATGAGAGTGAGTGAGTGAGTGAGGATGCGCGCAGGCCGGTATCGAAATCGTTAAAAAACATCCACAATCCGAGGAAGGTCATAGAAAAAGCGGCGCTAACAGGATCCCGATTTTGCTTTTAGATCATAAAAGAAAGAGATTTCAGGCGGCTGCGTCAAATCGGGAAGGCTTTTGTGAAGATGAAGTTCGTGGCGGTGGTGGCGGGGGCCGGAGCTCTCGCGTTTCTCGGCGCGCTCGTGTGCATCGTGGCGAGCGTGTACTCGCGCGCGCCGGCAGCCGCCCTGCATCCTCCCGCGGGCGCGAACGGCACAGCGGCGCCGGTGCCCTCGGGCTCTCTGGGGGCGCTGTACGGTGCGGCGGACACGAGCGGGCGGGACGCTTTGGCGGCCGCGGGAACGGGCCGCGGCGAGACGCCGCTCCTGGGCGAGCTGAGCTCCGGGGCCAGTCCGCAGCGCTTCACCTTCAGCCGCCTCCTGTGCTCGCCCGTGCCGCCCGGGGAGTGCGCGATGAAGCGCCGGAGACGCGACAAAGAGCAGGAGGATGACAACGAGGAAGAGGAGGATGAGGAGGAGGACTGGAGCGCTCTGAACGCGGCCGCCGAGGAGCTCCGGCGCACCGTGGCGCTGCAGAACGAGCAGATCGCCGCCGACCGCAAGACCATCGACGAGCTCACCGGCAAGCTGGCCGAGTGCGAGACCGCGCTGCTGGATGAGCGGACCGTGTCGGAGCGCGGAGCCGCGGCATCGTGGCCCGCCCGGCGCCGCCTCATGGCCGGGGATGGCGTGCGGGAGTCCGCCGCCGCACAGCTACACACCGCGCGGGCTGTCGAGGAGCTCGAGAGGGCCATCCTCCAGCTCAAAGACCGCATCGAGAAGCTGGAGGTGAGAGACTTACATCCACGGTCTCTATAAAATATAATGTATAATATTACATAATAATAATAATATTATAATCAATTAAATCTCTACATCATCATTCTAGTCACATGCTGCTCTACTGGGCCTGTGCTGTAGGCTGTGCGTTATTATACTCACACAAACCGCTGGACTGCTTATATTATAGTTTATTATATCAAATTATAGGCATTTCCACAAAACAACCAAGATATTAATTTACAGATCAAATCCAACAAATAGTTTGGATTAAAACTGCGAAACATGATTAAAACTAATTAAAATAGCCTTCAGGATGTTTATTTTTTTTTTTTGTAAGATCCTTCCAACACACTTCACACTAGTACATTTGATATGGTACAGGTGTGAAAGAGCTATTATTATTATTATTATTATTATTGTCTCATATAATAGGATAACTGGGTGCCCCCCAGAAGAGGGTGGGCTTCTTCTTCTTCTTCTTCTTATTATTATTATTATTAATAATGATGATAATAACAATAATACTCTCATTATTCTTAACGGAGTGTCCTCCAGAAGAGGATGGGTTCCATCTGTAGCCCGCTTCCTCATAAGGTTTCTTCCACATGTTGTCTCAGGGAGGTTTGCTTCTCCACTCTCTCCTCTGGTCTGCTCATCAGGGATCTAACTCTAAACCCATATCCGAATTTCCATAAAAGTCACTTTATGATTGTTAAAAGAGTTACACTGTAGAAATAAACCTGAATTGAATTGAATCCATGGATCTCAGAAGAACCCACATGTTAACACGAAATATCAAATGTTTTTAGATTTCTTGGTGTGACAAGGATACAACTTGATTGATAACAACAAGCTTGTTTATTTTAATTGTTTGGAGGAAAATGAAATTGATGTAAAAATTTGTGCATTATATATTTCTCTCTCTCGCTCTCTGTCTCTCTCTCTCTCTTGCCGTCTGGTTCTTGTTGGGAAAAACACATTCATAAATTATAAGTGTGTGTGTGTGTGTGTGTGTGTGTGTGTGTGTATGAGCTGTCACCTTGTCTACAAGGATTGTTACAATTACCAGCCAAGCTAAATTGATATTGATTCATTTCCTGTCTTTCACTTATTGAATGATACATTAGTCATGGACAGGATTAAGCTCTGGATTTCTAGTCTTGACCCATTTTTAGTTGAGATGAATTAAAATCGTCCCCTTCATTAGTCCAGGTGAAATGCAGAAATCCTGTCTTTAAATCCATAAATAACATTGTGTAATGATTAGAATGCTCCTCCTCTGCTCCAACACACATCTCTCTCTCCCTCTCTCTCTCTCTCTTTCAGCTGGAGATGGTGCCTGCTTTGTTGAACCACTCGGAGGTGGCAGCAGGCTCCACAGGCATGCGGTTGGCACTGGGCCAGGCTGGTGGGCGTGCAGAGGATGTGGGTGGAGAGCTGGTGCAGAAGGTAAAGCAGCTGGAGGATGAGAGGAAGAACCTACGCAAGGAGACACAGAACCACCACCAGCACATCGACCATGGCATCAACACTCTACAGGAGCGCATCTCAGAGCTGGAGCAAAGTGAGGATTTGATCTGGGGTTTCACACTGGAAACAGGTGGAGGGGGAGAGCAGTCATTGTATACAATCCATAGTGATACAGTATACAATCCCAGACAATCCCACTTGTAGTACGTTTAAAGAGCAGCTCAGTTAAATCTCAAAACATGCCAAAGCAACAAGTAAATGGATGAAAAAGTGCGTAAACCATGGATAAAATACATTCGACACCAGTTAATTTTTTTATTCATTAACATTGACTGTGGTCTGAAGAAAATCATGAATGACCATGTTCTAAGATCACTTAAACACTTGGGGAAGTTGCATCATAAATAATAGAGAGCAGAAATCCCAGCTATGTTTTAATAGTGAAAGTAAAAGCAGTTTCATACATGGACAATAGGATAAAAACTCACTGTATAAGGAAACCACTTGTTAGTTAGATTATTCAGGAAAAAATGCTTTGGTTTGCTTTGGAGCATAAAGATTGAACTTTGGAGCAATGGGAAAAGGTCATGTGATCTGATGAGTCCAGATTGACTCTGTTTCAGAGTGATGGGCGTGTCAGGGTAAGAAGGGAAGCGCATGAAGCGATGCACACATGATGCATAGAATCCACTGCACAAGCCTCTGAAGACAGTGTTATGATCTGGAGTTGTTCAGGTCTAGACTCAGCAGCGTTATGTGGCAATAAATGAAGTCAGCTGACGACCTGAATGTTTTTTGTCCCTGATCGCACGGTCATATTCCAGGACTCAGACTGTGAAAGAATGGTTCTTAGAGCATGATGTTAATTGGCAATCATTTTGTGCTCCATACGGCTAAAGGTAAAACTGAAGTGTTATTAGTGTATGTATGTGCTCTTGCAAAAATGATGAGATGAGCTACATTGTGATACTCTATTGCTGATCCGTCATTTGGAACTTCATCTGCCCTACTGATCACTGACTCAGTTGTAACATCGATTATATATTTTCTCACAGGTTTTACAGGTCAGAGTTACCCGCAGGGATACAAGCTCTCCTTCCCCATTCGGACCAACTACATGTATGGCTTGGTGAGACGGAACATTCCGGAGATGTACGCCTTCACCGTTTGCATGTGGTTGAAGGCGACGGAGAGCAGGATCGGGACACCGTTCTCATACGCTGTGGACAAGCAACCCAACGAACTTGTCCTCTTACAAGGCGTCCATAAACCAGCCGAGCTGCTTGTTAATGCTAAGGTAGGACACAGTAAAAAGTTAAATGAATGGCTACTGGGCCACATACTAACAAAGACGCGTTGGTTTTAGACCTAAATGTCAACTGTATCTAGTCCCAACATTAAAGCTCATAAAATGTTGTTACTTGAACCTTGTTCTAATGATATATCATTATATCCTCCTT
This sequence comes from Clarias laeviceps, assembly GCA_030014305.1. Lineage (NCBI taxonomy): Eukaryota > Metazoa > Chordata > Actinopteri > Siluriformes > Clariidae > Clarias > Clarias laeviceps. The sequence continues at coordinate 38,549,579 of JAQMYJ010000023.1, read as the reverse complement.
ACCTCTAGGTGGCACAGTTGCCTCTGTCGTTCCCACCCGGCACTTGGCAGCATGTTTGTGTGAGCTGGACTCTGCGTGATGGTGTCTGGAAAGCCTATCAGGGCGGCAAGCTAAAGGAGAGAGGCGAAGGGCTGTCAGCATGGCATCCGATCAGGGCAGGAGGTGTGTTGGTTCTGGGACAGGAACAGGTGAGCTGCACTGTGAGGTCAGGGAGTTTCATTATATCATACGTTCGGGATCTCATTGGATGTGGCCATAGCTGAAAATGACTCTGCCATAATATACTAGTTTTTCGACTTAATATATTTGATAAAATATCACTTATTGAAACATACAGTACAGTCGTGTACAAAAGTCTTAGTAAAAAAAGTCTTCCTGATTTTTATTTCTTTCTACACTGTAAAGCAATGCTAGAGACGTCCAAAATATGCAATAATATCCTTTGAACAGTTGATATTGAAATGCGTCTCCTACTTCTGCTCTGTAAATCCTTCATAACGGCTCTGAGGTGCTGTTTGTTAATTGGTCATTTCTGAGGCTGGTGACTCGAAATGAGGTTCTCCTCTGCAGCAGAGGTCAGTTTTGGTCTTGCTTTTCTGGGAAGGTCTTCATCAGAGCCAGCTTCATCAAGGTGCTGGATGGATTTTGCAAATGCACTTGACACAATACTGTTCCTGCAAGAACTATTCCAGAAAGGCTTAAAATAAAAACGGACGGTTATTGTTGTTGTTGTAGTTACATAATTGCCTAATGTCATATGTCTTATTTTATAGTTTTGAAATCTCCAGTATTGTTGTAGAATGTAGAAAATAAATCACTAAGCAAAAACAAAGAAATTTGTAAGTGATCCCAAACTTTTGAGTGGTAGATTATATAGAAGGCCACTTTTTTGGAAAAAAAAAATGGTTGCTGGGTTTTGCATGCAAAAAAGAAGCAGGTGCAAAAGGAACTGTGGGCGGTTCTGCAGGATGCTCAGTTAAACTTGGCAGCTAATTTCCTTATAAAACTGCACAGATTGCACCTGAGACTAAAGGGACCACAATGTGTTATTACACCAAATACTGTTTCATTAATGACTGTCTAAAGGGATTTATTTATTTATTAAAGGCATTCTTGGTCCACAGCATTTACTTGCATGTGCCTAGGACTTTTACACAGTACATATTTTTACTTTCTAATCTTGTCTTACCTAAGAGAAGTATTTCCAAGAGAAGTTTTTTCATAATTCTGAGAAAAAAGTCAGAACTCAGATATTTTTTATCGTCTTCCATATGAAAAACAGACATACGTCTAATCAATTGAGTTTTTTCAGTAATGAGATACCAGTTGTGTGCATCGCTCGTGACGCTCCCTTAAGTGAAGCTTTTATTTGTCACATATACATTACTGCACAGTGAAATACTTTCTTTGCATATCCCAGTGTAACTGGGGTCAGAATGCAGTGTTAGCCATGATACGGCAGCCCTGGAGAAGAACCGCCGACCTTCTGATCAGTAACTTAACTGTCTGAGCCACCACTGCCTCTGATGCACACATTATCATAAAAACAGAAAATGCTCA
>JAQMYJ010000023.1:38531979-38547919 GCA_030014305.1 Clarias laeviceps | reverse complement strand
AGTACATAAAACTCCACATGTGTTCATTCATAGTTTTGATGCCTTCAGTGAGAATCTACCAATGGAAATGGTCATGAGAAGGTGTGTCCAAACTTTTGGCCTGTACTGTATGTCACATATACATTACTGCACAGTGAAATACTTTCTTTGCATATCCCAGTGGAACTGGGGTCAGAATGCAGTGTTAGCCATGATACAGCAGCCCTGGAGAAGATAGGGCCAAGGGCCAAACAAGCGCAACCTGTTGGAGCTGGGGCTCGAACCGCCGACCTTCTGATCAGTAACTTAACTGTCTGAGCCACCACTGCCTCTGATGCACACATTATCATTAAAACAGAAAATGCTCACATGCTCTTTAAAAGACATGAAATAACAGTAAATCTGGCTTAAGAAAGCAGAAATGAGTGAATGAATCAGTGATCACGTCCTAAATCGATGTTTAGCTCGAGCTCATGAATGACTTTTCCCTCAGGTGATGAGATGATGTCGAAGTGAGATCTAATCCCCTGTTATGAACTTAAAATTGAAATAATTCATAACAATTTAGTGTACAATTTTTTTTGTACAAAACAGTTTGTACACTTTAAACTCAATTTCCAGTTTCAGTTTTAATAACCGGTGAAATATGATCACTTCTAAGAACTGGAGAAACGCAATCCAGTTTAGAGATAAAATCAGAAAGGAAGTCGTCTGCGCTGTTTGCGACTCCTCTCTCCTGTGCTTCAGGACACACCGGGTGGACAGTTTGATGCCTCCCAGGCGCTGGTGGGTGAGCTGTCTCTGTTTAACCTGTGGGACCGCGTGCTGTCGCCGGCTGAGATCGGCAACATCGCGTCCTGCGGCGAGCCTGTGCGGCTGGGGAACGTGGTCTCGTGGACGGAACGAGAAGTGGATGTTTTCGGAGGAGCCACCAAGGAGCCTGTAGACCCCTGCTCCAGTGATGCTGGACCCCAGAAATGAGGGATGTTGGTTTCTGCAAAAAGCTGAAATGTTGGAGTGTTTATTAGGAATGGTCACTGTGGTACTACTTTCATAATCGCATTAATGTTCTCTCTGCTCCATGTCAGCGTGTATATGTATGTGTGTGTGTATGTACGTGTGGGTTTGGATGTGCAGGGCCAATGACTGGAACTGCTAAGTGCTTAAAAGCCACTGTGTATCTTCCTGTGTCTCGTGTGTGTGTGTGTAATCTTCTAACGTCATTCCCGCACTCATCCATTTTCACGCGTTTCTCCGTAAGATCAATATTTTCCTTCCTGTCAATGCTGACTGTGTTATTTTTATTTTATCTTTGACAGTGTAACTGTGATTGTAGCGGCCTTCACTTAAAATCTACTGCACTCTTACTAAAACGAACATCTGATTTTCCAATTCACTGTTCTCGAACCTTGTGTCTTTTTCTTCTGTTCTTTCATCTTTATCAAACCTTTTCCTTTTTTTTATGATGTCACATTTTATTCTAATACTAATTTTTACACCGGAGTGTTCATGACTTTTGTTGTTCACGACTTTGACTTTCTGTTCTTTATAAAAGTATAAAAAGTATTTAAAAAAAAAATGTATAAAAATATAAGTTATATAAAAAATTACATGATATGAATAATTATCATGTCTCATTTGTATTATTATTTCTGGATATTATTAATGTAAGACTCATCATTTTTAAACATTCTCCTGTTTACAAAGTCTGGATCGCTGTGAAAGTTTTGAATTAACATTATGCCTGCATATTTAATATAAAGATCAGATGATACCCATCGTCTAATCACATAAACTGATATTTATGTATCATGGGGGGAGAATGAAGAGGGAGGGAGGGAGGAGGGAGAAGGGAGCACTTGCTTGGGTTGACATAACCACTTTACTTTTCATTTACTTTTTAATTGTTAATCAATTACGATTTGCTGTGATGTCACTGTAGCGCTTATCCGTACACTGTTTGCACTGCAATGGAGTTTTGATTCACTTGTGAACTCTGTGGATGATGACATAAAAAACAGTGATGGGAAATGTTCTGCATTGTAGCGAATTTATTCATTTATAATGTTGTCAGTGTGTGTGTATGAGAGAGAGAGAGAGAGATTTTAGGCAGATTATCTGGTATGTGATGTGCTTTAACAACAGGATTATACAGATTAAAAGAAGTATTTCGAATGCTAGTTTAGCTCCTCTAAGAGATGCAGTCTGTGGTTCAAGAACATGTTCAACTTCCTCACCGTGTGCAAAAAAAAAAAAAAGAAAAGGTTGTGTTTTTATTATGCTGTCTGGCATTTTGATCTAAATTTTTATTTCTAAATTCTGAAATCTAATCAAATCGAAATAAATAGATGAATAAATGCATTTCTTAGATTTGGCAGAAGTAATTTTCCTTGAAATGTGAATTTGACTAAGATCATAAAGTATAACCTGGCACACATAAGAAAATGTATTTCCTTATGTGTGCAAACTCTTTGCGAATCTATGGAAATTAATGGTAATGGTACTCCATGAAAATAAATTACACTACAAAAATAATCGTGGTTTTGAGTTTTAACATTTGCAAATTCTAAATAGTGTCATTTCAGTGTCTATACTAAAACAGTTACTTTATGCAATGCAATTTTTAAAATGATTTACTTCTTACTTCTTTCCCATCCACACTTAGGTTTGTGCACGTGGACTAAACACATTAAAATATGCATCTCGCTACTGTTTTCTCAGAGTAAACTACCGGTCAGTGAGACTAATCAGAAGAAAGGTTTCGGTTTGCTAGGAAGCATAAAGATTGGAGCAATGGAAAAAGGTCATGTGATCTGATGAGGCCAGATTGACCCTATTCCACAGTGATGGGTGCGTCAGGGTAAGAAGGGAAGCACATGAAGCGATGCATGGTTATGTACAGGCCTCTGGAGACAGTTTTATGATCTGTGGTTGCTTCAGTTGCTCAGGTCTAGACTCTCATGTGGCCAGACGTTATGTGGCAATAAAATGAAGTCAGCAGACAGTGGTGGTTCTCTTCCTGAATGAGACAGAATTGGCCACCACATTGCTCGCCATAATCAAAGTTGAACAAAATATGGAGCTTTCGGGCTTTTGTTTTTTTGGCCAAGCAGTGTATTAAAATCTTAGTCTTAATCTCATGGTAGTGGCAACCCAGTTTGGGACTAAAATATCACAGCATTTATTCTGATGTCATTAATCTGATCCCTGAATCACACAGCAAGTGCTCCACCAATAGATGACTCATACTGTAATATTTGATGAAATTCAAGCACTTGCTGTATGAGTTTCCACCACGCATCACTTTTCAGATAGTTCGCTGTTACAGATTTAGCATCTAACAGTATATTTTGCTCTTTGGTTTGAGACAACAAAAAGTTTTTACATATCCTGAATATTACATTAAAAGTGCTGCTAAATCATAGAGCGGCAGAAAACTTTAACACCAAGATTAATCCTCTTCCTAGGCATTTAGATACCATAGCTGAGCAGTTATTTCCAGATATTGTACTAACAATCCAATTCCAGGAGACCTACAGCACACACGGCATAAAACGAGTTACATTTACAGAAGACCTTATACACAGCATGATGATTAACTCTTAGTCACAGTAAAACATTTGAATGATGCAAACATTTAAAGAAGGCCGTACTGATCATCTGTGAATGATGATCCCGGCCAAGGTAGCTCAGAGCCCACTGCAGTTGTTCCCGTGAACATTCAGCGAGTGGAACACCTGATACTTGTCACCACTTGCACATTACAGGAACTCAGTTGGGTATTATCGCCATATCCCTGGTACGTGTCCTCAGTACATTTCCACATGTTTGGGTCATTAAAGGAGTTCCTGGGAGGCCGGTGTTTCAGACGTGATGCAGGAGGTCCAATCATGGCTCCGGCATACTAAGAAAACTTGATGGTGTCCAAGCACTAGTGAAACGCTGCAATAAATGCATTAGTGTAGCAGGAGATTATATAACTGTGGTGTTATTCTGCGCATTTAAAAGTCCTGTTTTGACTTGAACACTCATTGTAATATCATCACAAACTACTACTAATAAGGATCCCATTTAGGAGCCAACCCACAAATCTTCTTTTTGTCTTCCTCCTAATTTCCTTTCTCCCTTCTGGAGCTGCTGAATTATAGATGTGTATTAATCACCTCTGTTAGAACCCCTGCTACAGTCACATCTGTCTTTCTGTCTGTCTCTTTCTTTTTCTCATTCCCTCTATCATGATCAAGTGACTGAATCTAAAATCAAATATTGCTAACCTCCCCACACACACGGACACACACTGACACATACACGACCAGAATCTTAATATTCCCATCTTTTACTAATCTTACACTATTCTGTCATCGTTTAATGACATTATATCTTTAGCTATCAAATAAATGGATAGGTAGGTAATCCTGGAATTCAAACTTAACAAATCAACACACAAAAATACACACATGTACATGCACTACAACAATCTTTTTTGCAGTCTTTGTTATAAATAGAGAGAGAGAAAGATCAAACGTATTGCTGTGTGAAAGCCTCTCCTTATGAAGCAAACAAAAATATTCATACTGAAAAATCTCATAAGACAGAATTATTAAGAAAGAAGCATTAAGAATGTATTTGTCTGTCTGGTTAAGTCCTTTTGTTGACCTCTCTCTCACTCAGTCACTCACTCACTCACACACATCTGGGAGTTTGCGCAGGTCAAGCGTGTATTTGGGGCAGCAGTGGAATCTTCTGCTGCAGCCAGATGTTTAAGCGGATAGAATTTAGGGCAGACAAAGCAGAGAGAAAGAAGGGAGGACGGTGCTGAAATGCAGAGCTGACAACTTTTCACAATGCATATGCCCAGACATTTTGTGTAAAACTAACCATACACCTTACATGGCATGCCTCAGGTTTGGAATATTTTACCGTTGCAGATGTTAAAGTTAAACATGTGAGTGCATTTACTCCAGTTGGTTTAAATAATCATTTAAAATATTTACCCAAACAAAAAAAATTTATTATTATGTGAAATGCAGCAGTCATGCAGGAGCGATGGAACAAAGAGAGTGTATGAGGGCAGCGAGGAAACCTGGGTGTGAAGACGTATGACAGATGGAAGCTTTGGATATGTCCTCATGCTATGAGTAGTATCAGGTCACTTATGCCTGAAAGTTTGTGCGCCCATAACCATCATACCTATATTTGCTTGTTTTCAGGTTTCTTCTTCTTTTCCCGGTACAATAACCTCTAGCTTTCCAATAGTTTTTCAAATTCAGATTCAAATTTTATAAAAAAAAAAAAAAAAAAAAGAAAAAAGAAGGAAAATATGAAATAAGAGAAAATTATACAAATATAGAAAAATTTATCTGCAAAATTTACAAGTTTGCTAATAAAATAGAACTAAAATAGAAGTGAATGAGATGTTAAATGTGTAAGTTAGACACGATAACTTACAGCCGAGTGCAATTAGTGAAAAATGAGCCATGTCCCACCATAAACAGAACAATGTGCAAAGTCCAAGAGTTGTGCAAGTTGTGTGTTATTGTGTTTTTGACGCTTTGCTGTGGAGGTTTGTGTCCATTCAGGCCTGAGGGTGAAGTCGGTGTTGCAGTTCAACCCAAAAGTGTTTATAATGGGGTTGTGGTCTTGTGCAGAACAGTGGACTTCTTCGTTGTTGTTAGTCTTTTAGGTGCTCCAATCAAGGCGTCACCACGGCAGATCCACACACAACTTGGCACAGGTTTTACATCGAAAGCCCTTCCTGAAAATCCTTCTTATTTCTCCATGTTTTGGGTTCTGGCACTGCATCCAATGGCTGAGGTTTGTGCAGGAATTGACCCTGGGTGAGAAACCTACCACTGAGACATCAATGTCCCACTACAGCAAGCAAAGACCTTCTTCTAACTTTGTGGAAACAGTGTGTGAAAGGGGTGTTTAGCACTGTCACCTTGCACCTCAAGGTCCTGGGCGTGTGAGTGTATGTATGTGTGTCTCTGTGATAGATTGGCACATTGTCCAGGGTGTAGCCCACCTTGTGCCGTAAGTCACTTGGGATAGGCTCTAGTCTCCCTGCAACCCTGTACACAGGATTAATCGCTATAGACGATAAGTGAGTGAATGAGTGTGTGTGTGTGTGTGTGTGTGTGTGTGATGTCCATAAACTCACAAACATTTGCCAAATAATGCATGATAAACAAAGAGTATTTATTATCTGAGGAAATGTGTGACTCAGTGCGTTTAGAATACAATACATTTCAATGACAGTATTAATCATTGTGTATCATTAGCTGAGCTTCTTCCTTCATCACCATGTCTGAGAGAGTTCACGTCGACCGGAAGTTGTTTCGAGTTCTCGCGAGATTTCCGGTTGCCAGGATCACGATATCTCCTGAGGAACCAAACTGACTGGATGTAGCGCTACACACCGTGTTTCTCCGTTAAACCTGTAAGGAATGAGTTGTACTATTCCTCTGGTTAATTAAGGCTGTTTTTATAATATAGTATAACACTGTTATATAAATGTCCTATGTAATGTATTTTTATTTTTCCTTTAATATCGGCTGGGAGAAATGGAGCTGAATTAGCACTAGCCTGCTATGACAGTATGTGTTATGCTGAGTTGCTATAAGATGTTGTATGATATCTATTTCTTAAACGTAATGACAATTCGCAAAGAATAAAGCTTTAGTAATAATAATAATAAAAACCAAAAAGATTTAAATCCAGCAAAACATCACAAATTAGAGAACCCTAAACACAAGAAATATGTAAAAGTGTTTAGTTAAAAACACTGAAATTTTTTTTGCAATAAAAGTAATAAATTAAATATGTAAATCAGTGTTTATGACTTGACTTGATTTCTATCATTCATTTGATTTCTATTACAGATCCCTAACGGTTTTTATTTTTTATTATTTTAATCAGTACCTGCTTTATCCAGGTGGTGGCGCCGGACCGTTTTGAAGGAAGGAACCCAGGGCGTGAGGTGCGAACATGCGCACGCCAGTCTATCGAAAAACACCACGCACACACAATCACATTCATAGTCACATTTAGTTGTAATGTTGTGTTAGCCGATCCATGTACACTGACCAGCCATGACATTAACACCACTGCCGTGAACTGGATAACACCGGTCACCAGTGATATACCAGTAACCTGGTCATGGCCCACCCAAGACTCATCCATGCCTGTGAAGGGCCCAACATATAGAATAAATTACTGCTGGCTGTGACCGAAAGGTATCAGATCACCCAGTGAATCACAGCCAGTATGTGGCTAAACAGGCGAAGTCTTTATCCAGCCTCCACATTCTCCACGTCTCAATAAGGCGGAGCATCCATGTGATGTGCTGGATGAACAAATCTAATCCATGGGATGTGGCGTCCTCGTGCCAGACACCACGACATACCATCAGAGGTCTTATGGAGTCCATGCTTCAAGGGCTCGAAGTTTTTTTTGCTGGCACAAGGGAAACCTAAAAAATAGGGATGGGGATCACCAGTCACCACCCGATACGATGTTATCACGGTAACCAGGTGTTGAATCGATTAAAATTGCGATTCTGTAAGTATCATGATTTTTTTTATAAATATCCCAATGCGATATTACATTTTACATCAATTTGGTTACAATTTTAAACAGTTTTTTTTAAAAAGGTTAAAATTGTAACAAAATTTTGGAAAAATGTCAAAATCTCAAAACTAAATTGACAGTGAGCATGTGAGCTTCTAGCACACATGATTTGCCACTAATTTGCACATGCATTATATTGAAAATGGTGCAAGCGCCTGTAATGAATGAGTCTGAGACTAATTTGCTCACAAAGTTTTAGAGAAAAAGACCGATTGGAGACTTTTAACGCACTTGATCTTTGATAATGTATCGCCAAAAAAGCGTTTTCCTGTTGCGCCACTTGGGAGCTTCTCTGCTCTGCAATCGTTTATATCTGAGACTGATTGACTGATGGCCAATCTAACTGAAAACCAGCTAATAAGTCACTGGCCGATCGATCGGTTCATAAAGATATATTTAAAAAAAAGTCAGTGTGGTGATATATTGTATATATTGTCAATATCAGACAATCAGATCATTTGAACCTATTCACACAAAAGAATCACGATTCATAACTCAATCGATTTTATTCCCCCATCTACTAAAAATCCTAGGTGGTTTTAATGTTAATGCTGGTAATGTTTCTGTCTGATCAGTTTATTAGAGGAGGAAGGAAACCGGAGAACATTAAGGAAACTCTGAGATCAGGACACTCCACAGATTCCTGATAAACCCTTTGCGTATATTTACACCTAAAAGAAAATCTGTGCATGCATGTAGGTTATGTGTATCCTGAACAAAATGCATACAATTCCCTGGCATGGCAGGGATATTGATTTTGAATATTAACGTATGGGATTTGTTAACCATTCATGAAATACAGAATGAAAGTCCAGGTAATGACGATGTGTGTATATATATGATGAAGTGATTCTGTGACGAGGTCAATCAATATCAGACAGTCAGATCATTTGGACCTATTCACCAGGATGGAGGTCACATTAACCTTTCAGTTTTTTTCCGTGCAGAACGAACGGCATGGCAGAAACGGCCGAGAGCAAGAAGGAGGAGGCGGATTACAAGCGGCTGCACAGTTTCCCTCTGATCAGGGTAAGAAACTTCCGGGCTTTACACCTGAAAGTGTGGAATCTGTTTTCACAGGTTATAAATTTAGCAGGGTGCACTCACAACACTGTTGGCACGTATAACCAGTACAGCGATTAAGCAGCCTAACACGTAACGTAGGAGTAGCGTGTCTGAGTGCGTGATATCCGAGTGTGATTCGTGTACTGGATATTCGTGACACTCTCGCCTTGCTTTTTATAGAAGCTCGCTCTCTTGGCAGTTCAGTTCTCTGACTTTTAGGTGTCTCATTCTCTCTCTCTCTCTCTCTCTCTCTCTCTCCGTTTGTTGTCGCAGCACACAGACATGCCAGAGGAGATGAGGGTGGAGACAATGGAGCTGTGCGTTACAGCGTGCGAGAAGTTCGCGACCAACAACGAGGTGCGTGACTCGACATGCACACGAACGCAACACTCGCTGGCCTTAGGTTTACACCATGTGACTGAGTGATGTTTTTTTGTGTAACATAACCTCTTCTTTCTTTCTTTCTTTCTTTCTATCTTTCTTTCTTTCTCTTCCTTTCTTTCCTCCATTCTGCGCATGCCTTAAGAGCGCAGCCAGGATGATCAAGGAGTCGATGGACAAGAAGTTCGGCAGCTCGTGGCACGTGGTGATCGGCGAGGGCTTCGGCTTCGAGATCACGCACGAGGTCAAGAACCTCCTCTACATGTTTTTCGGGGGCAGCCTGGCCGTGTGCGTGTGGAAGTGCTCGTAACACACACGCGGCCGGACGGATTCTTCTCCGTGAACCGCAAACCAACAACTGCTGGAGACAAATCGCCAAAAAAAATAATAACAAATAAAAACATAAAACCCTGATCCTTTCGCACACACCCACATACAAACACACACACAAAAATCCCTCAGTGATGAAAATTTGCAAGAGACATGTGACATTTCACGCTTTTTCTCTCATTGTTCGACGACTCTCACATTCTGTGTGCTGCCAGACCATCTGGGCGTTTGGTGCTGTTTCTGCCCCTCTCTCTCTCTCTCTTTCAATGTCTGTCTCTTTTTCAATCTCACACCTCCTCTCCAACTGTCCCTCTCATGTCATCATGTCCCTGATGTCCCTGAAAATGTATTTTTTTATAATACTAAATCTATTTTTTTAGTCATAGACTGTGAATACTACATGTATATAGTTTATAAAATGTAATTGTCAACTTTTTGCACAATTTTTTTTGTTTCAAATTTTATTGTTTATTGAATAAAAGCATTTTCTGATGCATTTGTGTACAACATGATGGAATCTGAGAAAACCTGTAATTCAGATCACGTCAGGGCTCCATGCAACGCGTCATCACCTCCCCTGTAAGCTTCACGCCTAAAGGCAAAGAGGTTCGCAAATAGGAATAAATTTACTGCTGCCAAGAGATCAGCAGTGCAGCGCAGTGATTTTGAGATCCCCAGCCATAAAATCAACAAAAATCCCAAACATACAGGTTTTTTATTTTTTTTAATGTGTGTCCTTGTAAAACGAGTATGTCAGGTAACCAGGGTGCTGTGACCCGACCTTATAATTAGGCGCTTGGAATCGGTTTGCCCTGTTCTCTTGTGCAATAATGTCAATAAAATGCTCTCAGAATTCAGCAGTACACACACACACACACACACACACATATAGGGGGTAGTTATGAAGAAAAGCCAAGAGACAAACAGAATGATCTGTGTTTAAGAAGGAGAATGACATAATTAAAAAATATATATATAATCCAGTGCTACATACAACTTTATGATTATGAAGTACTGTAAACCCCCCCCTCCCCCCCCCCCCACATGATAATAACCTATTCTCTTCACACACATGGTCACAATGACATTGCAGCTTCTTACAAGTGTTTCCCTGGATAAAACATTCTACTTTTCTAACCTTTAACATACAAACCAACAGAGGGCCTGCTGTGGAAACCTGAACCATGTAATCAACCATCCCTTTTCAGTAAAAAGATGTTAGTAGATATGATCTACTAATCCTGCATACTGTAGCTATATTAGGGCCGCCTGGTGGCTCAATGGGACCCATTTCTTTTAAACTTAGTTGGTACTGTGTATGAGAACTACAGTCTGTATGATGAAAGTGGGCAAGCAAACACACTCCAATCAGTTCAGATCGTCCCAACCTGGCAGTGCTTCTGTTCCCTAAAAGAAAAAGAGGTGTGTGTGTGTGTGGGGTGTGTGTGTGGGGCAGGGAGAGCAAACAGATGAATAAAGCAGTGCGAGATACCAAACTTCGCTCTCTTTTGTTCCAGCGGAGCAGTGAAAGGTGAGGCCTCTGATATCTTCACTTTGATTTTCACTCTGTCAGACGGAGTCTGTAACAGGATTCCGGGTCTCTCTGGCAGTATGAGGGCGTGTCGGTGCCGCCGCTTGAGGGGCCTGTGTGCCTTGATGTTGTGTCTGATGCTGGCTCTGCACGTGCTGGTAATTGTCCTGGTCCTGTGGATGTTTCCGTCAACCTGCGAGCCTGTTGAAGGGCCTCAACCTCAAGCTCAAGCTCAACCTCGCAACCTCACCTCAGACAGCCTCGCACGCTCCGGCTCTAGCGGCAGAGCTAATCCTGCCAGACAAAGGCTTGTAGGAGCTGCTGATCTCGCCAAGCTGCAGGCTTTATTCTCCCACGCACTGTATACCCAGTGTTCTCTGTCCAGTCCTGATGACGACACGCTGCTGCGAATCCGAACCCAGAAAGCAGAGCAGTACGACGACGACCAGTGGTGAGGCACAAGGCTGTCTAACAACCTGATATGGCTAGTAATAAATTAAATTGAGGTGCTTCCACTTAAGTAACACAAGATATATGATAAGTTTGGGGTTTGCAACCTCTGATGCAAGTTGATTCATCAACCAGAAATATGTTGCGTGGCTTGTGCAATCTTATCTTCTGATACTTCAAATCCTCCCATTCAGGGTAAGTACCAGCAAAGAGGGCTACGATCCTATCCAGTGGAACAGCAGTACAGAGACCCACCCACCCTGGCTTCGGTTCCACCTCGGCATCTCCCGTTGGCAGCTGTATCAGCACAGAGACGCAAACCTGCCTGCGCTTGTGGAGCAGCTGTCAACCCACCGCATCATCAGCGCAGGTGACTCATCCTAATCCTGACCCACGATCCTGAACCTGATCCTACATCAGACATGTAGTGTAGTGCTGTGCCAGGTCACACCGTCCCCGAGAGGGAGAGAGACAGAGTGAGTGAGTGTCGGAGCAGAGGGCCCTCTAGTGTGAATAACCGATCACTACATTCAACATAAAGCTAATGATTAATGCATTGAAAGCAAAAGATTTAAATTATGAACAAGGCAAGGTTATTATATATTGTTTTTACATAGCAATGTATTTAACATTCCTTAAAGATTCAGTTGACAGCGACAGATTTGTATCAATCTATACGGATTCGCCATGTTTCAGTGCAGAAATCAGGAGGAACGCAGCTGAAGTTGACGATTACGTTTTCAAACTATGGACAGGCGCTCTTCAAGCCCATGAAGTGAGTCAACACACACATACACACACGCAGTTACTCTCACCTGCTGTACTCTCACTACGTACTCGTTCAGCTTTTGCCCTCTTGATGCTCATTGTGTGCAATTGGATCTGCCTTAGTAATAGGAACATTGTAATAGGAGCATCGATTCAAGATTAGAGCTTGCTCAGTGGTTAAGGAGCTGGACTAGGTCCAGAAGAGAAGGTCCAAGGTTCAATCCTCGCCACCATGGATTGAAAAAGGAGGTCATCCCGGATAAGGGCGTTTGGTAGACGGCCTTATCCAGAGCAACTTAGAATTTTTTTATTCATAATACATCTGATCAGTTGAGGGTTAAGGTCCTTGCTCAAGGGCCCAACAATGGCAATTTGGTGGTGTTTGAACCTTCTGAACCTTAACCGCTGAGATACCCCCGTCTGCCAAATGCTGTAAATGTAAACGTGAGACCATGTGGAAATTACTGCTCGAACACTATAATAAAGGTATGAATGAATTTTGCTGAAGACATGACGGGACACGCTACAGTGATACATCTGGTTGAATGGTGCTTGGGTAGTAAATGGGTTCTAAGGCATCAAATTCCTGGATTTGAACATCACAAAAAATCTAACGTCGACCATTAACACTTCCTATTTGGTGATGAAGGCACAGTAGAGGCTTTTCTTCCTTCTCTGCTCTTAGCAAATTTCTACAGGAGCACAATAAAGAGACTTCTCTGTCACTTTGACGTGATATGGTAGACCAGCTGCACTGCAGAGAACCCGGAGAGATCTGAACCAGATAGTCACACCTGCACAGAGGATTGTGGGAACACGACAAGTTCACAAGCTCCCCAATCTGGAAATAGTTTATACTAGCCGTCTACACGAGAGCTAGAAACATCATCAAGGATTCAACTCATCCAGACCACGGACTGTTTGTGCCGCTCCTATCGGTGAGGAGATACAGGACAATCAGGACATACACTATCTAACAGCTTCTTCACCATCCATGTCCAACTGCATAAACATTCCACTAAATATATTGTTCTATTTATATTTTTTAGCATTTTTTGTCTTATTCTTACAGTCTCTGAATTGCTACTGGGCTCTGACAGCTTCCAAATTAATTTTGTTAAATGACTGCAATGAAAGTCCCTTTCTATCACTCCACCTGTTGCTAATGTGTTCTGAGATTGTCCTACATTAAATCTCTGTGTTATTTAACCCATTCTTTTTTATTTTTTATTGCAGGCAGGGGAGGTATGACGAGACTAATGTGAATCTGTACTATTTCTCGGACTTCGAGAGACACAATGCTGAAATCGCAGCCTTTCACCTAGACAGGTACGTGCAGAGACACTGCTCTTTATACGCTCTGAAGGTTAAAATCAAAACATGTTCATAATGTTCTAGAATTTTGCTCCATCTTCCTTCTATCTCTTTTAGGATTCTGGGTTTCCGGCGTGTCCCCCCGGTTGTGGGACGACTCGTTAATGTAATTAAGGAAATCAAGGACATCACCACTGACCACAGATTGGCCAGGACCTTCTTTAATTCTCCAGGTTTGGACTTTACGTAGAGCATAAACAAAGAACGAATCAATCAAACAAATAAAAACGAGGGGCATTAAAGTCAACGTGGGATTAAAATGAGAGTAAAAACTTCCTTTATTTCTCTTTATAATTCCCTGTTACACTAATTCTCTGATCCTGGAGTTTCACTATCGCTTGGACACCATCAAGGTATAAAGTTTTTTAAGTATGCCGAAGCCATTATTGGATTACCTGATTCATGTCTGAAACGCTGGCCTCCCAGGAACTCCTTTAATGACCCAAACATGTGGAAATGTCTTGGAGTGAGGTCCGGACTATATGCGGGATGTGGCAGTAGCTCCCAGCTGAGTTCCTGTAATGCGCAAGTGGTGTTGGTGTGTGTACAGTTCCCACAGTGTGTGCAGTTCCCACAGACAGATGCATCACTTCCGAAAGTTGGCGACAATTTATCTTTTTTGATTTTGACGGATCGACTCAGTAAGATCAACTCATTGAATGTTCATGGGAACGACTGCAGTGGACTCCAAGCCACCTGGGCCAGGATCATCATTCACGGAAGTACAGCCTTCTTTAAAACGTTTGCACCATTCAAATGTTTTACTGCAGCAAAGACTAACCGCACTGTAATGTCAATAGTTTTTTTAAAGCCATCACAAGAATTAAAGAATATTAAAGATTAAAGAATATTAAAGAAGGCGGCACGGTGGTGTAGTAGTTACAGTAGCACTGTCGCCTTGCACCTCCAGGGTCCGGGTTCGATTCCCAGCCAGGTTCGATTCCTGTCTGTGTGCATGGAGTTTGCATGTTCTCCCCGTGTTGGTGAGTTTCCTCCTGGTAGTCCGGTTTCCTCCCATAGTCCAAGGACATGCAGATGCCATTTCCAAATTACCCGTAGTGTGTGAATGGGTGTGAATGAGTGTTTATATGTGTGTGTGCCCTGCGATGGATTGGCACCCTGTCCAGGATGTACCCCGCCTCGTGCCCTAAACCTCCTTGGGTAGGCTCCGGGTCCCCGCAACCCTGAAGACAGGATAAAGCGGTATAGAAGATGAGTGAGTGTGTGTGTATGTGTGTGCCCTGCAATTGATTGCCACCCTGTCCAGGATGTATGTGTGTGTGTATGTGTGTGCCTCGTGCCTTAAGTTTCCTGGGATAGGCTCCAGGCCCCACACAGCCCTGAATACAGGATAAAACATATCGACGGTGAGTGAGGGAGTGAGAATATTAAAGAATTAAAGCATGTCAGGGAATGCTGCTGTACGAACCCAATCAGTGATGGAGTGATGTTATTATTTTGCTATACTGGCAAATCATTGAAGTGTTTGATCCCTCTTGTGGCATGAAGGCATTAATTAACACAGACAGCAGGTGTGTCAGAAATTCTGTACTTTACTTTGTACTGTTTAAAGTTACTATCATAAAAAAAATACTATCATGAGTTGTAAATGTGTGCTTTTTCTTAATACCTTCTGTTTCTTTAACCCTGGACTGTGTTTGTGTGTGTGTCAGTGGGAAATACGTGCTTTTACGGCCAGTGCTCATACTATTGTTCTACGGAGCATGCAGTGTGTGGCCGACCCCGTGCTCTCGAGGGCTCTTTAGCAGCCATGTTGCCTGACCTTTCACTTGCGCCTCGCCGCACCTGGAGGAACCCTTGGAGGCGCTCGTACAGCCGCAGTAAGCTCGCCCTGTAGGTAAACCGTAGTGTCCGTGTGGTTGTAAGTGCAAAACACTTCTAGTACTACAGTGTGACATACAGTATACTGTACATGATCATTTTGACTATGTGACTAGAATGTAGTGAGCAGGATCTATAGTACAAAGTGTATATTGAAGGAATTCTTTGAAGCATGTAGGGGTGTTTATTTTAAATATAGGGAGGAAATGGTTGTTTGATTTTTATGCGGAGTGTGTGTACGTGTGTCTAAAAATGTGGCATGGAAAATGAATCAGTTGCAAAGTTATTTGTAGAATTTTCTACAGGAAACACAAGCAGGCATGCTGTTACAGGAGGTCATGAGTTACTTTCACAACCAAACTGATGATAGTATGTCTGAAAGTGGTTTATTCCTCTAACACTCTATATGCTTATACCATGTTATAGGTAGTCTGATGGTACTTCCATGATCCTTATAGTACTTGCTGATATAGTACACTATGGTACATGGTGGGCCATTTATATGGATACACCCTAATAAAATGGGAATGGTTGGTGATATTAACTTCCTGTTTGTGGCACATTAGTATATGTGAGGGGGAAAACTTTTCA
>JAQMYJ010000023.1:38439430-38450906 GCA_030014305.1 Clarias laeviceps | reverse complement strand
GTTCATGCTATACAGTGCTGTGTGCTAAATAAAGTACTCCCAGCCATTTGCATTGGGCAGCAAACAAGCTCACTCGTTCTCCAAGATCCTTCTGGCGGTAAAAAGCTACAATATACTCTTTTTTTTTTTAATAGACCTTATTTTAATACAGAACATTTGTTACAGAATTTTATGAATTTTATAATCAGTTTAGAGTCGTCTTATTTGTTGAGCTGCAGATTCTTGTAGATTTCATCCTCCCTGTAAAATATGAAAACATTGCAGACATTTGAATTTCTGAGAAAAAGGAAACGTATCCAAGGTCACATAGAGCTGCAAGAAATGAGGACAAAATTATAAAAGAAAGCACACAGGAAAGAAGTACAGAAATTTTGAAAAATAAATTTTACTCATATCTACACCAATAAAAAACAAGTTGCTGAAACAAGCGCGCTTCAGCAAGTGTTTATGTGTTCACTTTGTGTGCAATTGAAATAAGTAAGCAATTAAAGCATGACTGTGTAATCTGAACAAAAAAAAATCACAGTAACTTAATCAGGACATTTAAGGAGCACGCTAGTGAGACTATTTTGTATAACTAGTGAGACTATTTTGTATAACTCTTGAGTTTGACACAAACTCAGGATCTCTTGTAGTATATGAACAATTTCTACTATGACTTCTCAGAATATTTCGTTATTCGTTACTTTTGAAATCCCCAGTATTGTTGTAGCACGTAGAAAATTTACAACTAAACAAAAACAGAAAGAAATTTGCGAGTGATCCTAAAAATTATATATACAGCTCTGGAAAAAAAATTACAGACCACTGCAATTTACTCCAGAAAACTTCTGGAACGTCATCAAGATGAAGCAGTATATATTTGCAAGTATATATTTGCAAGGGAGGAGGACCACAGTAACTCAGAAACCAGAGAATGATACCCAGTTACAGATATGAAAAATATATTTGGAGATAGCGTGGGATTATTAATTAGGAAAATTAATTAAAGGAAACAAAGGAAAACTGAGAACACAAAATAAACAGCTGCGCAAGACCAGACGGGGCTCTGAAAACTAGACATAAAAACCAATATCTTCTCAGGGCCTATGCCCTTACCGAGGATATATTAGAGAGAATTTCTTTATTTGTGCTTTGCACTATGAACTTGAACTAAGAGCACATGCTGAACTGAGGCGTGTCACTCTCTCTATCTCTCCGGCGCCTTAGGAAGACTGTCTTGTATTTTATGTGCACTTTGTCTTTTTTCTTTTCTTTTTTTTGGCCCTGATGCCTTAGCAGTGCTACTTAAATGATCGCAGATCATAAATATACACGCCACCAGGTGAAGCGTGTTCAGGCTGATTGCAGGGTGGTTTCAGCAGCCCTTCATCCACTTTAGTGTGCAAGAATAAAAATCGTAACATATCCCGACGCCTGGTTAATCTGCGCGCCTACCCGCAGTCATGAACTACATGGGAATAGTAATAGTAAAAGAGCAATCCAAGCCCTCGACAACAGACACTGTTTGTGGGGATTTCACTGGACTCTCAACTAATGATGACCTCTTTATCCCCTCTAAGGGTGAGAAAATTGTCCAGTTTGGCCCAGTCATTTCATCTGAACAGGAAGATAATTCAGTTCCAGCAGCTGCCGGGTATGATAATGTGGATTGACTGTGGTTCCCCTCGCGCCTTCTCAGAGCTCATCCACTACAGTGGTAGGTAAACAGCTTCAAACTTCATCCCAAGTTAGACAGACATGTGAGATTGAGGGTGTACATTTATCAGCTACTTTTAAACCTACATATCTATAGTATAAGCATATTGAAAGCAATCTGAATTGAAAGCAATGAATGAGCAATTTGGTCTGGCTTTTAGATAAACTCCTTCCATGCAGCATCTGGTGGATATTCTGTGAAGCAGACACATTTATTTAAATTCTAATATGGTGCTTTTGGGATTCATCGGCACTCTGTGAGACGAATTGCCACCTTTCGCTGGGAAAAAACGTGCATTCTTTATGGCCACATCTGTATATGTGTCTGTGTATTATCTGTAGTACAAATTTTGTCATCTGTATTATGTACAAAACCATTCACTATTTCCAAACATACCTTAACAATCATTTATAAATTCAAAACAACATATTACATACTGTAACTGACCAGTTTTCAGATAGAAGCAAAAAAACAAACGCAGGTCTCTGGGTTTTGCATGAAAATAGAAAGGAGCAAGAAAAAGTTACCAGAAGAAGTCATATTCTCCAGCACACTCAGTAAACCTAACAGTTATTTTACTTACAGTACTGTATAAAAGTCTTGGACTTTTGAAAACATTTCTGCATGAATAATAAAAATATATATAAAGTGCATTAAAAAGTATAATAAAATAAACAGTCATTTGTTGTAAAACTTCTCTTCTAGAAAATGATCAGTAGAGTTAGATAGAGATCAGTGCAGTTTTAGAAGTAAAACAGTTATGAGGTTTTACTGGGCATGCTGGAGATTATGCCAAATTCTTCTGGTAACATTGTCACACTTGCTCCTTGTTTGGTTGGTTGGTTGGTAGTTAGAACTTTATTGTCATTGTATAGTACAGATACTCAGCAAATAAAATGCATTTTTATCATCTACCAGAAGGGCAAATAGTAGTGTATAGACATCAGTTGAAATATTGACATTGTGCAACTTATTAGGTGAAGGTTTATATATAAATGTATGTACAGTATATATGATGTGTTCATTTACATCACCTACCCAACAGCTCTTGGTTTGACGAGGCTCACAGTGGCGTATTCTACTTCCTCTTCCTGTTTTACAGAGTTTGGCAGTTGAACATTTGAGTAAAGAGCCACTTCATCTGTAGGGAATTGACTGAAAAAAACAGTTGAGTACTGAAAGTTGTCCTGATCTTCTGAGGAGGCTGACTGTGTGGGGTCAGAGGTCATGGCTAAGATGTTATCATATACATGAACAGAGTCATTCTGAAAAAAAGAGAGACAGAGAAAGAGGGTGTCTCATATGAATCTTACATGAATACACAAATAAAGACCTTAGAATGTCTATCATTTTTTAAGTTTTTGAAAAGTTGTATCTACTTAAACCTTTTTTAAGGAACAAATGATTTACACTTAAAAACTGCTTGGAATTTTCACTGCTTATCACTTTGTTAAAACTCACCTTGCTGCACTCCTCACAGCTGGTACTGTACATCGATGCTCTTTTCCTGTTGGAATGTGTGTAATAAAACAATTACGTCACCAGCATGTGAACCACACGGTGAGCTAAATTTGTGGGTTTTAATTTTGTCTGCATTTATTTGAGACCACCTGAATGTCTGCTTTACAAGAGGTTTACTGAGGATTCTGAGTGTGAAATTAATTGGTCTTAATTATTAACTCTTGTGATGTTAGCCTAATTGTGTTGGCTATGTATTAACTGGTTTATGTGTAAAGGGGTTTCATAGAATTGAAAACCCATAAAATTTTGGGTTCTTACCTCATCCACAGAATGATAGCAATGAATATCAGAACCAGAACGACAGTGACTGCAGTACCTGCATATTTCCCATGTCTGTTATCTGTATTAGTAAGCAACAACAAGCATGTTTAAAAGATGGATGGAAAACAAAGAGGCAAATATAATTAAAAAAAAAATGCAATGTATGATCTCACCGAACACAAAAAATGGCTTGCTCGTGATACGTGATTACCTGATGGATATGCCCATCCTGATGAATTGGATGATCCTAACTGATTTGTTGCTGTACAGACATAAAGTCCATCTGCTCCTAAGTGTAAAGTTACATTAATGCCATTTCCAGTCAGTTTCACACCTTCCTTTGTTCTTCTGGTCCAGGTGTAATTGCTGATGGGGTTTGAATCACTTTTGCACAACAGTGTGACTGAATCACCAGAAGCAGATGGAACGGAAGTCACAGTTGTTATTCGAGGAGCATCTGATCAGAAGAGATGTTTGATTAGATATTGAATGTTTTCAAATTTAGATAAAAAAAATGGTACCTACATAACACATCCAGTTGTGTTGGCGTAGAGTTGTGCTGTCCCAGATGGTTGCGAGCAGTGCAGTAATACAGTCCGCTGTGTTGGGAGCTGATGGTGCTGATGCTGTAATTCTGGCCTGTTGTCAGCAGTGTGTCTGCAGCTGCTCTGATCCAGGTGTAGTTGAGAACAGGAGGGTTTGCATCACTGCTACAGCTCAGAGTCACTGAATCTCCCTCCATTGTGTCTCCACAGGGAAAAACCACTGCTCTGGTTTTTTTAGGGGAATCTAAAAACAGGCACAAGGTCTTATGATTAAAAACACTGTGTCAGGGCCGGGGCTGAACGGGAGTGAACCCAATAGCAGACAGTCTTTTTGAAAGCATTATTAATGCTCAGAGAAGTTTAGCATGCAGCGCAGCAGGAGTAGAGGAGAGAAGCTGTGCGTGTGAGTGAGCGAATTACCAATATCATAATGGACAAGATATTTTGGGTTTTATGTGGGAGACATGGAAAGAGGGGTTTATGCATAGTGGATGGTAAGAGCACTCTGACTGTGCAAGGATTGATTATCTTGGAGATGGTGAATGGGCCCATGAATCTTACTGGAGAGTGTCTTAATGGGGATGTTGCGGGTGGCGAGCATGACTCTGTCTAACACAGTAGGTAGGGGTAGTAGAGCGGTGGCAATCCACCTGATTTTTAAACAGACATAGCGAAACAAAGGGGGCTGGTAGCCCAGACTGCAATGGAACAGTGAGAGACTCATGGATGCTGTGGGTAGGGAATAATGTGAATACTCTGTCCATAGTAGCTGGTCCTTGGAGGTCATACACCGAATGGCCTCCAGTCTCCAGATCCTGATTGGCTCTCTTGGTTTGGCCATTGGTCTGAAGGTGATAGCCTGTGGGTCGGCCGGGTGTAGCCCCGACCAGTTTGCAGAAGGCTTTCCAGAACTGGGATCCGCGATCAGAGACAATAACTACAGAAATGCCATGAAGGCGAAAGACATGTAGAATGAGCAGCTCAGCTGTTTCTTTGGCAGAGGGACGTTTAACGAAGGGGACAATGAACGGCTTTGGAGAGGCGGTCGACAATGCTTAGAATGCAGGCGTGGCAATGTGAATGTGGGAGTCCTGTGACGAAGTCTGAGAAGACGAAGTCTTGCTTCCTGGTCAGAAAGACAGGGAGTAGTTGAAGCAGGAGAAGAACAAGGACCATCTGGCCTGGCAAGCATTCAGGCGTTTGGGTGATTTGAGATATTCAAGGTTCTTGTGGACCGTTCAGATGAGAAACAGGACCTCTGCCCCTCGAGTCAGTGTCTCCATTCCTCCAGCGGCAGTTTTTTTTTCAGTAGCTCCCGGTCACCGGTCCCATAGTTCTTCTCTGTGACTGAGAGGCACAGAGAAGAAGTAACAGCAGGGATGTAGCTTGCCATCGGTTGGCGACTTCTGAGAGAGCATGGCCCCCACCCCAGAGTCTGAAGCGTCTACCTCCACAATGAACTTGATAGCAGGATCCGGCTGTGAGAGGATGGGTGCTCAGGTTAAGGCTGTTGACATTAGGGGAAGAGGGTAACAGTTCTTGATGGTTATCTCATTCGGGTCTCGGTAATCAATGCATAGACGTAGAGTCTTGTCTTTCATAGGCACAAAGAAAAATCCAGCTCCAGCTGGGGGCAAGGAAGGGCAGACGATTCTGCCAGTGAGGGATTCAGAGATATACAGTCTCCCCCTAGGAGGGGTTGAGCCTGGAAGGATCCACCCCACAGACAGTCATATTGTCTGTGGGGTGGTAGAGAGAGAGACCGCGACAGTCATATTGTCTGTGGGGTGGTAGAGAGAGAGACCGCGACTTGCTAAACCTGCATGAGGTCAGCGTAATCAGGAAGGACAGCTGAGAGGTTGGGGAACTCATTGTTCGGCCCACTTGCATGGGTTCCGGGTCTGACCTTGGGCTTGGGGATGAGGCAGGACTGGGAGGCTGTAGGGATGGAGAAGAAGATCTGTGTCCAGAGGAGGACAGCGGCATGTGAGCGCAGTATCTGTGTCAGACAAGCGTCCATGCACCCTGCTAAATCCATGAGTCTGTTTAAATCACTGGAAAGTTCCTGGTCTGTTCAACAAAGCAGGGTCTGTAATCGTTACTTCTCAATGAGGGCAGAGAAATCCGGGTGTGCATTCCAAGATCAATGGCGTTAAGCTGGCGAGATCATATACGTAGGGAGAAACAACGAGAGAGATAATCCAAAGAGCTAGGCACGAGACAAAATCCAGAAAACAGACGAGGTCAAACACAGAAATAGATCAGTAGGAAAAATCGCAAGAAATGAGAGGCACGCAAGTAAAATACATCGGGGAGGAGTGGAGCTTTCACCATTCTTTTAAAGCCATGAGTAAATTGTCAGAATGGTAACAGGTGTGCTCAGGTAATCATCAACCTTGGGTGGAATTATGACCTGGATGTACTGGGCTGAATGTGCGGGCTCATGACACACTGGGCCTTATTCATTATTACTTTTGTTTTTTAAAAACTGTTCACATGAGCATTAACACAAGAAATGTGGTATTTGAAAATGCAATTATGCATTTTCATATGAAAATGTTTGTATATTTTGAGCACTTATTTTTGTAGCACTTAAATTTACTGAGAAAGAGACTCAGTCATGTGTGCCTCAATTAATCAGCTTCAAACTGGACTGAGCCATAGAGTCAGTTTAAGTTCCAATTTATTTAAATTAGGAACATAACTTTATGACAGTTTTGGGAAGCTCAATCATATTATAAGTATAAATGAAAGCAATCCATAAATTAAGTCAAGTAAGAACTGCCATTCAACTGGACAAAAAGAAATTGTATGACAATTGACTATTCTCTGACAAATGACAGTATACTTTGTACTTTACATAAGTCCGTCACTAATTCTTTCTGTGGTTTATTGTGACTACCGTAGAGCTAAATCAGTGCATCTGTGTTTTTTTAATTTTGTCTGCATTTATATAAAACCATATTGTAGTGGGTTCAGGTGAGTGACAGCAGTGTCTACCCATCGAAGTGAGGTACCTCCCTATTTAAAGGTTGATTGGCTGAATGCATGCATTTCATTACAGTTGACCTTCAGAAGTGACTAATTGGTAAACTTAATATCTCATGAATCTGGTGTATTTCTGTCTATTTTTGATACTCATTGTTGTCAAGAGATATTCTATTAGATGGTGCCCATGTGGTATTGCTCAAGTCTTTTGCATTAATCGTTTTCTTGGTTTGTTGCAGGAGCTGAGGTTCTGCGATAGACTGGCCTTCCTCTCTGTGGTGGAGGTGGTTCTTTTCTTTTCGATTGTGTGCTGTGTTACCTGGAGTGTTTGAGAGTGTGATCATAGTGCACAGTGGCATGTGTGTGGAAGTGTGCCCTGGTAAAGGACAACCCTATCTTGTTTTCGGCCATTAGGAACCTTGGCTCTGTGGGTATTTTCTTTTGATTTTGTTTTATACCGAAATCTATCCATTCCAAGCAGGTTTTTCATTAATTTCTTTTTTTGTAATTTGTTTTCTTTTGTTTGAAGTGGTTTTTTTTTGGTTTATCTTGTTTTTAGTGTGATTTTAAGCAATTGTGTCTCACACTTTCTTTTTTTATATCTTATTCACGTCTCCTGCCTACTCTTTAAGTAATTGAACCGGTGTGCTTTATACCTAAATTGAGTGGTTTAAATATCTTGAGTTGAGTTCCTAGGGTGACATAGTCGGATTTTCTTAGTGTTAAATACACCCTCCCGCCACAATATGAATGCCTGCTTTACAAGAGGTATACTGAGGATTTTGAGGTCTAATTCACATGAAGACATTGTGTGGAGGCTGTATGTGTCGTTTAATGTGTTGTGCATGTGGCATGAGAGTTTTTGACAAGAATTTTATAAAATTTTAATAGTGCCACCTGCAGTACAGGAGCACTTGCATCTCAATACTAAGCAGCTCAGAGTATAGCATGTAACTCACAAAGGTGGTTTTGTTCTCATCCCTTACAGATCATCTCTACATTGGGCATGCTGGTAGTTTTAGTGTATGTGTGTGGTAGCTGAGGGTGTTGCAATGGCTGCGCTGCATTAAAAATTTAGTAGATGATGCACTAATGGCCATTTCTTTTACCATTTAATGACTGTTTTTTCTTATTTTCAGCTCTCAGATTTAATGTTACAAAATTTTAAATCAGCTATGCTGTGAATGAGCCTGGCAATTCATGGTATTTGGCATTTATAAATAAAGATATGTGACTGTAAAGAAAAATCTGCACTACCAAAACTCTGGTAAAGATTATGGCATTAATATTACATTTTCAGCTTTTTAAAATATTGTACATGCAATTTAGGTAAAGACTGTTACAATGTAAATATTTTCAACGTTAACTTTCTAATACCCAAACTGGAACTGGTTTCCGCAGGCAAGAATGTTTGCATTCAAGAAATGCAAATCTTGTTTTTAGATTAAGGCATGGCACTTACAAAAGACATCCAGTTGTGTTGGTGTAGAGCTGTTCTGTCCCAGCTGGTTGTGAGCAGTGCAGTAGTAGAGTCCGCTGTGTTGGGAGCTGATGTTGCTGATGCTGTAATTCTGGTCTGTTGTCAGTAGTGTGTCTGCAGCTGCTCTCTGCTTAAACCAGGTGTAAGTGAGAACAGGAGGGTTTGCATCACTGCTACAGCTCAGAGTCACTGAATCCCCCTCCACTGTGTCTCCAGAGGGAAGAACGACTGCTCTGGTGTTTTTAGGGGAATCTAAAAACAGGCATAAGATCTTTATATTAAAAACACTGGACCTCATTTTTTCTTTTTTTTACTGTTCACATGAGGATCCACACAAAAATCATGGTATTTGAAAATCCAATTATAAATCCATTTTGAAAATATTCGTATTGCATGAGCTCCTATTTTTGAGAGCCTGTACATCTGAGCCTCAATTAATCAGCTTCAATCTGGATTGAGCTACAGTATTGAGTCAGTGTAATTTTTCATTTATTTAAATTAGGAACATAACTTTATGATAGTTTTTGGAAGCTAAATTATTTTAAGTAGGCTATAAACAAAAGTAGTCCATAAATGAAATCAAGTAAGAGCAGTCATTAAGCTGGGCAAAAAGAAATGCTTTTGTATAACAGGAAGTCACAGTACACTTAGTATTTTGAGGAAATCTAAGTTTGTCATGCTTGCAGGAACTCCATCTCCACATTTGCTTACTCTTTCTGTGGTTTCATGTGCACAACATGTTGAGTTAAATCAGTGCACCTGTGACATCTGTGGCTTTTAGTTGTGTTTGCATTTATGTGAAACCATGTGAATGCTTGCTTTAATGCCTCAAGCCGTATACTGAAGATTTTGAGGAGTAACTCACATGGAGTTTAATGTGTCGTGCATATGGCCACAATTGTTCTAGAAGAAAGAACCACTGCACTGGTGTTTTTAGGGAATCTGGTTAGAAAATTATGAAGAATTAGAAATGACACTTATTTGATGAATTTTAGTGATAATAGAATCCCTAAATACTGGCACTGGTTTTCACTGATGTATTCAACCTGTCGCTGGCGCAGGCTAGTGTTCCAACATGCCTAAAAGAAATCTACTATCATACTGGTACCTAAGCAACCTACTGCATCATGCTTGAGCCACGTCCATTTAGTTCACATGAATTGCACTAACTCCCATTATTATGAAATGCTTTGCAAAATTGTGATGAGTCACATCAAAGTGGGTCTACTACCAACACTGGACTACTACCAGTTTCCATGAGTAACTACAACATGATCATGAAGTATGCATGATATATGGATGGAGTATGGATGACAGTTGGATTTAACTGGACCAGACCCTTGTAGTGGAAATTAGCTTTTGATATATGGAATATCATTCTGCTCTTGCTGAACCAGCCTTTAAGGTTCCAGTGTTAATGTACTATTGCATGAAATGGCCCGTTAGGAAATAGATATTGTTGACCGTACATTCACACACAGTTTGGGCTCCAATACGTAATGTTCTATTATGGCGTGATCTCTTTTCCACTTGGGAGTATTAACAGTTCTGAGGCACTTTAAAAGCACTTAAAAGCACTAAATATAACAGCCTTATCTAGTTCATGATGGAGAAGTGTAAGGAAAATCCACACTCACACACTGGAGGAGAGAGGAGACTGTCATGGCCTTCAACAGCACAGCTGTAACTGACCGCACCACTGACTGCAGCTACAGAGCAGGAGGCAGATTTACAGTCAGACACACGCTGTCCGTTCTTGTACCAGATGTAAGTGGGGTTGTTAGACAGAGTGCAGGTGGTGATACAGATCAGTGTCATGTACTGGTCTCTCCAGTCTGATACTATAACCTTCAGATCTGAAATTAATAAGCATGAGTCATAATTATTTCCATCTACAGTATACTGTGCTAATTTCTCTAGAGTAAATGTACAGTATACAGTACACATTACCGGTGACAGACAGAGAGACTCCAGGTCGTCCTGTGTACTTTCCTTTAGTGTCATTAGTGTAGAATCTGAATTTGTATGTCTGAGTGTCGCTCTCTCTCAGGTTAGTGATTCTCAGACTACAGTTATTCTGGGAGCTCTGTGTGTACTGCACTCGGCCCCGATACTCCTCATCATCTCTCACATCCACAGGCTCAACATCAACAGCCTGATCTTTAATGAACCAGAACTCTTTTGTGATATTGTACTGATGAGGGAAGGTATAATAACTGTACATGTCCACTGATGAGCCAATCAGAGAGCAGATAGTCTGGGTGGAATAAGTCACACTCCAGCAGCTCTTCTCTCCAAATAAACCTGAAACAAATAACCCTGAATTAGAACCGACATCTAAATTAGAAAAATAAAGGTCATATACTATATACAGCATTACTCAGTCATGTATATGAGTTATTGTAATCTAACAAGCTGGCAGTGAGATGCTGACAGAGTGAGTGAAGTGTAATGTGAGTTCTTACAGACAGGAGGAGAGCGAAGATCCTCATCTCCTCTTACAGCACAGAAATAGCTGCCTGCATCCCAATCACCCGTAGATACTGTTAGTTCATTTCCCTTCTGGTAATCGACACGATGTCCGTTCTTGTACCAGATGTAATTTGGGTTGTTAGACAGAGCGCAGGTGGTGCGACATCTCAGCTTCTTTTGATTCTTATCCATGTATGATACAACACTCAGATCTGAAAGTAAAATTTTTTTTTCATGTAGTATTTTAATGGCAATGATCTCAGACTTTTGAAACCCACAGGTAACCTGCAGATACTCAGTGTGTGTGTGAGAGTGTGTGTGTGTGTGTGTGTGTCACTACCTGTTACAGTCAGATTAAATCCAGATGAGGCTGATATCCAGTCACTTCTCTGTGTTTGAAATCTGAAGTTATAAACTCCAGAGTCACTCACTCTCACATCCCACAGTGTCAACTCACAGTCAGACGTCACTGTGCTTACAGACACTCGTCCTGAGTATTGTGGATCTGTG
>JAQMYJ010000023.1:38411606-38424691 GCA_030014305.1 Clarias laeviceps | reverse complement strand
TTTGATTGTGTTAAGCTGCTTTGGGACAATGTCAATTGTTAAAAGCGCTATACAAATAAAAATTGAATTGAATTGAATTACTATAAATGTGATTTTGTGTTCTTACCTCATCCACAGAATGACAGCCATGAACGACAAAACCAAAGCGACAGTGATTCCACAACCTGCATATTTTGCAGTTCTGTCTTCTGAAATAATCAGCATGTGAAAAAGATGGATGAAAAAAAAAAGAATCACATGTCTTGTAATTAAGCCAAAGAGGATGAAACAAACATAAAAAAAATGCATTCAGAGTACCTGAATATACCCAATCTAATGAACTGGATGATCCTAACTCATTTCTTGTGGTACAGTAGTAAAATCCATCCGCTCCTGAGGGTAATGTTAAATTGGTGCCATTTTGAATGAGTTTCACACCTCCTTCTGTTTTACTGTACCAGATGTAAGAGCTTATGGGGTTGGAGTCACTTTTGCACAACAATGTGACCGAATCACCAGACACGGATGGAATGGCAGTCACAATCGGGATTCGAGGAGCATCTAATCAGAAGTAACAGGTTAGTTACAAAATGTATTACATTAAAAGAATAAAGTATGGTAGACTAAAAAAGGTATATGTACATAACACATCCAGTTGTGTTGCTGTAGAGTTCTGCTGTCCCAGCTGGTTGTGAGCGGTGCAGTAATACAGTCCGCTGTGCTGTGAGCTGATGTTGCTGATGCTGTAATTCTGGCCTGTTGTCAGCAGTGTGTCTGCAGCTGCTCTCTGTTTAAACCAGGAGTAAGTGAGAACAGGAGGGTTTGCATCACTGCTACAGCTCAGAGTCACTGAATCCCCCTCCACTGTGTCTCCAGAGGAAAGAACCACTGCTCTGGTGTTTTTAGGGAGATCTGAGAAAAAGCCACTTATTATTAAAACCCAAACTATGGTGCTCATGTAGCAAGCTTAATATAAAGGACTTCTTACATTTTTACAGAAGCATTTAAAAATGTAATAGGAATTAAGTTCCATTGAGTTTGCCAAACTTTTTTCTCTGCAAAAGCTCCTGAAGTTGGGGACAGAGACTCACTAATGTGAACCTTAATTAACAAGTCATGCCATGTATAAGCTTTGTCATGTGTGGTCAAGGTTCAAGCAGCTGCACAGTGTGTGTGGTTGGTATATAAATCTATTTGAATATTAACACATTAAGAAATATATATTTATAGTATGCAATATTATATCTCAAGTATGCAATATTGTATGTAAGGCTTGCAAAGCTTTGTACAAGCCTTTATCATTCAGATGGATAGCAACAAAATCCTCCTTACAAAAGCTTTTATGAACATGAATTTTAGGTTCAGTTTGGTATATGAAGATATTTACACATATTAAATCATTTTTAAAAGAATTTTTTTTTTCTGATTTTTACTTTTATAATTTGGTTACCAAGTGTTTAGCTAGTTATAATGACAATTAGCTCTGGAAGCAACAATCTATATAAATAAAAGAAATCTTTTGTTTGTACATTGGTCAGAACTCACTCTTTCAATTATATCATTAGGTTTCATGAATTGGAGAAACAGTTCTCAGTACAGTATGTAACTTTTGAAAAGTGAATCTTCAAAGATGCGGGAAGTTTAAAATTAGTTTGTCTCATATGTTTTGAAACCGTGATAAAACAGTAATATGGCCATAATAAATCAGTAATATGGAACACCACTATGAGATAAAACATGGGTCATTAGAGCATATGACGAAAGAAGTACAACTTAGCGTAAACAAGGCGTAAGATACTCGACCTTACAAAAGTTTATTTCTTTGTATTAATAAGTTCGGCAGAGAGTTACATGGGCTTCAACCTAAAATAATAATATCAATGGTTACATTAAAGCTGATCAGCTTATTTTTATCTTTAACCTTTCAACTATTTTTAAAAACTCTTTACGGTAGTAAGTAAATAAAAAAGCCAACTTAGCTTTAGAAATATCAAGTGTGTTAAAATATTTATGAGCGTTAAATGCTGAGATCAAGGCAGGACCACTTACGTAACACATCCAGATGTGTTGGTGTGGAGTTGTGCTGTCCGAACTGGTTGTGAGCGGTGCAGTAGTAAAGTCCGCTGTCCTGGGAGCTGATGCTGCTGATGATGTAAGTTTGGCCTGTTGTCAGCAGTGTGTCTGCAGCCGCACTCTGTTTAAACCAGGAGTAGTTGAGAACAGGAGGGTTTGCATCACTGCTACAGCTCAGAGTCACTGAATCCCCCTCCACTGTGTCTCCAGAGGAAAGAAGCACTGCTCTGGTGTTTTTAGGAGAATCTAATTGGGAGATAAAAAAAATAATAATAATTGACATTACATACATATTAGTTTGCATATTTTAGTCAGAATGAAATTCCTTAAACTGATGTTACAGTATGTACAGTACCCCATGATGGCTGGAGGTGGTAAAGAGAGAATTGTGGTGACTAGGGCGTTTCAAGACCTCCAGGAAAAAGATGGTAGGACCAGACAAGCAGTGCTGGAGAACTGGAGGGAATGTGGTGCAGTGCGGCGTGTGATTAGAGCTGAGAGATGGGTGTGTACTGGGGCATTTTTAGCTTTGTAGGCAAGCATCAGTGGATTGATTTGATGCAGGCAGCTACAGGATGCCAATGCAGGGAGCGGAAAAGTGGGGAGAACTTGGGAAGGTTGAAAACAAGCCATGAAGGCCATCTTCCAATCACCGCCTGCCTTGATGTTAATTGTAAGTTGTATGCACTCCGTAAATCTATCTTTGAAATTATTCTGACTTTTTTATTTTTATTTATTAAAAACCTTTATATGTAACATATTGCTTTCATGTAGACTAACCATACTTTAATCCTCTTACCTCTTAGTATGTTCTGTAATCTGTATTATATACATATGTTAATTGTGTTTGGAACATCTCAAATGTTGCTTATTTTACCGTATTTTAAGTACCATTGTTTGTAGTAGTATATCTTTGTAGTGGCTTAGTTTGGGTGGTAAATGTTACATTTTGTTTAGTATGTTGATGTGTGAGGCTGAGATGATGACAGCATGAGTAAAGTGTAAAGTGAGTACTTACAGACAGCAGGAGAACGAAGACCTTCATGTCCTTTTACAGCACAGGAGTAGCTGCCCGCATCCCCACTAATGACATACAGTTCACTTCTGTACTGGTTTATAACGCGCTCTCCGTTCTTGTACCAGATGTAAGTGGGCTTGTTAGACAGAGTGCAGGTGGTGATGCAGCTCAGCTTCTTCCACTTCCAGTTATACCAATCGGATACTGTAACTGTCAAATCTGTCAACAACAACCAGGGTTGGTTTTATTTTCCAATGTACAATGTTCTTACTGTTAACCGAATGTTTTCATGCAGCATTACCTGTGACAGACAGAGAGACTCCAGGTTCACCAGTATATTTATGCCAATCATTGTAGAATCTGAATCTGTATGTTTGAGCATCTCTCTCCCTCAGGTTAGTGATTCTCAGACTACAGTTATTCTGGGAGCTCTGTATGTACTGCACTCGGCCCTGATACTCCTCATCCTCTCTCATATCCACAGCCTGACCATCGGCCTGCTGTTTAATGAACCAGAAGACCGTTGAGACCTTGTAATCATGAGGGAAGGTGTAATAACTACTGATGTCCACTGATGATCCAATTAGAGAGCAGATTGTTTGGGTGGAGTAAGTCACACTCCAACAGCTCTTCTCATCATAAACACCTAAAAGAAATTTGAACATTAATTGACATAAAATCTAAAGGATCACTCAGTCTTACATTACTTTGTATGATTTTATCTTATGTTCTTACAGACAGCAGGAGAACGAAGCTCCTCATGTCCTCTTACAGCACAGGAGTAGCTGCCTGCATCCCCACTACTGATAGACAGATACTCATCATTTCTGTCCTGATTAGTAAGACGCTGTCCGTTCTTGTACCAGATGTAAGTGGGGTTGTTAGACGGAGTGCAGGTGCCGGTACAACTCAGCTTCTTCCACTTCCAGTTATGCCAATCTGATACTGTAACTCTCAGATCTGCCAACAAAAAGCATGGTTTTGTTTGGTTTTCAATTGTACAATGTTCATATAGTTAATTTGATGTTTTTTCATATAGTACTACCTGTGACCGACAGAGAGACTCCAGGTTCACCAGTGTATTTTTCCCAGTTAGTGTGGAATCTGAACCAGTACGTTTGAGAGTCTGTCGTTCTCAGGTTAGTGATTCTCAGACTATAGTTATTCTGGGAGCTCTGTGTGTACTGCACTCTGCCCTGATACTCTTCATTCTCTTGCACATCCACAGGCTCATCACCAAACTGATCTTTAATGAACCAAAAAACTTTTATGATGTTGTTATATGGAGAGGTGTAATAACTGTGTATGTCCACTGATGAGCCAGTCAGAGCACAGATAGTCTGGGTGGAGTAAGTCACACTCCAGCAGCTCTTTTCAAAAACACCTGAAACACCTGAAAAAAAAAAAAAAAAAAGCATTTCTAAGTCATGACTTACTGTATGGAGCTTATTTTTATCTACATTAGTGAACTGTGCCTTTCAGACTTGGGACTTCCGGGGGTTTCAAATCAGAAACTAAAACAAACTAAAAACCATTCACCTAAACCAGAATTGTAAATTGATTACAGAATATCTGATCATTAATAAAGGTTTTGCAACATTTGTATGCTCTAAAATTTATATAATAACCAATTGAGCATTATATTCCAAAGAATATTTAAACAAAAAAGGAAAACAAATCATGCATTTAAAGGGACATTGAAAACATTATGTATTACAAATTCAAGGGCAGAAGAGTAACACACTAATTCATTTGACCAAAACAATTAAATATAACGAGCTTAGCAGTGCTGTTTATTTAAAAATACTGCTTCCGTTTTTTCCATCTGTATGAAGGGGCAATGAAACAATCAGAAAAGAAAACTTTGGCTTTTAAATCCAACGGGATATCTTTTTATTTTATAAAGTGTTCACACACAAATTTTACTCAATAAAACCAAATAAAACAGTTTAATAAACCCACAACAAAAGCCACAGATTTTGCTCCTTCAGTCAACCACTACTGGTTTCATAGCAAAGCCAAGTCACACATCAGATACTGTACAGCTAACTACACCTACAGAAACTCATTCTTCTTGATTGTACTGTAACAGTGTAAAACCCCGCCAAGATTCTGGGTATCTCCACTAACAGTCACCAAAATCTGATTGGTTTATTAATCTTTATTCATGCCATTATTCACTTATATGGTAAGAGCTTTCAGTCTAAATTCCAAGTGAAAGCTTTTACAAGAGATGTTCAAGTCAAACCATGACTTTCTGATTGAACGATTGAAACCAACTGACACTTACAGAAGACTTCAAGCACTGTACTATGATGAGACTTTTAGCCACAGAAAAACAATTGAAAGGTGCAAACATTTTAAAGAAGGCAGTATGTATGGGATGAGAATCACGGCCGAGGTGGCTCAGAGCCCACTACAGTTCCCACGAATCTTCAGCGAGTAGAATGCCTGATCCCTGAAAATGAGCAGATAATCTATTGCCAACTTGCAAGAGATGCATCTGTCTGTTGGAATTGTACACAGAATCATTCACCAACAACACTTGCACATTACAGGAACTCAGCTGGGAGTTATTTCTACATCCTCGTACTGTCCTGACCTTGTTCCAAGCCATTTCTACATGTTTGGGCCATTAAAAGAGTTCCTGGGAGGCCAACGTTTTAGAAATGAAGCACTCAGTCGGATCATGGCATTCTGAGAAAACATGAATTTTCAGGAATATTACTCCTTCACTGAGGGTCAAGAAGGTCTAAAGTTTTCGCCACTGGTTATATCTAACAGAACCTGCCAGTGAAGTGTAAAGTGAGTTCTTACAGACAGCAGGAGAGCGAAGCTCCTCGTTTCCAACTACAGCACAGGAGTAGCTGCCTGCAGTCTCACTTCTGACAGAGTAATACTCAGTGTATCTG
Source organism: Clarias laeviceps (assembly GCA_030014305.1). Classification (NCBI taxonomy): domain Eukaryota; kingdom Metazoa; phylum Chordata; class Actinopteri; order Siluriformes; family Clariidae; genus Clarias; species Clarias laeviceps. The sequence continues at coordinate 38,418,709 of JAQMYJ010000023.1, read as the reverse complement.
TACTGGTTAGTAAGACGCTCTCCGTTCTTGTACCAGATGTAAGTGGGCTTGTTAGACAGAGTGCAGGTGGTGACACAGTTTAACGTCTTTTGCCTGCTAACCTGTCTGTAGTCTGTTACTTCAACCTTGAGATCTGCAAACAATAAGCATGCTTTGTAAATATATCTTGACATTGTAAATTTACTTAAATCCATGTTTAATTGTGTGACATTACCTGTGATAGACAGAGAGACTCCATAGTCACCAGTGTAATTACCCCCATCTGTGTAAAATCTGAATCTGTATGTTTGAGCGTCTGTCTCTCTCAGGTTAGTGATTCTCAGACTACAGTCAGTCTGGGAGCTCTGTGTGTACTGCACTCGACCCTGATACTCCTCATCCTCTCTCACATCCACAGGCTCAGCATCAGACTGCTCAGTAATGAACCACACAGATTCGATTACTGTCAGGCCTGCAGGATGTTTATAAGAGCAGGAGAGATCAATCGATGTGCCTTTCAAAGCACACACATGGTTACGAGTGTAAGTCACACCCCAACATCCTTTACCCAGCACACCTGAAACGCACAAAGAAACAGAGAAGCACAAAACTTGTTTGCTCAAGTCTATGTTTAATATTATTTGAGGGTAGTATCCGAAATCTTCTCAGTAGAATTCTCTCAATATGTTTAATATCTATACGTTGTCTGTGAAAGCTATTCAATTAGCTTAAATTCTGCAAAACTTTATTTTATTTGTATAGCACTTTTAACAATAGACCATTTTACAAATCAGCTTTATACCCCCATTCCACTCAGCCAAATCTGCTACCGTCATCTACCACTGGCTCCGGATTCAAATTCAAATTTTACACAGTATGATATGAAGTGAAATGCTTATATGACTGCTGTTGACCTCAATATTACAAAAGAAGGTTCAAAAGAAAGTTTTAGTGCGAATAAGAGAATTTAAAAACTTTTCAATTGACATGATATAAAAGCAATAACATAATGAAAATAAAAATGAAAATAAAATGGGAGAATAAAATAGAAATCGAAAAAATCTAAAAATATATAATAAAAATTGAAAAATGTATATAGTAAAATGAAATATATTTGAAATGTAATATAGTGCAGTGTAGAACCGTGTCCAGTTATTGGCAAGATAATGTGCAAGATTGCAGTTCAAGTTCACAGTGTGCAAAAATGTGCAAATGTTCCATTGTGAACGTAAATGTGTCCTAGTGAAACATTTGCAGTCCTGAGGTGTGCAAAATGTGCAAGCGTGTGAGTGTTAAGTCCTATGTGGTGTTGAGATTGAGAGCTCGTATAGCCTGCGGGAAGAAGCTCCTCCTCAGTCTCTCAGTGTTGGCCTTAAGCGAGAGGAACCGCTTTCCTGACTGCAACAGAGAGAACAGTCCATTATTTGGATGGCTTTCACTATCTTCCTGGCCTTGGTCCAGCACCACTTGTTGTTAATTGATTTAAGGTCAGAAAGCTCGGTGCAGATGATGTGTTTAGCCCTCTTTAGGGCTCGCCTGTCCTGCATGGTGCTGTTCCCGAACCAGGGTGAGATGTTTCCCGTCAGGTTGCTCTCTATCGTGCAGGAGTAGAAGTTCCTCAGCACTTTGGAGGGCAGTCTAAAGCCTCTTTTAGAGCGTGCACCGATTAGAAAGTCCAGTAGCCCAACAGACCCCGAGCTACACTGTGTTTTATAGCATGGGGAAAAGCCTGGGATCCATTAAAGGAGATAACTCACCAGCTGTGTCTATTCTTGCAGCCCCGCCCCTCCGCACATATGCAGAAGGGGAGGCCGCCTACCTAGTGAGCTTCAGAGGGAGCGAGGATAATATTAGATTTGGGCACACGCCCATTACAGGCGCATGCAGTGACACAGCCACAGTAATGTCATGGTGATCCCTAGGGTATCCGTATGGGATTATTCTCAGCAGTGACTGACTTTCAGGTGATGGAAACTCCAACCAGAGTGGGGCATCAGATTGTGTCAGAGCAGCCCAGAAAGAAAAAGAATTCATGATCATCCTTAATTTGGTTTGTAGCATATGTAGCCCGACAGAGTAAGAAAAACAGACAGAGAGAGAGATACAGTAGAATGCCAATTTATCTGTCTACCCAAAATCACTACATCACCAAACTGTGCTTCACAATGTTTAAAGAAACATTTTAATTTCTTTGAGTTTTGATCCTTTCAATTGAAAAGGATTTAGTAGGAATTTTATTTCACTAATGCATTTTAAATGATTGAACATTTGAATTCCACAATCTGATTTGGCACTAAATATCAACAGAGATTTGACTCTGACACACTTACACACTGAAGGAGACCGGTGTTCACTCTCATACACCGTACAGGAATAGCTGCCTTCATCATATGGACTGGTTGAGTCAAGCACAATGGATGCATCAGTTGTGTATTTATTGTATAGGCCATTCCTGTACCAGTAAAAACGGGATGTGCTGAGGCTACAGGTGGAGCTACAGGTCACTTTCACTTCTCTCTGTCCTACAGTGTTAGGATCCACTTTGACCTGCAAGTCTAATCAAATTATATAAATACTTCATACTTTGATACATATGAAACAATAAAGTATGTGGTGTGGTGTGTGTGTCTATACCTGTAACAGTCAAATGAACTCCAGATGAATCGGAACTCTGGTCATTTTTCCGTTTTTTTAATCCAAAGTTATAAACTCCAGAGTCACTCACTCTCACATTCCTCACTGTCAGACCACAGTCAGACCACACCGTGCTTACAGACACTCGTCCTGAGTATTGGGGGTCTTTCCTGAGGTCTTGTGATTTTCCTTCAGAGCCCTGGGATCGATACCACTCTTTCTCTGTGTAATAATAATAGCTTGAATATGTACAGGGAATATTTACTGTAGATCCAGTAACTGCACAGATTCTTTGTGAGGAAAGGGTTACAGTGTCCTGAGCCTGAATTCCTGGAATACACATACATAGAGGATCATCAGAAGTTCATCACATTTGTGCAAGTACCTTACTCACTTGCACAACTCTCCATGGACAACATGCTGGATCCCACAACCCAAGGAATGTGTTCCTGCAGGAGGTGGGTCATGCCCCAGAACAGCATTTATGCAAATTGATGTTAAGTCAGTTTGTGCGATATTGGTATTCACACGAAAGCTTCGGGAGGCCTGACTAAGGTGGGTACTGGCAGAAGAGTGCAACACCAAGGAGATCATCAAACTGGTGCGGTTAATTGCCTGGCTGCCATAGGGGACAACAAAGTGGCTCCAGTGCTACTGACTTGCAGCAATAACAGAGACATGTCTGGTTGAGGAGCATTTGCTGGCATATCTGGGAGCAGGCAGTTCTCCAGTCATGACCTCTCCTTCTCTCTCTCTCTCTCTCTCTCTCTCGCTCTCATCCCCCAACTACTGTTATGGACATTATTACTCTGTTTACTCTGCGGGACTAATGCTGCTCTTCCCCACCTGAAAACGCTGGGACTGGAAGTAAATCCAGTCATGATAACCTCACAACACACAGAGACTCCTCCAAATGTGGTTATGTGCAGCTGCCTCACTGATTACCTAAAGAAATATGGTGTTGGATGAACTTAAAGTTATGTTAGACATGGGGTTGATTAATAAAGCAGCCTGTTGGTTTCGGTGCCATGGGTTGTTCTGGTATAGACTATAGAAAGTCAATGCAGTGTCTAAATTTACTATAACGCATACAGTATGACTCAAATTGATAACCGACTGAAACTGTTTAGACATACGTAGCTCACTTTTATTCAACACTATATTTAACAAAGGGATACGGGACAATTCTTTTCACTCCAATATCCAAGCCTTTTCCACACTATTACACTATTTGGTGAGACTTCCATGCAGTGTTATAGCCAGCCAAGCGGAATGCAGCATAAATGACCAAACAGGTCAAAGGGTTACATTTCTAAGGCGTATATTAAATATTAAGTTAAATGATAAAAGAAGAACAGGGTGAAAACTAATAATAAAATAAAGAACCGAAGCACCAAGACAGAGTTAGCATGGCAGACATGCAATTGAGAATCTCTTTCTGTCTCCCAGGGGTGAGGCAGTTTTATACAGTGCTGCTTAAAAGCATTTGACTGATTTTAATTCCTGATAAAAAAAAAATTAGTTTGCATATTTGTCACAATTAAATTATTCTGATCATTAAGCAAATTTTAATATTACACAAAGATCCCCTGAGTAAATACAGCATACACTTTTTAAATTATGATTTTATTTATTAAGGGAAAAAAGCTGTCCAAACCTGACTGGTCCTAATTGAAAACTGACCATAACCATAATAACTCGTCATGACAACTCGTCTGCGATAACCTGAGTAAATGAGTATTTCACATAGCTATGAAGGATTTTTTTTTGAGCCATTCAGTAGTGGACTTGGTGTGTTTCAGATCCTTGTCCTGCTGCATAACCCACTCAAGCTTGAGGTCATGAACTTATGACCCAACATTGTCCTTCAGGATCTTCTGGTAGAGCCCAGAATTCATGGTCCCATCAATTATGGCAAGTCCACCAGGTCCTGAAGTTGCAAAGCAGCCATAGCACATCACACTGCCATCACCATGTTTGTCTGCTGTTATGATGTTCCTATGGGTTAGTTTTACGCCAGATCAAACAGGATGCACACCTTCCAAAAAGTTCAACTTTTGTCTCATCAGTCCACAGAATATTTGCTCAGAAGTCTTGGGGATAATCAAGATGTTTTTTTGGCAAATGTGAGCCTTTGTGTTTCTTTTTGGTCAGCAGTGGCTTTTGACTGTCCCATAGATGCCATTTTTGCCCAGTCTCTTTCTTATTGTTGGATCATTAACACTGAACTTAACTGAGGCAAGTGAGGCCTGCAGTTCTTTAGATGTTATTCTGGGTTCTTTTTGAGCTCCGGAATGAGTCCTCATTGTGCTCTTGAAGTAATTTTAGTAGACTAGCCACTTCTTGGAAGGTTCACCACTATTCCAAGTTTTCTCTGTTTGTGGATAATGGCTCTTACTGTGATTTGCTGGAGTCCCAAAGCCTTAGAAATGGTTTTGTAATCTTTTCCAGAATGATACATGTCAATTAATTTGTTTCTCACATACTGTTGCTTTTTTTTTTTTTTAGACATGTGTTGCTTTTTTTAATTTTTTTATTTAGCGTCACTTTGTCAGACAAGTTCTATTTGAGTGATTTCTTGATTCAACAGATCTGGCAGTAAACAGGGCTGGGTGTGGCAAGTGAAATGTATCTCAGCTTCAAAATGTGAACTAATCACAGTTTATTCATGACTTAGCAAGGGGGAAATGACATTTTCACCTAGAGCCAGTTAGGTTTGGACAGCTTTTTTCATTTTCTGAATTAAATTTTTATTTAAAAATTGCATTTTTAACATTGTACATCAAGCTAAACACACTGCAATGTTCATGCATGTAATTCAGTGCTAAAACACCTTACATGGGAGGTAATTAATGTGTATCTCTGTGCAGGAGAGAGAGAGACAGTGACCTGAGAGAGCTCAGCTGAGAGAACAGTTTATGTGTGTGTGTGTGTGTGTGTGTGTGTACACGTATTTGTGCATGCGTGCGTGTGTGCGTGCATGTGTAAAAGAAAAAGAAAAGTCCCAGTGTCAGTTTCACCTGCTTCATGTCCTTCACTACCCCACCTACAGGGTCTCATGATTTAGCAAAAGGTTTCTGTCACATGCTTCTGTAAAATTTATCCAAAACACTCTTGACTATAAACATACATAAAAACTCGACAGTTTGCAGAAATAGACAAACTGTATTTGTCTTTGGATCTTGTTTAAATTAAATTCAACTGAATTATAAATGATAGCACTTTTAATAACAGACGTCGCTACAAAGCAGCTTCAGTGGTGAGTTAAACCTCCCTGAGACGACACAAGGAAGAAAAGATAATATGATTATAAAACTTCAAATTAGGAAGAGTAAAGACAAATAGCTCAGAATGTGTTAAGAAAAATCCTTAGTGAGCAAACGACAGTGTACTGTACATCTACTGAACTGAATTCAACCAAGTCAAGTACATTACATACATACATACATACATACTGTATAATACATACCAATATCAATATATTCTGTTTATTATTTATTAATTAAAAAAAAAGTTTACCTGCCAGCAGTAAGAGAATTGCCGCTCCTGAAAAGTCTCTTTTTCTGATCACCTTCATCACCCCTTAAAGATAAATAATATTTAATATTTAAAAATTTGCATACAACTAGAAGTATACGTTTATATGCTATAACCATATGATTTTAAGAAACATAATAAAAGTGATAGTTACTTCAATAAGAAATACAGATAATAAAAATCCTACAGAAACCCTGAATGAAGGATATGACAAATGCTGGCGTCAAGATTTGGAATGAACATATGAATATTTTGATTTATACCGCATCATTTAAAAATGCAGTATTATATTTATTTAAATGTAACGTACCTGAAAGCAAATTAATTTATAGTTGTTATACAGCAAATAACTGAACTGAATTTCTCTAAAGCAACTTCAGGGTAAAGTACTGTCTCAGAAAGAATAGTATTGAAATAATGTTGGTAGACACTTCTGGGAAGGTTCACCACTATTCCAAGTTTTCTCTGTTTGTGGATAATGGCTCTTACCGTGATTTGCTGGAGTCCCAAAGCCTTAGAAATGGCTTTGTAATCTTTTCCAGAATGATACATGTCAATTATTTTGTTTCTGTCTCAGAAAGAATATGCTGTATTAAAAGTATAAGCTAATATTAAGCAATATTAATATTAATTACAAAGTAAAAAAGAAAAATTCCCTGAGGTGACGTTAAAAATTAACTTTAAGAGGAATCAGACTGTTTTATATATGTGACAACCAGCACAAATTTATTATAAATTATATTTTATTATATTTAATATTATATAAAATATTTTATAAATATTAAGATTGTAAGAGACTTCCACAGCTGAATAAATTAAAAGCAATCAATAGAGCACTAAAAGAATGTTTATAGAGGTTTTTTTTAATTTTATTATTATTAACAATGATGAATTATTGGTTGATTATGAGATTGGAAATATGAAATTAAAATAAGATAACTCAAAACAAAATA
>JAQMYJ010000023.1:38394385-38404593 GCA_030014305.1 Clarias laeviceps | reverse complement strand
TGACCATTAATTTTGTGACATTATAGGGGAAGCTGAGCTTCCCTTGCAGTCTTAAAGAAATCGCCACTGATACACACTGTAAACAGACAACCACAATCATGGGGACTACTGACTTTACAGTTGTCCAGGAGACACATCGACACCCTGGAAATATTTGGCCAATTCATGAACTTGGGAGAACTTCACAAAGAACTGGAGTGAGCCTGTAACAAGTACATCAAGAGCCACCAGGTACAGATGTTTACAGTAAATAAACTCCTGAACCACAAGCAATGTCACACGTGTCTTACCTGGAGTAACGAGAAAAAGAACTGGACCATTGCTCAGTGGTCCAAAGTCATCTTTGCAGATGAAAGTTAATTTGACATTTTATTTAGAAACCAAGGTCCGGAGGAAGAGTGGGGAGACCAGTGTCCAGTGGAAAGTTTTTACTGTCAGGGATGATTTGGGGAGATATCCCATTCGCTGATGTTTGTCTACCAGGAGCTTTTGCTTTTGGAGCAGTTCATGCTTCTGTCTACTGACAAGCTTTATAAAGATTCTGATTTCCTTTTCCAGTAGGGCTTACTGTACCACCTGCCCACACTGCCAAAACTAGCAGTGACTAGTTTGCTGACTGTGATATTACTGTGCTTGATTGGCCAGCCAACTCACCTGACCTGAACCCCATAGAGAACACTGATCGCCTCCATGCCATGCTGCACTGATGCAGTAATTTTTGATAACGAAGCCCTGACCAGTATAACATCATTTTCAGAGGATGGACATTTCTGTATTGTAAATGCTTTTTTGATTGATCTTAGGAAATAATCTTATATTTTGAGATACTACATTTTTTATTTTCATGTGCTGCCATCCGTAATCATTGAAATTAAAACAAAAAAAGGCTTTAAATATTTTACTTTACATGAAATGTATCTTGAATGGTGTATATGAATTTCATTTTTTGCATTTAATTACAAAAACAAATACAGAATGTCCTATTTTTTAGATGCAGTGTATATAGGATGTACTCATAGAATAACACCATGAGCCTTGCAGATAAAGGAAAATTATTAGTAGTGAGTGAATTACATAATATTTGCACCCCATCCACAAAATGACATGCTGCTATTTACATCCCATTTAATATTAAGAAATATGCTGCAAATCTTCAGCAGTTTACAGGGGAAGCAATAACATTTATACTCTGTTCCTCTAAAAGGGAGGCAAATCCCTTACTCTGTCAGTTATAAACTTCAGCAAGAGTCTTTCTTTTTTTCTCTGTGTATTGGCAAATTTATGATGCAGATAGAGCAACATAGCAGAAAACTTATTTATTGATTCCACTCAACTTGCTGAGTGCTCATCTTGTCTCTCTGCATCAGAAAATGCCCATGAAGATGGTTCACCTATCCTCCGGTGCCAGCAAGGATGCTGAATGTTTATGACATAGTGACTAGATAAATAGTGAGCATCATGTTTATTTTATTTCTAGAAGTCATTTGAAAGAATCAAGCAGCACTCGGCAATAAAAGATAAACTACTGTGTGTCATTGGTAAAGCAGTTTGAAAGAGATTTCTTAGTTTTCTAAAATGTTTTAAGCTCTTAAATTGTCCATAGATAACGTTTACATTAAGTTGTCGTCCTTATGTTATATGTGACCTGTCTTTGAAAACCCATCTAAAGCCATTGCTTGTAATTCACTGTTTTCAAAATTATATGCATTATCATATACAAACATAATGACTTTCAGCTGGGATTTCACAGACAGGGTCACATACAGTATAAGCACTTTGCTGTCTCTAATTTGTCATGGTGGGTCTTAGTGCAAAAACCACAAAATGCTTCTTGCCACCTTGTGTTTTGGACCATAGGAACATACACAGCTGTGGGGCAGGAAAAAATGAAATCCAGCACAGCTGGAACGGGATCATCACAGCCACAGTTACTCTTGGAAAATATGAGAGGACAGAAAAAGGGACCATTACCAGTACTATCACCTTTTCTTTCTCTCTCACGCAAATAACTGTTGTTTCCATCACCATGTCTCTCGCAGCTGCAGGCCGCAGCCCTGTTCCTATCAAGCATTGAGAATGTGGGCAGCAACCACAACACACACTCTCCAACATGGACACCCACCAGCAGGTTGTGATGCAGGAGATGGGGATCATGGCTTATGCAACTGACCTGTAAGTACATTGCTAGACGAGAGAGGCCACCAAGAGGCACCTCCTTGGACTCCCAAGCACCACTTGAAAGACTTCATTGTAGCCTTTGAAGGAAGTGTACTAAGGGAGGGCTTGGAAAAGGAGCACTGGACGCACACCCTCATGCCCCTACTCCTGGCCCCATTTGGTTTATTACGCCCTATCTATGGGGTATACTGCTGACGACAAGACTTTGAAGGAGGAAGTTGGGACAAGCGGATAGACAAAAAGCTATATGGGTGGGTGGAAGGAAATACGTTCCTGAGAAAGACTCCTCTGCATTTACCATCCTAGTTATACAACACTTAGCTCTGACTGGAAGTTGAGGGGTGATACATACAATTAATGTTGTTATGCTGTATTATCACTCCACATCAAAGGTGTTCTAGCAGTCATTAATGAACCTACCTAAAAATTCACAGTCACAGAAACACTTACAGCATGAAACCACATCTGATAATGTTACGTCATCTTAAACAACACTTGTTCCACTTAGTAATCACTTCTAATTCATTCCAAACTGCCTCTGAACCGGCTTTGCCGCTTTTGTTTATGATTAACATGATCTCCAAGGTTAACTAGCTTCTAACATAAGGCTGAATTCCAAATCCGTCTTCAACCCCTGATCAAGGGCATGTGGAACAAAAGGACAGTACACCCTATATAGCGCACTAGCTTTCCATTTAGAGTTATTTGGAATTCAACCCTGGCAACAGGAGGTTGAAGTCTGATGTTCTAATGTGGAATAAGTGGAAATATAAAGTAAATTTTGTAAGTGTCTCAGGACTGTCCACCACCTCCATGGTTTATTCATGATTTGTTCACCTCTGTTTGTGTTGTTCTTTCTAAACATGGCCATTAGGTCAGCAACGCACATCCAAGTCTAAACCCAAAAGCAGTCATCTATTAGCTTCAGGGTGTCTGGTGACCTTACCAATTACTGCCACAAACGTTTCCATGGTGTCTCCATTTTAGTAATTGGGGCGACACTTCTGTTGCCACTAAAAGTGTATGCACATGCTGACATGTTTCTGAAGGTTCAGACATTCTGGGGATAACAGTATTCATCTGTTTTTGTGTGTGTGTGTGTGTGTGTGTGTGTGTTTGGCCACAGGGTTCTCTCCGCAGAGTGCTACCCATAACCATAATGCAAGCTTTCTCATCTGATCAGAGCACACACTTCAAACTTGCCCTGACAGAAAAGCCTTTCTACCTCAAACTGTCCCAATAGCTAATGTCAGGAAATTTTCACCCAGTTGCTGAAAAATGCTGTAGGGAACTAAGTCCCTATTTTCCATTCTCCATGTGGCATTCTCGTACAGCAGTGGCTCACAATTCCTTTATACAGGCCCAGGCTCGAACACCCTTCATTCAACTCATGCCAGATTTGTAATAAAGCTAATGAGTTGAGTTATGTGTGTGTATACGTATTAAGAAACACAAGAAAATTATAGCATTCAGAAAACATACAGTAAAATTAGTCAGTCAAAGCCTTCTCTTTGCATGAATAAATTTTTTTTTTCTAAATACATATTCTGAGAAAAGCTTAAATACAGGTTTTTCGACCACATTAAAATAGAAAAAAGTATAAAATCTTCAATATGTTGAAGTAAAATTTAAAGTAGGAAGGAGAGCACTGTATCACTTAAATGGTTCCTGCACAAATTTTAATATATAAAGTCAAAGTACGTAATTTACAGATATCAGTATGGACATTTCTTATGGGATTCGCAGTTACTTGGTAGGTAGGTGTTTCTCAAAGAGGTGTTGGGTGCTGGATTTTTGTTTTTAGTATAAAGGTATTTATTATCATAAGACAATAAATTTGAAAATAATCGAACAGTTGGTTTATTTCAGCGATTCAATTCAAAAAGTGAAACTCATCTATTCATTACACACAGACTGATGTATTTCAAGTGTGTATTTCTTTTAATTTTGATGATAATGGTTTAAAAATCCAAAATTCAGTATCTCAGAAATTTTTAATATTACTCAAGACCAATAAAAAAAAAAAAAACTTTTTATTAAATTTTTTTAACACATGTAACACACACAATTTTTTAAATGTTGGACTACTGAAAATTTTGAACATGTACAGCATGAATTACTGCATCAATCCGGCGTGGCAGTCTGTGGCACAGCCGAGGTGTTATGGAAGCCCAGGTTGCTCTGATAGCGGCTTTCAGCTCTTTTGCGTTATTAGGTCTGGTGGTCTTCTTCTTCACATCAAGACTTCCCTATGGGGTTTAGGTCGGGCGAGTTTGCTGGCCAATCAAGCACAGGGTCCTTAAACCAGGTATTAGTACTTTCGGCAACTTGGATTCTGCGAAATTTACTTTCATCTGAAAAGAGGCCTTTTCTTACTGAGCAACAGTCCAGTCCTTTTTGTCCTTAGCCCAAGTAAGACGTCTCCGGTCTGTGTGTGGTGGCTCTTGAAGCACTGACTCCAGCTGCAGTTCACTCCTTGTGAATCTCCCCCAAATGATTAAATGGGCTTTGTTTCACAATCCTCTCAAGGCTGTGGTTATCCCTGTTGCTTGTGCACCTTTTGTAACCAATTTTTTTCCTTCCATTCAACTTTCCATTAATGTGCATGGATACAACACTCTGTAATATACAGATATATACAAATATATCAGTCCGCGTGTAATGAATCTATATACGAGTTTCACTTTTTGAATTAAATTACTGAAAGAAATCAACTTTTCGATGATAATCTAATCTAACCTGTATATACGTTACCTATCATGCATCAGCAAATTACCCAATGACCTTGTAATTTAAACTGAAATGGATTTACTCAATAAACCCTATGTAATAATCCACGTATGGGCACAATATCATGCTTGACAGGGTTGCATTGGATTTGGAGCCAATCATGAGAACATTGAGTGTAACATGGGAGTATATACTGGATTGGATTCCTTGTCCATCTCAAGGGTTCATGCATACACTCATTCATACCTAAAGGCAATTTAGATTAGCCAATCCACCTCCTGGCATGCTACTGGGAGGTGAGAGGAAAACAGAGAACATGGTAACCCACAGGGACACCAGGTAAACTGGAGCTGTGAGACAATGATGCTATCTGCTTCTCCATTATGCCACCCTAAAATTATTTAAAATTGGTATTCTGACTTAGTGAGTGTTTTGCTGCTGGATTGTTTCAGTGCTAAAATGTTTTCAGTAAATAAACTCAGCTAATTTCTGTGGGTTTTAGGGGGAGATCAGGTTTCCATTTATTTAAACATGAAACGTTATGTCAGTCATCAGTGCAGGTGGACGATCAGCAGAGGCCTGTCTAAAGACGTGCAAGCAACCCAGAATTGAAATTGTGTCAAAAAAGTATAGCCACTGTAGCCAGGTGTAACTTTTTTTTTCTCAGATTTTGTATCCCAGTTTATCCTATCTGTAGGCCTTGCCATGAAATCAACTAAATGTGTCATCACAAAGGCAAAAACAAAGTATGAGGGCTATTCAAGTCAAACCAGCACTTTTGATTTCACAGAACAACAGAAAACTACCTTGATATTTATACTATTATCTATATTTTCTATCTACTGTATATTATAATCCACTAATTTCACTAGTGCTCGGATACCATGAAGGTAGAAAGTATGCCAGTATGCCAGAGCCATGATTTGACTGCCTGCTTCATTTATAAAACGCTGACCTCCCAAGAACTTCTTTAGTAGACCAAACATGTGAAATTGGCTTGACGCAAGGTCAGAACTGTACGAGGCAAGTCTCTTCTGTGAGTTCTTTGAATTGTTCTGTGCTTGAAGTCTTCTGTAATTGTCAATCAGATTTATGCCTTCATTCACCAGAAATTTCATCACAACTTCTGGTTTGACTTGAATGCAGATCTTGAACTCCATCAAATTGAAAATCATCACATGATCTGCAGATTTGACCTGGAAGCATATCCTAACCATTCACCATCTGCTCCTGTGAACGGGCCTAACCCTGGACCCTGGAGTACACCCAACCATGGGTTTACTCACTAGCTATAAATTCTGACACAAACGCACAGATAAAACATTACAAAGATATTGCAAACACATTAGAATTATCATTAGACATAGAAAACTGCTGGAGTAAAGTAGCAATACCATTTGTGGCCTCATTACCTAAAAGCACTAATAACATTAAACGCACATCGTGTAGAGTGCATTGTCTAACATTTACCAATGATCATTATAATGGAAATCTTTTCATCCTGAGGCAATTCGCATTTCCTACTTCATTGCAATAATCCCAGAGGGTGTACTGTATCTCACTGATGAGTGTTCAAGCAGCCTCAGGTCAATACAACAAAGCTCATGTCGCAGAGTCACAACTGGAGAACATCTGCGCTGACCACGAATTACCAATAACATTTTTTAAAAATGTATGATTATACACTGCCCGGGCAAAAGAAAATCACCATTGGGATTTAAATAAGCAAAAACTCCAAAGCCTGCATTCATTAATACTGTAGGTTTCAACTGCCAAGAATTTTAACGCTGTTTAATGCTAACTGATGCAATGTGTAGCTTCCTATTTTTATTACAATCTATACAATGTTGGAATATTGTATCCCATGATCCTAAAAAATTTTCCTGTGTTTCAGACGGGTCAAATAATTGGTCTGCATCAAGCTAAGAAAACAACTAAGCAGAGTGGTGAAATGACTGGAACTGGGTTAGGAACTATTCAACATATTATTAAAACCTGGAAAGGTTAATTGAATGAATGTGGTAAAAAAAAAAAAAAAACATAAATGGTCATGGTGAGGGATCACCTAAAGACTACCTTAAATGAAAAAAAAAAAAAAACACTAATAGTAATATAAATCACAGCTGTGTTTAACAGTGAACTCACGTGATTGGGATAAACAGCTGTGTCCATAAGAATACCACTTGTAAGTGAGACTAATCAGAAAAAAGGCTTGGACCCTAAAGTGATGTGCGTGTCAGGGTAAGAAGGGAAGCGCATGAAGCGATGCACCCATTATGCATAGTAGCCATTGTACAAGCGTCTGGAGACAGTGTTATGATCTGGTGTTGCTTCAGTCGCTCAGGTCTAGACTCAGCAATGTTATGTGGCAATAAAGTGAAGTCATCTGACAACCTGAATCTACTGAATGACCAAGTTATCACATCTATGGGGTTTTGTTTGTGTTATGATGGCAAGGCCATATTCCAGGACTCAAGTAGTGATCATATCCTTCCTGGGAGCTAATATGATGTTATGTGAGGACTTTAAAACACAAAAAAAAAACAAGGACAAGGAAACAAGGAAAGAAAAAAATGCAAAATATAAATAAAGTGCAAGCACCAATCTAATTAAAATGGGTATGACTTTTATAATGGACTAACGCTGAAGACATCGGAATCCTCTTACCATGTATTTCATCATAGCACAATCAAGGAATAGTTTTGGTCTACAGAGTGCAGACAGACAGACACTGTAATTTTTCAATCCTTGGAAAGACCTTTAATAGACATTATTTTTATTGTTATTAATGGTCCACTGCACTAAAATCTACTAGTACTGATCCAACAATTTCTCTCTCTCTCTCACACACACACACACACATTCCCCTTATCCTCAGTTGTCAGCGCTGGAGCAGGTGTTACTGCATGTCAGAAATGGTCCGTCCTGTCAAGTAAGATCAAACAGTCGGCGAGTTCAGTGGTCCAGGGGTCATTAGAGAAGGTGAAATAAACCCTGAGGTGATGTTTCACACATCAGCCGAGAAAAGATGAAAGAAAACGTTGGGAAGAAAGAGAAGAACGTGACTTTTATTCTGAGTTGGAGTAAATCAGAGGCCTCTGTCTATTGCTCAATGGCTTCTTCTGAATAACGAACAAAATGAAACAATTAGGAAAAATCTGGTTCAGCGTAAATAACATTTAATCAGTGAATTGACAGAATTGTTTGGAAAAAGTTCTAGGAATGTTCCTGCCATGTTTTCACCCACGAATAATTTAAACGTGACCTCCTTTATCTTTAAAACTAGCAGTTATTAAACTGCTGATGAACAAATATTGACTCTGACTAGTGCAGACCAGTTTATTATTTTTTTTTTTACATAGGTCAATACCAAAGCTAGATCTTAAAGTTAGCACCTGAGCTCATGCTTCACCTTTGTTGCTGCACTAGATAATCTCACCTAGTCACCATGGAAACCTGCACTTCCTTTTTTTTTGCTGCTCTAAAAAGATAATGTTTTTGTGCGAACCTTATTCACGCTCAAACTCGGACTGGTGCAGTGATTTTGGTTTCTCTTTGAAATCTGGGTTCCCCTTAAAATTACTACCTAATTATAGCTTTTATTTGTGCCATCATGCCGCACTTATTCTTACTCTTTAGGAATCTGGAATAGAAGTGCTTGTAAATCAAAAAAAAAATTTCAAAATTGAGGTGCATATAAGTACATTACAATAGGTCTTGGCTGTTATAAATGGTCCTGCTCTGCACACAGACCATGAGATTTGTCACCCGGAACACGAGTACAATGCAAGTAATCAGGACCAAATTCAACAAACCTCATTTCATTCAAAAAATGCATTCGGAAGTTTAGCTGAGGCTCCTATGAAGCTTCAGTAGTCCCACTGAACCACATCGAAATGGTACAGAATTTTTCAAATTTAGGCTACTGTAGTTCAGTGGAAGGGAAAGAGCTACATTTGTACTGAATACACTGAAACTTTGAAAGGTAGTTTTGGGACTGCAGAATCTTTATATGAGCCTCAGTTGAAATTTTTCCACAAAACGAAGGATGTCAAATTTGGCCCCAATTACTTACATTGTACTCGTGTTGCAGGTAACAAAAGTTCCAGATCAGTGTGCAGAGCAGGAACATGTATAACGAGCAAGACTTACTGTAATGTAGTTATATGCAGCTCAATTTTGATTTAAGACTGTCTTTTTTTGTTTTTGTTTTTTTAAAGTCTGTCTCTTTAATTGGTAAAACTGCTACAAAAACAAAATACTTGAAATACTTCAAACATCTACCACTCACAAAATGTTTCTTTATTATCACCTTCAAGACCTTTTCATCAGTGCATCCTGGCATCACTAAACCCTCTATAGGTGTCAGCATCAACTGTGAGTGAATCATAGACACTCATGCATCCAGCCATTGTTTACATGGAAAAACACCAAGCAAGCAGATTGTTGCTAGAGGAAACCACCTATGTTCTGAACAGAGCAGTGTTTTTTATTATTATTATTATTATTATTATTATTACTGTAGTAGTAGTACTTGGCTTTATAAAGGCTTTAAAAATAAAAAATGAGAAACTTTGCAAAAACAGTACAGTGAGCTGAGGATCGAACCCAGGACCGTGGAGCTGTGACGCTATGGATCTATTCATGATTCTGACCATCTTTACTAGAGGTGCAGTCTAAGCTACAGGAGAATGATGCTGCCATCACCATGTCTCACTGTGGGTAAGGTGTCTTGTCTTAGCACAAGCATATCATTTTAGAATTATGCTCAAACACAAAATTAATACCCCGATTCCACTCATCTGAATTTGTTACCAAATCTACACTAAATCTATACGAACTTGTTACGACCACTGGAGATCTCGAGAGAGGTTGATAACGGCTCCTTATAGCCTCTCATTCACAACAGCATGTTTCCGCTGGTGGCTCCCGACTAAATTTTTAGTCGGCCTTTGTATCAATTCTGAAGCATTAGTATTGCCTCCATCACATTCAGCAGATAGAAATCCTTGTATTAAATGTAGATGGAAGTAATGACAAAATTAACAAAGTTATATTTATAAGGAAAATAGTGATGATTAAAGTTGATTGAAATATATATTTCATGTTAAAATCTGAAGCACAATAGAATTGTTTTAATCTAAAACGTATGTAGTTTGATAATTTCTGGTATTTCCATAATAAAGTCTGATGACAAACTTACCACATCATTTTTATTCCTAAAATATCAAATTCAAATTCAAATTCAAATTTTATTTGTCACATACACAGTCATACACAGTACGATATGCAGTGAAATG
>JAQMYJ010000023.1:38334116-38369847 GCA_030014305.1 Clarias laeviceps | reverse complement strand
GAAAATCACTGGGCGGCTCTTTATCATTGTAGAGTGGTTGTGTACACACTCTCCTAACACACATTTCAGTCCAAACAACTTGAAAAAGTGCATGTCGGACCATATGACCCCTTTAACAGAACAGATTGGTAACAAACTGGCAGGGACTAAAGGTGAGAGTAGAGTGAGCGTCCTTATTTAATGGACAGAGAGGTAATTAGGACCAGGTGATGACAATCATTGCTCCGCAGAGCTAACAGGTGTGTGCTGGGAGTTAGAGTTCATGTAGGTTTTTGGGACGTGTCTTGGGCTGCTAGTTCTGGTATATTCCTGACATTTCTGTGTTTCTATAATATTTCCATAAATGTGTTTAAACACGTTGTTTAACTTTTCTGCCTGATGCAATTCCACAAAGGGATGGGGTAACAGCAAGTGTTTGCGTTTAAAACTTTTGACGGTAAAATGGTGAGTTTGGAAAAGTAGTGAAACAAAAGGCATACAAGAACAAGTGATTTGAGTGGTATTTGAGCTGGAACATTAACAGACACTTTTTGGAGACCTTTATATAGATGGGAAAACCTTTAGGACTTACGTTAAGTTGTTTGGGAAAAATGTCATTTTAATTGTTCTCTAACAATTGAGTGGGTAATAACATTCAAGTTACTTTAGCAACGATCATCAAGCAGGTGTATTTCCATCAGTATATCCTGGTTTCCATACAACTATAAAGTATGCATTCTGTTTAGCTGGAATGAAAGCCTGCAGCCACATCAGCCTGTATAAGACCCCACAGCACTACAGTCCATGTATCGACACAGGCCTCTGTCAAAGAAGAATCTGGAAGTCCATGGTGATGTAGAAGGACCAAAGCACCCAACTGAAGATCTTCTTTTGTGTACTTCTCCATGGATCCTCCATAACAATAAATTGTGCAGACCTAGAGCTATCGGAAATGCAATAAGAACTTGTCACAAACACACACACACACGTCAATCTGTCAGTCATTTTTGACCAGTCCATGAGCAGGGTTCTACTTTTAACAGCATGGGAGATTAAATTTACTGTACATACAGTACAGTGCAGAGAAAAAGTATTTGCCCCCCCCCCCCCCCACCAAACCTTTTTATTTTTTACAGACCCATATCTGTCATGCTTAAATGAATCAGATAATCAACTAATTTTAATACTACACAAAGATTCCCTGAGTAAATACAAAATACAGTTTTTAAATAGTGATTTCATTTATTAAAAGAAAAAAGTTGTCCAAACCTGCCCCTAAACCTAATAACAGGTTGTGCCACCCTTGGCAGCAAAAACTGCAATCAAACGTTTGCAGTTTGCTAAGACTCATTGATAACTGTCAATGAGTCTTTGTGTCGTTGTGGAGGAATTTTGGCCCACTCTTCCATGCAGAATGGTGTTAATTCAGCCACACTCGAGGGTTTACCCTGTTTAAGGTAATTCAACAGCTCGGATTTAAGTCCGGACTTTGATTAGGCCACTCCAAAACTTTCATTTTGTTTTATTAATTCAGAGGTGGACTTGCTGCTGTGTTTCAGATCATTGCAGCATAACCCAAGTGTGCTTGAGCTTGAGCTCACAGTCTGATGGCCGGACAGTCTCTTTCAGCCTGAGACCATCACACAACCCCATCATTCTTGACTGTTGGTATGATGTTCTTTTTATGAAATACTGTGTTTGTTCATTCCAAAAAGTTCAACTTTTGTCTTATCAGTTCCCAGAATATTTTCCCCAAAAGTTCACATAAGTTCAGGCAGGTTTGGAGAGCTTTTTCCCTTAATAAATAAAATCATCATTTCAAAACTGCATTTTGTATTTAATCTTTGTGTAATATGAAAATTTGTGTGATGATCTGAATCATTCAAGTGTGAAAAATATGCAAAAAATAATAATCATCAAAAAAAATAAACAGGAAGGGGGCATTGTAAGAGGTATTATAGTTTAATGGGGGAATTATTGTGTTTGCACTCTCTCTTGAGGACAAAAGACACTTGCAGGACAAACAAGAAAGATAACACTATTTTCCTAGTTCTTTGTGTAATCCTGAGGACGACCAAAAGGACCTCACAAGTCATTCTGTCTCTTTCAGGTTCTACAAGGACACCAATACAAGTGCAAGTGTTTGACTGGCATATTCCATTGTATATGCAAGCCATTTGATAAGAACTCTGACTGTGAGGCCTGACGTCTCTGTCTTTGTTCTCGGCTCCACCCCATTTAGACGGGATATCGTTCCCTTCCTCCCTCCCTATATCTCCTCTCTTTTTGTTGCTCCCTGTTGCCGTCTCCATTTGCCCCCTCCAGCCCACTCCAGGACCGTATAATCCGTCCCATCTCTCCATTTCATTAGCATTACAATTAGCATATGCGGAGTGGAATGCTACCCGGCAGAATGCAAAAAAACAAAAGTGGTGCAGTGTTCATTTATGAGGGTGATGGGAATTAGGGATTTTCTAAGAAAGAAAGAGAGAGAGAAAGAGAGAGAGAGAGAGAGAGAGGCATTTGCTTTCTCTCCTCACAGTCTACTGTATCAAACTAACATGGCAGGCTATTCAAGTGCTGAATGCCTCAGTATGAAAGGTTCTTTCTTAACGCAGTCATAGCTGATGCAGACTTTTGTGTTGGAGTGTATCTTTGCACCAACTTCTACTGACATAGAATGTGTGTATTTGAAGTGTTCTATCTAAATATCTTGATAGCTCATGGGTTTGGATAAAATTGTATTTAAAAAATTAAAAAGATATTAGTTTTATATCTATAAGACCTTGTGAAACATGATGAAAAACGAGCATTAAAAAAAAACGCGAGCTGCCTTTAAAACACTATTGTTATTGAAATAAGAGTAATTATCTGGCTTTCTAGCTATTCACAATATACAAGGTCCTCATATTTCGCCCTTTTGTGCTGGATGCTGATAGACATCTCGCTGCCATTCTAATGCATATAATGCTCCCGCTTTGTGCCAAAGCTGACACATACACACACACACACACACACACACACTCAGCAATTATCCCACTTTACTGTTGGTCAGTGAATTAAATGCTTCTCTTGATGCACAACAAGCACAAACAACTCGCTAAAGCGTTATCTAAAGAGGCCATTAAACAGTCCAGACTTATGGAACACACACTAGCTAGGACCAGACAGACAAACAGAGAGACAGACAGACAGAGAGACAGTGGCACCCATACAAAATGTAACAGTTAAATCTATATATCGCCATCTATTCTATTCGTAATTACATACCATTCTGAAAATAAATTGTAATATAGTCCATGTTTAAGACATGTGCGTATACAGAGCAAAATACAGACAATAAAAGTGGACAGAGAGACAGAACAAAACAGGCTGTAAGACAAAGGAATGGATAAAGACAGACAGAGAGCAGAGAGTCAGACAAACAGGAGACCAATGGACAGCCAGCCAGAGGATAATGCAGTCAGAGATAGAAATAAATAGAAATAGATCAAGAGATCGACAGAGAGAGAGGGGGGAAAATATATATATATTTTTTTTTATCATAGTCAGAGAGTTTTACAAAAAATTTGCAGATAGACAGGCATCTAAAAAATAAGGATAGAAATGAGATACACAACCATACAGAAAGAGAGAGAGAGAAAAAAAAGAAACATGGACAAATGGACAAACAGAGAAGGTAAAGAAAAACACATATAGGCTGAAAAATAAAGACAGACAGACATAAATCCGAACAGACAGACATAAATCCAGACAGACAGAAAAGACAGACAGACACACAGACAGAAAAGAGTACCATTGAGAGATTAGTGATAATGACAGCAGTGATGTCTGAGACCTGATAATTCTCTGTTTGCTCATCTATGTCTCTTTCTCTTCCTCTCCACCTCTCAGTATGTGTGTGTGTGTGTGTGTGTGTGTGTGTGCATGTGTGTGCTCCGGAGGTTAATGTAACTGCATTAAAAGGGGAGACTGAAAGCAGTAAAGGGGGTTGTGACTGACTCTAATGGGAGAGATGAGCGCTGATAACACACTCGCGTAATGGGGCAATTACTGAGAACGAATGGACAACACACACACACACACACACACACACACACACAGATGCTTTGTTAAAACAGAGCAAAATAAATTCAATAGGGTTAACAGGCCACACTATCTAATGACAGGATTTGTTTGCCTTTTTTATTTTTTTTGTTTTTTGTTTTAGTCATAAAGGCTTGCTAAGAATGCTAACAAGTTAGATAACATGGAATAACCTGACAGAATTTGTTGTTGTTGTTGTTGTTTTATCAATATCTCCATGTAATGCTATCATGCTAACAAGTTAGCTAACATGATGTGTCCTGACATATACAGTATATATTTTACAGTCATAAATGTTTTGGCTAACAAGTTGGCTAACATGAAGTAACCTGACAGATTTTCTGTTTGTCTTTTTATTCAAAGATTTTCACCATGCTAGCATGCTAGCAAGTTAGCTAAAAGTAATAAATCTAGCAAAATGTATTTGTTTGTTTGTTGTTTTTCATCAATGTCCACTGCTAATGCCAACATGCTACAGTAACTTATCATATGGTAACCTGACAAGATTTCTGTGCCTTTTTTAGTCATAAATATTTTCAATAAAGTCTAACAAGTTGGCTGACATTGAAATGACCTGACAGCATTGTTTTTTTTTTTTTTTATAAAAAGTTTAGTATGAATGCTAACAAGTTAGCTAACATGAGGTGTCCTGACAAGGTTTTTGTCTTAGTCAGTAAGTAGTAACCTGACAGAATTTCTGCTTGTCTTTTTATTGAAATATGTCCACAGTGAATGCTTGCTAGCTAGCTAGCATGAATTAATCTCACAGAATTTGTTTGTATTTTTATTCAAAAATGTACAGGGTTTGTTTGCTGTTGTCGTTGCTAATGAAAACATGCTACAGTAACTTATCATGAGCTAGTCTGACAAGATTTCTGTGTTTTGTATAAATATTAGTATGTTTGCTAAAAAGTTAACTAACACCTGGTCAGTATTTACTGGTAATGCCCACCAGCTACAGTAACTTCACATGATCCTGACAGGAAGACTTTTTAAACTGTTAAATGAGGACTTAAGTCTAAAAATCATTTAAAAGCTCCAGGAGAGCAAACGTGCAGGCCGAGCAGGAGCTGAGAGCAAAAGTTCAACAGCAGGAACATATGGGAAGCTGAGATGGAGAGATGGAGTCCAGAATTTACAGACTGGGACGTTTGTGTATGTATGTATGTGTGTGTGTGTGTGTGTGTGTGTGTAATTGTACCTCCTCCTTACAAGTGTCCCAGTTTTTCACTTCATGTTAACAAATATGGAGTGAGTTTGAGAAAAAGACTAGAGGAAAAGAAACACTGAGCTTCGCTAGCGTTGTTTTTTGAGGGCGTTGACTTTCCCTGAAGTATTAATAAGATTAATTCAAGTGTAACCTAATAATCATGGATGAGTAACACCAAGGAGAGAGGGACAATGGGGTGAGAGACCAATAGAATTAAAATGAAGAAGGAAAAAACAGAGATAACAATGGTGTAGGGAGGCTTAAAAATATAGAGAGAGATATGTGGAGAGACAGACCGCAGGAAAGCATACTGTGACAGACACACACAGACAGATAGACAGATAGATAGATAGATAGATAGATATCCCTCTTTTTATTTCCTTCTAATGTCTGTCTGTCTGTGTGTGTATGTTTGTGTGCGTGTCTGTATCTCTTTGTCTGTCTGTCTGTAGGTATCTGTGTGCATGTGTCCGCCTCTCTGTTTGTGTGTGTGTGTGTGTGTGTGAGAGAGAGAGAGAGAGAGAGAGAGTGAGAGTGTGTGTGTGTGTGCCTGCCTGCCTGTCTGTTTGTATGTATCTCTGTATGTTTATATATGTGTGTGTGTGTGAGTTTATATAAAGACAGGTCTTGGCTGTGGATTGAGCGTCTGGGAGCCGACTACGTTCACCTAAACACAATAGCTGACAACTTCCAGGTTTCTCTTTAGTAGCTTAAAGTGTCTGTGCTCTGCAGCTGTGCGTGACTGATCGTCCCAGCGGGAGGATCCGAGACACCAAGCGCCTCAGACGACAGATATCGATCCAGTCTTTGTGTGTGTGTGTTTGTGTGTGTGTGTGTGTGTGTGTGTGTAAAGATTTAGTAATGTTGTCTTCTTGAGTCTCAAGATAACGTTTTTTAAGCTTTATACTGTTCATTTCCACAAACAGCTTCCATTGGAACTGAAGACACCATAACAGACAGACAGACAGATAGGCAGACTATTGATTTTCCAGTTGTTTTATATATATATATATATATATATATATGATTCTGCATGTTTTACTGACCCCTCACATGATATAATATACTGAGTTTTTTTTTTTTCAGAATCAAAACACAAGGAAGCATCATTATCACGCATCAATGCAAATTTTAATTGTTAACCATAAAATAATCAAAAATATTATTTAAGTCAAACAGGGACTTTTGACTGTGCAGAATAACAGAACACAGTTATGAGAGTAAAAACTCCTTTTATTTCTCTATATAATCCCTTTTTATATATATATATATATACACAGGGGTGGGACAATGAAACTGAAACACTGGCCAATTAAGTGTTGGAGGCTAAATTTAACCAGCTGGCCAATGAAGGTTGTGAAGGTTTTTGGAGTGTGAAGGTTTAATTATCAGAGTAATAGCACAGCTTTGCGTAAAATATTACAATGCACACAACATCTCAAAAGAGAACAAATTGTTGGTGCGCGTCTCGCTGGCACATCTGTGACCAAGACAGCAAGTGTTTGTGATGTATCAAGAGCCACGGTATCCAGGGTAACGTCAGCATACCACGACCCACATCCAACAGGAGTAACTGTGGACGCGAGAGGAAGCTGTCTGAAAGGGATGTCCGGGAACTTAACCGGATTGTATCCAAAAACTGTAAAACCACAGCTGCCCAACTCACTGCAGAATTAAACGTGCACCTCAACTCTCCTGTTTCCACCAAAACTGTCGGGAGCTCCATAAGGACAATGTACATGGCCTGGTTGCTATAGCCAAACATTTGGTCTCCCGTGCCAATGCCAAACGTCGGTTTTAATGGTGCCAACATCGAAAAATCTTGGGCTGTGGACAATGTGAAACATGTATTGTTCTCTGATGAGCCCACCCGTCTTTCCCACATCCGGGAGAGTTACGGTGTGAAGAAGCTCCAATACATATATAGTAAAGAGAGGGAGGAGTGAAGGCAGAGCAAAGTAACAACCGGAGGCCCTGGAGCTTATGTGTGCGATTTGTGCCAGAATAGACCTCGATGTTTTCCAAGTTGAGTCGAATGGGCCGCTGCACATCTCCTGAGGTCAATGAGAAAGTTTCTTTGGACATGCCCTTCAAAAATGAATGCTGCATGTGGACAGGGAAAGCAAAATGTTCACAGCCTCGGATTTACGAAATAAAACTGTAGTCCGATGATGAACGAGACTTCATCAGTTTAATCAGCTGTCTTGGTTCAGAGCTCAGCCAGCTAGCATGTTAGCATACCGCGCAGCAGACTCTAAGAGGGAACATGGAAGCTGAAGCTCAGCTGCGGTAGACTGATTGTGTTTTAATGCCATTACACCTCGACTTACAACGTTAGCTCAGTCAAGCTGACGTCTCGCTGAAAAACAAGCCGTTGTGTGGTTATTCACATCCGTTCAGGACTCATTGATCCCAGAGTTCAGAAAGCACATGACATCAGACACTGTGAGAAACATCCCTCAGCTGAACGGTAATTCAATTACATCCTCTGGTCTATTTGTGTATGTGTGTGTTCAGCTGTATAGCCATGATTTCATTTCCTTTGCACCCAACAGGTGTTAAAGCTCTGTGTGTGTGTGTGTGTGTGAGATGTATGAGGTTAAATCACTCATCCTTTAGCCGATCTTCAGTGCTATGTGCACAGGCCACATCACACCCCATTAAGATCGGGTAATTTATCTGCAATGTGACGTGTGCTCCTTTCTACAACAAATCTTTCTAGAGTGCCGAATTTATTTTCATTAGACACACTTATTTCTACACCATTTAATACTTAGTACATAATAGACTTGATCTATTTCCTGAATACATAATGGTGTCTTTCCAGTTCTTCCCATAGTTTCTTCATATTTTTTTTCTCACCCGTTACCTCTGGCTTGCTCATCAGGAATACATTTTAAACTGGAAGCTTTTCGTGTTTTTCATGACATCATGTTAATCTGGTTGGTTTTTTTTTCCCCTCCCCCCCATCAAAGTGACCAACACGCTTACCATGTGTTATTACTCACACACTCGGTCATATGTTTACATGTCTGGCTTTGTCTTTCCACGGTCACTTGACACCACACGAGTCTTTCCCAGTGCTTGTGCTTCTTAACCAGTGGCGGAAACAAAGCAAATAAAGCATCATTTTATAGAAAATGCTTTTAATTGAATTTTCCATTACATTATCATTAGACAAAAAAAAAAAAAAAAAGGAAACAATTCATTCAATAAATATTAACGTATAATACATCAACAGAACAAAACAAGTCTGTGTAATCTCAGAGCAACTACACAGTGGAACACTAATACAAAAGATGAGACGTTAATACTGCCTATGTGAATAGACAAACACGGCCTAAAAAAAAAAAAAAAGCTTACGTTAAAGACGAGAAATGTATAAAAGATGTTTTTTATTTATTAATAAAACATGAAACTCAAAGTGCAACTACTGATGTGCAACATATGCACTGACCTTTAAAAAAAAAAAAAAATAAATAAATAAAATTGGCTTTAATTGTTGGGTGCACTTCCTCTCTCTTTGGCTATGTACACATTATTAGCCTGAAGTGACCAATCTGATTTTTTTTTTAGGGCCCTGATTGATCATACAAGTCTGATGTTTTTCAGATCAGATCATCATATATCCATCTCCAATACATGGTCATGTGACTTGAAAGATAATACAGCCAACTAACTGTCCTCCAAAGCAAACTGCAGACTAACCCAGATAGCACGAGAAAAGACTTCTCAATGCATTGTGACACTTGTGCATTAGAGTCATGCAAATCCGATCTGATCAAAATAAAAATAAAAAAAATATATATATATATATAAACTCAGAATTGAACATTGAGGTTTGTAATGTGAACATAGTTTTTCTGCAGCGCTAAACATTGACCTTACACACACATTGTGTGACCCTAACCCTCTCAATCACTTCTAATCATCTGCATAGTCGAATACCAACTGTTTACAAATAAACACCCTCACTTAAGACTTAAGGCTCCACGCTCTATAGTCTGGACAGACAAAAACCATCACATTCTAAACATTCAACTGGAAACCAGTCATAACTAAACTCCTTATGCTGCTGGTGAAAAGGGAGTGAATATACAGCGTCATTATTCACCAGAACAGCTGTTAGTCATGAGTTAGTTATTAATTAAAGCCATGTTTAACCAGCAAGCGACATTTCACCGAGGTCACTCCTAAAATTACAAGCTGTTCATGTCACAAAAGAGACATGAACAGCTTGTAATCTGGGGTCACTTCAGTTTAAAGATACAGAAATAAAAACACATCAGGGTGTGCGGTTATAGGAAAGTGATAATCGACCGGATGGAGTGATGCATCCTGACACAAAGCAGAGTTACAGTCCCACCCTTAAGTCTGTCATTTTCCAATAACGGCCCTTCCTGAAGGAGTGGACACACATGACGTCACAGCTTGGCCTTCATCCAATTCTGGCGATTCGTTTTCTGGACCAACAGCATTTCTCCCCCCCGATATGCATCTTATGAAGCCATCAATGCTGAAGAAGGTGCGTGTACTGATGTTCCCAGAACATTGTTCTAACTGATGTATTTTTAATGAGTTTTTCACTTATGTTTTAATGCTCTGGACGTTTTATCTGTTCTGATATTGTAATTAAATGCAAGTCTTAAGATTGAGAATGTTAGGGTTTTCTCTCGCTCTCTCTAATGGCTAATAAGGCGGCTGCAGGCGAGCCTGGTGTTTGTTCTTGCCGTATACACACTCTTGTGTGGATCATAACCAACACTGAGGTTCAACCCCAAATCCTAGACCTACTTTCATCATCAGTGTGGCTGAATGGCAAGAACTGGTTACTATCTGCATGCACGCTATACAACAGTAACAATACTTTACTCAGATTATAGGTTTTATAACTTCAATGTATGCATTTAACTGCAGAACACATGTTATATGGTTGTTGCTTCACCACGTCACATTGCCCCGATCTACTAAAGAAAAACAAAAACAAGCAGCTTGTCATGTTACTGAGAAATCCAAACACGCAGATTCCACTCTTCTGAAACACTTCCTGTTGAATTGAACATCGTCCTCACCACATCTGGAGTAGAACATTAATACAACTGAGCTGTGGTATAACAGTCACGCTGTTCTTGTTAAAAAATAAATAAATGAAAGTTGTAGAGATTAGGA
This sequence comes from Clarias laeviceps, assembly GCA_030014305.1. Lineage (NCBI taxonomy): Eukaryota > Metazoa > Chordata > Actinopteri > Siluriformes > Clariidae > Clarias > Clarias laeviceps. The sequence goes on along the minus strand of JAQMYJ010000023.1, from coordinate 38,359,403 downwards.
ATTAAGATTTTTTTTTTTTTTTTTACATCTCTACAGCACAATGAAATGATTCTTTTCACATATAATATTTAGGAAGCTGGGGTCAGAGCGCAGGGTCAGACAGGATATAGCGCCTCAGAAGCAGACAGGGTTAAAAGCCTTGCTCAAGGGGCAAACAGTGGCAGCTTGAACCTCAACCTTCTGATCAGTCACCCAGAGCCTTAACCGTTTGAGCCACCGCTTCCGGAATTTAGGGTATGACATCCTGACATCCTGCGCAGCCAGACTGACCTTGACTGATTTGGCTTCATCATGCAGTCTCACTGAAAGATGATGAAGCTGCGCTGAGACATGAACTTTCTTACAAAGAGAATTATACAATATACAATATTGTATATAGAGGTTATACAATACATTAAAACAAGGCCAGCTATGACTGGTCTTCAGCAAATACAATACCAAAGATACATATCTATCCATTCATCTACCCTATCACTCAGTCCAACATGCTCTTTTTTTCTGTAAAAAAATAAAAAAAATTAAAAAAAAACTATCGACCTGATCTGTGCGGTTATGATTTAGTCCTATCCACGCTGCCAGAGATAGAAAGTGACCATTTCTATATTTATAAAGAGGGGGGTGGGGGGGAGAAAAAAAACAACAAAAAAAAACAGGAAATGTGATTTGCTTTTAAAATGGGTTGTCGACGTGGTGTATCCATGGTGACCATGTGTGTTCAAGAAATTTTAGCTGAGCTCAGCTGTAGAGAGCGAACATCTGGATAAGCAGCCATGCAAAAAACGAGAGGTCAATCTTAAGCACAGTGATGAACAGATCTCTCGCTCTTCTGCTCCACGTCAGTGAGGAGTAAAGAATGTTTCGCTTGTTCCTTTTCTCTTTTTCAAAGCTGTGTGTTTGCCCTGACCTTACTTTTTTTTTTTTATTAGCAAGACAAAGTTAAATGTAAGACATGTCTCAGATATGATGGTTCAACTCCAAAACCGATTCCTCTTGGTAGATTTAGCTGAAGCCACAAGTTCCTGTTTCGCTTCCCATCAGGAAGTGTGTTTCTCAGGATCCGGAAGTGCGGCCTCTTGTTAGTGCACTTCCTCTAAGGGGAGTGGGGGGGGGGGGGGGGCATGGTTATAGGGGTTGGGGGGGACAGACAAGGCATGGCATGAGGACAGTTTCCACTTGCTGTCAGATTACAGGAAGTGAAACTTTGCATACAGCATTGCAAACCAGGAGAGGAACGAGTCTCTCCTCAGCTGTTCCCCTTTCACACTTATCCCGTTTCTCCCCCCCCCCCCCCCTTTGTTTTCCCCCAGCCATCTCCCCCATTCTCCCACTGGTTCTCCACCCGCACATCCCAGAATGCCCTTCTCTCTAGGTAAGATCACATGACTGTGCAGCTCTTGGCTTTGTCCTTGCGGAAGTCCGTTGCGACGGCAGTCAGGTCAGGCCTGCCGGGCATGTGAGAGATGCGCTTGGTCGAGCGTGCGGTTTTGTTGCGTTTGACGGTTTTGTTGTTCTTGTTGACGCAGGCGAGCGTCGCTACATGGAAGATGTCCCGCACGCTGTTCTCGGACTGCTGCGCCGAGCACTCGATGTACGGCGCCGAGATCTGTTTAGCCATCGCTGAACCCTGAGACAGAAACGAGCAGGGATGATTAATTTCTCTCCCCAAGTCACATAACCCAGTATTTACTACAGTTTATGTGAATTTACAAAAAAGGTACAATTATTTACATTAATTGGCAGACTTCCATAAGATGGAACAAGTATTTTGAGAATTCAAGAATAATAAAAAAAATTATGTCAGCATGGCAATACATGAATACAAACTTAAGCGACCCCCCTCCAATTTCTATATTTTATACACATCCTGAAATTACATTGCCGGCAGGTTTAGCTTTATTCATTCTCACAGCCTTGATGTCTGAATGTTTGATCAACTCAGGCTCATTTCATCCAAACTGATTAAAACTCAGCACGTCCCGTTTCACACACGCACAGCTTTTACCCGATATCTGTTTTAGCATCATAATTACCTGCAAAAGTCTTTCCATTTTGGGGCAAAATGACCCGAGCATGTAATTAAGGGTGCAGATAGAAACCAAAGCTTCATCTCAATCTTGGAACGACACACTTGTGCCACAAATCGCATGAACACTTAAAAGCGTTTGAATCCTGAACAGAGTGTTGGTGTCTCACCTGATCATACGACACTGGCATCTGTCTGTGATTGGACAGCTCCACCAACGTGTTCAGGTCTGTTCTCAAATCCGATTTGCAGCCCACTAGCAGCATCTTTGTGTTCGGACAGAACTCCTGGATCTCTCCTTTCCACTACAACAGAGCAAACCATGAGAAACTATTTTTTTTAGAAAAAATAAAAAAAATAGAAAAAAAATAATAAATTAATTAAAAAAAATAAATAATGACATCTAGAGATTAAGGACCAGCTTTAAAACCATTTCCCCAGGGCGTGTATACAATCAAATTTTATTTCAAGCCTCTCTCACACTAGGTAGTAGCTCCCTCATTGGGTCTATCTCATGAGTGATCTCCCTCTGCTTTCACAGTCTTGCAGGTGATCCACATTCCTTTTCTCAAACACAGCACAGAACAAGCGCGAGTGTGCGCACACACGCACGTCTCCAAAACGGAGAGTTTAATCTCCGATAATGCTATGCTGGAGCATTTATCTACAGTGTGGTCGCCAGGATCCGGCTCACTAGGACACACACACACAGCCGATTGTTCCCTCAGGAACATGAGCACCTTTCCTTTCGGCCTTTCCCATGATCCTTTGGCACTGCCGTTTTGCTCGAAGCGGCCTGAAAGTCCCATTTCACTCAGACCTGGGATCGTTTTCTACTTCTTGTAACGATGACACCAAATACAACTTCAGGATGAATCGAGTGATCATTATTAACCCTCATGACTGAGCAGTGGAATGCCTCAGAAAAGTCAATTCAATATTCATTAGCTGCGATGTGAACAATAACGCACACAGGACACAGGGGTCTATTACTCCTGGCGTGAATTACACCAGTGTTTTTTACTCATTGTATGGGCTAACTACCCCCTCTCACACAGATCTGACCTTCTCCTGTTTCTATCCCAGAGCTGTGAGGGGTTAAACGTAGACATCGCACTGGATTATTTGAGAAAGGTCATGTGTCCGTTTTCCACATCCCAGCTCCAGGTGTTTTACTGGGATTTTATTCCTCTTTAGGATGGGAAGTGATTAACATCTGATAACTCTCGGGTAAAAGAGCTAGTAGAAAAAATACCAATTCCATACATTAATTTGCCTTTGAGTTGTCTCATGACTAAATAACTGTGTATATTCGGGATATAGTGTTTATATCGTTAAACAAAAGTGGTTCAGACCTTTTTAATGACACTGTCCAGCGTCTCCGGGCGGCTGATATCGAAGCAGATGATGACAGCGTCCGAGTCGGGGTACGACAGCGGCCGGACGTTATCATAGTACGGTGAGCCTGGAACACAAATGCAGGACATAAAGCTGAATCAACATGTGTACACCAACACGTTCAGGAACTCAAATCTGATTGGGATTGGAATGTATACAACATTAAGAATGAGAAGTAAAAATGTTGCATTAGAACCAACACATGTTCTGCAAATACACCACTTTCTTGCTAACCAACACACAAGATGTTTCTTGAAATAAAAGAGCGGCTCTGAAAACTTTGAGCGAGGATGAGGTTTAGTGGCTGCGCCGAATTGTACAGCTCTCAGCCAAGAATCTGGAGAATTTCATGGTTGTGTCCGGTGTGACACATGGGAGGTCTGTTTTCAACCCAAGTGCGAGTTCACACACACACACACACACACACACACACACACACAGAGGGAGGGAGGGAGGGGGGGGGGGGGAATGGGGAAGCAGGCACACAGAGTGTGATCAATAAGGGGTCTGAAAAGGAAGCCGTTTTATCCTATACTCAGCCTCAGGCACAGGATATTGGGTCTGATCACCTTTTGTACGCGTTGACCTTCAGGATCTTGAAGCCTGCAGTCGGGAAAGGTTCTCCTCACTTTCACAAAACGTTTTTTTTTTTTTTTTTTTTTTTTTTTTGTTTGTGAGTAGACAATGTGGCAAGCAGAACGGGAAAAAAAATTAATAAATAAAATATTCAAGCTCTCTATCCCTCCTAAATATTTCCCCGAACCTGCTCAAAACCTTCCTAATCTCTGTAAATCCCAGGCAGAGACAGATAAAGAGTCTCCCGGTGTCTGCAAACAGGAGTCAGGAAACGGCATTCAAGCTTTAAAAATTCCCAGACTCTTTGTACGAGTTAATATTCTTAATTCCTGTACAACCAGTATGGTCGAACTCTAAGAAGAAAGAAAAAAAATAATAAAAAAAATGCGAGCAGGTCCAAGTTTAGGCATGTGTGGTGCACCGTTTGTGTTCGATATGCATTAATACGTGACGTTCTAAAGACTTGCTGGTGTGAAGGAAATCCCTTAAGTCCCGACATTCTTTACAGCATCTTATTACCTCACGTTACAACTAGCCTCAGGACAGGTCCTTCTGCTTAAACACATACACGACCATATATATCCATCTTGCTGGCACATGAAACCCTTCGCTCTGTGGAATGTCCAGCTGCTCCTGGTTTGTTCATACGAGTATATTTAGAGCTGACCAGGGTGCCACACACCCACACTATGAACACATGCATCTCCATTCCTTTTTGTTATTTCAAAAGGTTTTAAACATCTTTAAAGCTTCATATCCTAACAAAGTCGGGATGAGAAGACTGTGGGAAAGGCATGCTTCTGCAGGAGTCGCTCTAATCCGATTTCCACTCTAACCGGGTACGAATCCTCTCGTCGGGAAATAATCGTTCATGTGACTCCCGAGTTTTCCCCAAGCTTGTTTTCACAATGGGTGCTTTGTAGCAAACCTATCGTCTGAGGAATGTAAGGCACGAGGGTCGGGATCAGACTCCTGAGCTAAGAGATGTGAGGAACAGGAACAGGCGAAGTCCTGTCTGCTTAGATTAGGTTTTTGTGCGCGCACGCGCCTGCCTATGCTTTTAATAAGAGCTTAGAAAAAAAAAAAATTCTCTGTAAACATCCAGCCATTTAAAAGTGTTCGGTGGCACGGAGCCGCAAATGCTTAATCGTATCTCACACCTTTTCATCATCGGGGACATAATCAAGAACACTTTGGAGAGCCAGACCAGCTGTCTTGTCACCTTCCACCTCTGTAGGCAACACGACACTCAATACTCACTCGCTCATCTTCTATACCGCTTTATCCTGTATTCAGGGTCGCAGGGACCTGGAGCCTATACACTCAATACTTCCCATCCTTAATAAAACAAGGTCTATCATACAAGTAGGATCCGGAAGTTCAGGCTCTCATGAGAGCTGCCGGCTTGATCAAAGTGTGAATTAAAGTGCCATTTAAAAACTTCCAACACTTTTCCTAAAAGGCAGACAGCCAAACTGAGCCATTATTTAAAAAAATAAATAAATCAAAAGTGTCAGGCAGCATGCCTGGTTCGAACCAAATGGCAGAGTTTAAAGCCTTAATGAGGACCATACTGCCTGCTTGAGCTCATTATCTGGCCTTCAGATAACACTGAGGCAAAAGGCAGCTCAGTACACGAGTCAGCAGGATGCATGTGCGTGTATTGATTAGTGCTGCTGAGGGATAGGCTCTCTTCAAAGACTGGACATTTAGCCCCTGGTCTTTTTGACTCTACAGGGTGACACCCTTTATCAGTAATGGGGGGGGGGGGGGAAATCAGGAGAGCCTGAGTGTTACGCCTGCAGGAAAGGTTGCTGATTCAGTCCCTCACCTCAACATGCGTTCTACATGAAAGATGCACAGTTAAGGTGTAAGGAATTGTAAAATTTTGCACCAGCCCAGCCAGAACATGAATGTTCATAAACATAGTATAAAATCAGACGGACATGCTGATGAGATGGGTTTCTGCCAAATCGAAAAAGATAAAGCAGCCTTTCTTCTTGTATAAAAACAGACATGCTGAGCCTGATCTACAGTACATGGTCTGAACTGGAGTAAATGGTACAAACAACAAAGCAATTCAACCACTTCATTATTATGTACAATATGTAAATGTATGCGAGGCAATGACAAAATCTTAATTCAAGCGCATTTTGTATTACAGAACTGGCAGAATTCTCCATTATGATTAGTCAGAATGTTCTAAAATGCAATATATAAAAAAAATAATAATAATAAAGTTTCACTTTTTTTTTTTTTTTTTTACACGACTTGCACAAAACTATAAAAAAAGTCAATAATACGAGCTCGGTTCTGCAAGGTTCTCGACTTGCCTTCCTCAAGAAAGAAAAAGCACAACAGATTTACAGTCTAATGTGCGAATAAGAAATTATTGGAAATTGTTGTTCCACCAGTACTGACTCACTAAGATTTAAACATACTCTCATCCCGCTTTGATTGCGTAATCATGCGACTTGGTACTCTCGATCATCAACACGTTCACAAGTGTGCGTCTGCCACCCATCCTGTCTGTCAGTCTCTTGTTCCATCTTTGGCTTTCGTATTTGGCTTTCACTCTTTCGTATTAACACCACGCTCATGATGTGTACATAGACACACTGCCTAGACAGACAGAATAAACTAAAGTTGTACTGGGAGTCAAATTGCAATCCTGAACACATTCCACAGACCACTTCATGCCAAATTCCAGTCTTTCCTTCAGCTGCAAAGAAACAGCGTAATTGCTTACAGACCATGGGATCAAGCACAGTACCCCAAAGCCTAGACACACAGACGGGCGCCTCCCAGGTAGCTTGTCGCTACCGCAAATAAATCACCAAAAAGAAAAAAAAAAGAAAAGAAAAAAAACAAGGGCTGAGCTGAAGAGATCCTCAGGAGACGTCGGAGCTCTTTCAGGTCTCCAAAGTGATGGTGCTGCGGTTTCACTCTCCACACTCACTCGTTAATGAGTGTGTCAGCACCATTTCTCAGCACTCACAAGAAAGGGCGTGGTGGGATTGTGTGTTTGGACAGTGGGTGGGCGAGGGAGCAGGATCAGCTGTTCCTGCTTTTGTCTAAACAGGCTTGTTTTAGAAGAAAAGTTAAACAAACTGGAAACTATTCTACGATATGAGCTCATGGAAGTCTTAAGAGCGTTAATCACAGTGCGCGAGACGATCACAACAAAGTCTCCACAGAAGTCTTGATTCTCTAATGATTAAACAGGATCTGGACCACCACGTTTCCAAGTGTTGTCCCTCACTGCCTATGCTCGCAACGGGTCAGCGCACGTCACATCGCACGGAATTCTTCACCTCGGACATGTCCAGGCATGATGAGGAGACGTTATCAAGTCATCAAGGTCAACCCCCGACGCTTCACGTCCTCAAACCGAGATGTCTTGACGAACCAGATTCGCCATGATAACCAAGTGGTGAAGCGATAATGCACATTTTTGAGCCGCTAAACTAATAACGCTAATAAAGCTTGTATCACAGTTAACATCTTTAACACAAAAAAAACAACAAAAAAAAAAACATTCAATATTTACTACTGATTTACAACCAATTTAAACAGATTTTAATTAATAGTATAGTGACACTTGTCCAATGCAAACAGAGTGATGTTTAAAAGTATTGGCACCCTCTAATAAGATTACAGTGACACCTGTGTAAAACAAATACAATAATGTTTAAAAGTATTGGCACCCTTTTAATAACTACAGTGACACTTGTGTAATGCATAAATAGTGATGTTTATAGGTATTGGCACACAATATCCCCCCCCCCCCTTTTTCTTTTTTTTAACATCTGGAATGACCTCTTAATGTTTTAAAGAGTCTGGTGCAGAGTTAAAAAAAAAAAATAACTAAAAATGTATCATTTTACAGACATTATGTGAGCGAGAGGTACACTTACCTGAGGTGTCCCACAGGCTGAGCTCAATCCTCTGAGAGTCAATCTCAAAACTTGCAGTGTAATTCTCAAACACGGTGGGCACATAGTTCTGCACATGAAAACACATTATTACCCATGGAAGAAAAGAAAGAAAAAAATACCAACTATGACAAACAGTTAGCCTACACAAAGATGTTCGTTATTGAACGTTAAGGTTACTCACTTCAGGGAAACAGTCTTTAGCAAAGACGTGAAGTAAAGCAGTCTTTCCACACTGACCGTCTCCCACCACCACTATCTTACACTTCAGGTTCTGACTCGCGGCCATTCCTGGTTGAAATGACGACTTCTGACACGACCTTCTCTCCTTCATTTGGTTATTTTTGGTTTATTTATTTACAAAAATAAAGCAGATTTTAAAAAAAATAAATTAAAAAAATCCCGCAGAGCGTGACACAGCAAAATCCCTCACAAGCGCCCGCTACGATGAACTCGCGCACAAGGCACGAGCGCCGGTGTTTTTATAAGCGCCTCCTGACCAATCACAGTGCCAGGAGCGGGGGTTCTGTCCCCGCCCCCTTTTCTACTGCATGCTGCGCGTGGACGTAGGCGTTTTCACGACCGCGCAGATACGGTGCCAAGTATGGGAGGCCAAAAGTGACAAACACTCAAACTCCTCTTTAATTCCAAGATACAGTTATTTAGCTCCTAAATTGTCCAAGCATTCACGATTTATTATATATATCTAAGCCATCTGGTGAAAACTGAAAGTCTGAGGGCATTTTCACATTAGGTATGATTGCTTCACACCATGTCTGAGTACAATTGTCCCTCAGTCTACTCTCCCTCTGGTCATCCATATAAATAAAAGAATTTTGGGTTTTTTAAGGTTTTAAGGTTTTGTCTGGACATTGGTCAGAACCCGCTCTTTCAATGATATCTTTACGTTTCATATATTGGAGGACCAGTCTCAGAAAAATTTCTGTCTGTATGTCTGTCCACTGGCACAAACTGACTGGACAGAATTTAATGAAACTTTGCCAGTCCTTATGTATTTGCCTGAAGTTAATCCTGAGCCAAAAGTGAAATCAGAATGTTTAGTAGAAGTGAAGTTATGAGCCAGATTTGTGCCAGATTACAAACTGGAAGTTTTGTAACGGTAAAACAGTGTACTGTGCATGCATCAAACTGTGGGCGCGTCTTAAAATGACCGCTGGACAGCATTTTATGAAACTTTTGCAGTACTTAGATATCTGCCTAACCTGAACCATAAGTGAAATCATAATGTTTTGTTAAAGTGATGTTATGAACTGTTATGTGCCGAATTGAATAATCTACTTAAAAAAAATGACTAATGCGCTACTTGCTCAATGTAAACAAACATCTGCACCAATCAATATTAATTGGAAAAGCTAAACTAAATATTTTTACTGGGATTAGTTTATATTGTACCACTGAAATAACAGCGCTGAAGTGGTATAAGTGAATTGTAATGCGCTGGTGTCGTTTTAAAACAAAACTTAATCATTATTCAATCTACTTTTTTTGTGATTCACTCTACGATTACTGAACAGGGAGTGTATCTGGCTGATGACGAAAGTAGTACGACTTAATGTAAACAAGGCGTCAGATACTCCACCTTACAAAATTTTATTATTTTGATTAAATACATTAGGCAGAACTTACAGTACAGAAAGACAGACAGACATGGGCTTCAACCTGAAATAATAATATCACAGATTACAATAAAGCTGATCAGCTTATTTTAAGCTCTAGCCTTTTAACTATTTCTAAAGACTCATCAAGGACAGGTACTTATGCTAGTCTTTGATATTATTTATGCTACAGTGTCCCACACTCAAGCACACATGTGTATCTACAGGCCTTTTTTTTTTTTTTTTTGGTCCACTCATGTGCCATCCAGGCAAACTACCGGCAATTTGGGAACGCCAATTAGCATGTCTTTGGGAGGAAACCCAACAAGTGCGGGGAGAACATGCAAACTCCATGCCTAGAGACCCCGAGGTGGGAATCAAATCCGGATCCTGGAGGTGCTAGGCGACGGTGCTAACCACTAAGCCACTGTGCCGCCACACACTTTAAAAAGAGCTGACCTTTGTCTACTATTATTGATATTCTTGACAATATCAGGAACGATCCTCTCGCCTCCCTGACGAATTCCTAATTTATCAGGTAAGGCCATGCATTCCAGAGGATTAAAAACAGTACGTGATGTGCACATATTTAGATTTTAGAGGAGACAGCCAGCATTGATGATGTCATGCTCTAAATAGCAGTCCACTTCTGTGTTTTGGTACATTAGCTATCTTTCACACATGATGCAAATCGTACACACGCGTAGACATGAACCATAGTCGAGACCACCTTTTGTACTTTGAAGTAGACCCGGGTATGGGTCGTTGATGCGGTATACAATGTTCACACACTAATCCAACAAATTGGTTCTTGAAGGTCAAACAAACTACCAGCTGATAAAACATGATCCATCTTGCAAATGCTAGTAGAAAAAGAAACCTCATTTACAGACTCTGAAACCATGACTGGTCAGTTTAGAGGAGTAACAAGGAGAAACCTAATTTGTCTCGGCAAATAGACTATTTAAGGAAAAAGCACTAAAGAGTATCTGGATGTGATACTTTATCCCAGACATCCTCTGCTCCTGATAACAGAGACATTGCAGCTCTGCATTCTTTCGTCTGGAGAGGTGATTTACCAAGGCCTGTTCACGTTTACTGCAGTTTATTGCCACTCAAGTGTCTTGTTTTCTCCTTTATGATAGACAGGCACAGGGTTAAAATGTGTGCTTGTGTGTGTGTGTGTGTGTGTGTGTGTGTGTGTGTGTGTGTGTGTGTGTTTGTCTGTGCATCTGTTCTTCATTTTCTGAATATAACAAATTTCCTTCCAAAAGGATGAAATTATAGAATTCAAACCTATACACACTGCATATACATATGCACAAAGGAACAAAGTTAAAATCCCTTTGATGTACATTCAACTTGCTGTTAAACTAGCTGTTTAGGTGGTGTTTGTAAGCATGAACTTTATAATAGACTAGAGTTAGGGTTAAACATATTCGGGCTGATATACAGTGTGGCTGGCGATGTTAACAAACTCTATCTGATTACTGAGGAAGATGTGAAGGGAGAAGAATGCAAAACGTAGACACAGGAAATAAACTGATAACTGCTAAATAGTGTGACCTTACACATGTAAGACTGATAAGAAAATGAAAATCCTAAAAAATGTAATCATATTGACCATGCAATAAGTATAAGATCTGTATAAGATCTATGATGTGATAAGGATTAGCACTGGCTGTGTGTTTTTATGAGGAAAGCACATGGTGTGAGATCGTGGAAGGCTGTTTTCATGGCCTGAACGCTCTCACGCTAATTTACAGAAATTTCCGAGGCCTTAACGTAGAGCAGATCCACATATGGAAGAAGGATGTGATATGACATTCCTCTTTGATGCCACGTGTCAATTAAGGCTTCCCATGGGACTTTACAAAGCTGTCATGTACACATAAATGAAGTCATTTTTTAAAATGTCTTACAAAGAGTCTGGCACCATGGGAAATAAGAAAAGCAGTTTTGTCCCACTGATCAGCAACATAGCACAGGGAAAAGAAATCATTACAGTGCCCGGAGTGACCGCTTGATCAGTGTTACATTAAATGAAAAGGTTAAGGTGCCAAAGAAAAAGTACTTAAATCTACACTGTAATACTCTTCTATCCTTGTGCGATATATATCCAATATACAGTACATGTACAATGTGTAAATGTTCTCTGCTTTGGGTAATGGGTTCAAATCCCAAGACTCCCAGTGTCAGACTCTTGAGAGCACCCATTTTTAAAAGAGCTATTTTTTTTTTTTTGCTCCACAGACCGCTCTGTTGACAGCTGTTCACTCAGCAAGGCTGCTAACATTTCCAGAATCAACTACCATCATGTCAGAGGTCTCCTTTCGTAAAGGTGACAAGTGACACGCAGCGTAAATGAAAGAAGAGGAAGTCAAACTGGGAGGTAACCCTATAGCCGTGGAACACACAACCTGTAGACGAGCATTACTAGGACAGCAAAACCTCTTCTCATCTGAGAGCTGATGAGCTTAAAGGGTATCGGATTGCAGTGTGGGAATGGGATAGGATATGTGTGTGCCTGCGTGTGTGTGGTTACCTCATGAACTCTAAATATTTGGATTACAGGTAGGAGCAGATATGTGTGAAGAAAAAAAAACACTGTGATTTGTAGGTAAATCAGATCATATGGTAGATCAATGTATTAATTTGCAAAGCATAACTCAGTGAGACAGGAAATTAGATTGAATGTGTTTCTGCATACATATATATATATATATATATATATATATATGTGTGTGTGTGTGTGTGTGTGCGTGTATGATTGCCGTGCCTGATTGCCACAGGGGGCTAATAGCGAGGGTAAATTATGCCCCTCACTAAACAGGAGGGCAGGAAAGAGTACATGTGGTCCTCCATTTTACAACGAAAACAGCAATAATTGCCTTCATCTGAAATTACTAAAAGCACATGCGGCCGCTTCCTGTTCACGTCCCTTTTTTATGATTTTTTTTTTTTTTTAAAGACCCATCCACTTATTTCTTTTCTTTTCTGCCATTTTCTTTAAAATAGCACCGCACACAGTAGTGGAAAAATCTTGAACTGGAAATTACCTCGGCTAATTGCATGAAGAGCTCGGGGTAAAGTGTGGAGAGGAGCTTGTTTCAGGTACAAAGCTGATTCTAAATCAGTAAGCAATGTAAGGGTCGGCACACGTTTATCAAACACCAGCAAACACCACTGAAGGCCACCAGAGGTGGCGAGAAAGTTTGTTACTGTACTTAAGTATTTTTTCATGAAACTGTACTTAACTTGAGTGTTTTCCCTATGTGACACTTTTAACTTCTACTCACTACATTTTGAAATGAAAACCCTGAACTTTTACTCACTACATTTTAAGTAGAGATTATTTACTTTCAAACAAAAGTGCATTGATTTTCTGATAAGCGTCCACGCTGTCACTCATACCGTATGGTGCGTCTGGGCTGTGGATTTACATTTACATTTGGCAGATGCACTTATCCAGAGCGACTTACATTTTTATCTCATTATACATCTGAGCAGTTGAGGGTTAAGGGCCTTGGGTTGCATGGGTTACTTGCACTATAAAGAATAGCAAAGTGTTAAAAATATTAAATAAATTGGCCTAAAACATTTTATCTCTTGTAATGCCTACAAGGTTGCATAAACTTGTAAAGCATCTGAACACAGGAAATGAATTGTGCGATTATTTATTCATTATTAATTTATACTTAAAAAAAAATTACAAACACTTTAGATTTCTCCAGAAAACCAATCTCTACTAGACTTACACAATCTTCCTCATTAAACACCAAATTCCTCAGATATATTGTGTAGAAGTGTGTTGTTGATGTAGCTGTTCTCTTTCGGGATATTAATGTTTCTTATGGCATTTCAGTATTTTTAGAGACTACTGGTGTTTTGTTCATGAATTTTAGAGAATGGTGGCATGTGCTGAACAAGTTGTGATGTTAGTGTGTGGTGTTTTTGTACATTTTATGCATTCTAACATTAGGTTGTTGTTCAATTTTAGAGAACTTTTTTTAGGAGAACTTCGCTGTTGGTACTTTCGGGGGTTTTAGGGAATGTTGAAATTGGAGAAACTTTTCTTCTTTTAAAGTTCATTGCTGTTTTTGTACATTTATCCATTTGGCACCTTTTTATTTTTAGGGAATGTTATTTGACAACTTTTTTTTTTCCTTTAAAGAACCTTTTGATTTTGAGATTTTGCTTTTGCTTTTCTTTTAAAGAACTTTTTTTTTTTTTTTGCTTTTAACAAAGATTTTGAAGAATGTTTTTAGAGGCTGTGTTTATTGGTACACTTTTTCCCCTTTACAGAACATTGGTATTTGTTGGTAAAATTTAAGATTTTTTTTGTTTTTCTTTTAAAGGAAATTAGTATTTTTTTTTTTACATTTTGTACATGTGTATATTTAGTTGTTGGTAAATTGTGCAAAATTTCTTTTTTTTTTTTTTTTTAGAGAACATCAGGTTTTTGTTTAGGGATTGTTGGTGTTTCTTGAACTTGGAAAAGAGTTTTTGCTTTTAAAGAACATTGGTGTTTGTTGGAAGATTTTGTAGAATGTTATTATCTTTTTTTCTTTAAAAAATTGGTGTTTGTTGGTCAATTTTTGAGAAAGTTAAGGATTTTTATTTCAGATAATGTTGGTGTTTGCTGGTACATTAATGTTAAATTTAATGTTGTTGTGTGTTTGGGTTTTACAGAGCAGAAAACAGGAGGTCTTTGTAGAAAGAGTACGAACTGAGGCAAGGCCACCTCTGAGCAGTGTGTGCGTGTGTGTCTGTGTGTGTGCACACAGGAGGGGAAAAGTCGCTTTGAGCAGGAGATTATTGGTGTGCCACAATTTACAAGAGATGTGCCGTCATTAGTTGTGTAGAACCAAACCGCTGGGTAAATCTGCCATGAAATACAAGACTGGAGCTGTAAAACCAGAGCATGTGCATCAAACTCGAACCAGATGAGGAACACTGAAGGACACTGTGCTGTGTGTGTGTGTGTGTGTGTGTGTGTGTGTGTGTGTGTGTGTGTGTGTGTGAGAAAGTGAAAAAGCAAGAACAAGAACGGGAGAGGGTTGTGTGTAATTACAGCATAAGTGTATGTGTATAAGCGTGTGTGTGTGTGTGTGTGTGTGTGTGTTACACTCTATAAAATAATGGCTCTCAGAAGCACCCACAGGCCCACACGGGAAACACTTGCCAAAAACAGCAGAAACAACACAGTCTCTGGCTGAAGGCCACTGGTCCTGCGGGATTATGGGATTGTGGAGGACACCCATCGAACTGCCCCACCACACACACACACACACACACACACACACACACACATACGCAAACACACATATGCACATATCATGCATACTCATGTATAGCTTCTTTTATACGGCAGGAACTTTTTCAGGAACTTGTGAACTTTTCCACCAGGTTTCCTGTTCTCGACTCACTTTTTTTGTGGTATGGTCCACCTCTTGGGGGTGGGGCTTGCAACACTGAACATCTCTGATTGGTGCAAATCCAACTAACCAATATGTTTAACGTTCTTTTTTCTTTTTTGGAGTTTTGTGCTTGTTTTTATTGTCTTAGGAGACAACATGGTTCTCCATGGTATCATTGGGTTTTTCAATATAACTGGGTTCCCCTTTATCTTATTGGTTTCCCAAGTATATCATTGGGTTCTCCAGCATTCCACTCTGTTCTCCAGGATATCACTGGGTTCCCAAATGTGTCATTTGGTTTTGCACAATATATATTTGGATTGACTAGAACATAATCGGGTTCTCTCTTGTATCCCAGTCATTGCCAGAATATCATTTGATTCTCTAGGAAATCATTGGTTTCCTAAGTATATCTAGGTTTCCAGTTTGTCACTGGATTTTCCAGTATATTGGATTGGGGTATATACATTTTAGTTCCTCACTATTGGGTTTTTGTACAGTTTTGGGTTCTCCAATATACCACTGGGTTTTTTAGCATATTACTAGGTTCTCCAGTATAACACATATCGAGTTCTACTGCATTTCTTTACATTCTCCAGATTTCAGGCATATTATTTAGTTCTCCAATAGAATATTGGTTTTTGTATGATATACTGTTGAGTCCCCTTGCATGTCCCTGATGTTCTGTTGCGGTTCTGGTGTCTTGTTTCTGCTCCTCGGAAAAGGACAAGTGTGTTTTCCCTCCCTCTCAGCGAGACCACTTATTTCCAGCCGGTGGTTCTTGTGTAACCTGTCATTTGATCGTTTTCAGGGCCTTGAGAGGTTTAAGATCCTGTGCAGGACTCGCTGTGTTCTCACACACGCACACACACACATGCGGGCGCGGATATCTGCAGGATGTTGATGAATCAGGTGCCACACAGAGTTGACCTCTCACACGTTTCTCCTGCTCGCTCATTTGTTGGTCAGTGCTTTTCTCAGGATGTTCTTCAGTTCTCCAGTATAGCTTTTAGTAATATTTGTCTCTAAGCTGCAACATTAGGTAAATTAAAGTAATCTGACACACATACTGTATGTTTGGTTCTTTTGCACATCATTTTTGATGTTTTATATATAATTGGGTTCTTCTGTGTATTTTGAGTAGAATCAGTTGTATTTCTTCATTATCTCTGAACGCTTTAGTTTATCATTAGGTTTTACAGTATATCATTGGATCCTACATTGGATCATTGGGTTTACAGTGTATCAATATGTTCTACAATGCATCAGATGGTTCCACAGTGTAGCATTGGGGTTTATAGTATAACAGTGGGTTCTATAGTTTATCCTTGGGTTCTGCAGCGTATTCATTGGCTCTGCATTCGGTTTTCTGTTTAATTTGTTAGATTTCACAGTTTATTATTGCACAATATGGACTATCATTTGGTTGGCCTTTATTTAGCATCATTGGATTCCACAGTCTATATGAATTCCTTACTATCTTATTAGTTTCTTGGAATTTTTTTTTATTCAGTATACCACTTGTTCCCACAATGCATTGATATCATTTATATCAATTCCAATATTTGGTATATATAGTTGGACTTTCTTGTACATAATTATGCTCTCTTGCATGTTGCTATTGTTCTTCAGTTTATAACAGCAACATTTCTGGGGTGTGTTGTTGGGTTCTATAGTGTATTGCTTGGCTGTCTAGTCAATAGGTTTCATCTTTGGGTTGTCTGGCTTATCCTTGGGTTTTCCAGGTATATATATATGTTTTGCAGTATATAACTGGGTTATATGGAGTGCGAGTACTTTATTATGTATATCATTAGGTTGCCCAAGACATTGTTGGTTTCCACAGCATGTGACCGGAGTTACCTGGTTAAATGTTGGTCCCAGCCCTGTGTTTTGTTGATATTAATAAGAAACATGGCTCGGCTCTTGAACCTCTTCTCCAGCTGTTTGATTTGTGCTTGGTTCTTTTGCATCCATAATGGCAAAGTGATGGAAAAATTAGCGGTGAAAAATAATGAAAGTGATTTAATATAGGTCTCAGCGGAGCTCCTGAGTCGTTTCTGTTTAAAGAGCAGTGTCGTTTTTCCCGTGTCGAGAACCCTGAGAGTCAGCACAGTGCGGGGAAAGCGGCCGTCTCAGGCGTTTTAAGAACTACCTGCACGCCGAGCCAACGAAAACAGGTATTAACCTTCACAGATGTATAATTTTGCGCTTGCCAACATCTTCTGTGTTTTTTCGATCTGGGGAGTCTCACACACTTTCGCACACATGCCTTGTAAATCTATCTGTTTCTCAAGGAGGGGGAAAAAAAAAGAGCTGGGACTCTGCGAGCTTTTTTAAACATGCGTCTCCGCTGTACGCCGTTTGTAGAAGCTCAAAAACCGCCGAGCACAAATCTCACTTTATTTGTTTAAACTCTTAAAAAGTATGCGCAAGTCTTTAGAGACGAACTATCCTTCATGGTAAAACAGCGATATCCCATGATGCCTTGCTTTCAGTTGGACAGCTCTGTCCCAGGCGCTGGTTGTTTTAATAAATGCATCAATCAGATGAAATAAATCTGTAAAGAAGCACAATCGAAACAGTAAACTCTTAGCTAACCCCAGAGCTGGGGCCCTAGAACCGTAGTACCCTGGTACCCTGGTACCCGTCCCAGACCGCATGTCCATGTTAGCAGATGTCTGTTAAACACGAGCGTTTGGGACGCAGCCGAGAGTCTTTTATAATAAAGATCAGACGAGGGAAAATGTCGTATCAGCTTTCCCTAACGGATGATATAAAAGCAGCTCTTGGTCGCCCACTCAGACTTTTGGACCTGACTCTAGTCTAAACACACAGACTTTCTGTGTGTGTGTGTGTGTGTGTTTGTGTGTGTGTGTGTGTGTGTGTGTGTGTGTGTGGTGACAAATGCTTCAGAACAGTTTTTTCAGTCTGTGTCTCTAATCAACGATGTTTCCTTATCAGCCAACACAAACACACACCACCTCCTTTATTGCTTTGTTTTCAGAAAGTCACAGGTTATGGAAGGAAAAGAGGACTCTTTGTGTGTGTGTGTGTGTGTGTGTGTGTGTGTGTGTGAGAGAGAGAGAGAGAGAGAGAGAGAGAGAGATTCTATTATGTACATTCTGAACCGAATTAACATGAACTGGATAAATGACTGCAACTGGAGTGTGTAAGACAAATAGCTAAGTGTGTGTGTGTGTGTGTGTGTGTGTGTTTGTGTGTGTTTTTGCTTGTTTACTCACACTGTTTTACACACACACAAGACGGCGAAGCAGATGGTGTTGCGGAGTGTGTATTAGAGTGTTGTGCATAATCCAGGCCAAGACGGGTGTGTGTTTCTTTGTGTGTGTGAGTAAACAAGCACAGTGTCACCACAGAGACAACAGCGGATTTTAGTTCCACACACATACATACACGCACACACACACACACACACACACACACACACAAATCCCACTTTCTATTAATTATATTAATTCAGTAGTTTTGCTATATAAGGGTAGATCCTATATACAATTGTTTATTTTTCATAAAAAAATAAACATTTACTTTTCACAACAATTTTCATAAAAAGAAACAATTATTATAATGTTAAAAACAAACAGATAAGAATAACTCCTTTTAGACTGGTGTACACATTGTCACTTCTTCCTTGTTTCCCCAGTGAAAGCTGATTATCTTACTGGGAAAAGAAATTACAGGAGAGAGTTATTACATCATCAGATATGACAGCCAATCAGGTTTCAGTATGCAAATACAGCTCATGCGACAATTACACTCTAGGAACTGAGCATTTAATCTATTTGTATTTGTGGATAAAGATGAAATCTTTCACCGTGTATTCAATATCTGAAGATACTCCTGGTCACCGCTGTCGTAACTACATGCGTGTCCTGTGAGCTGGGCTGAATAATTCATAAGGAATCAAATATGCGCAGAGATGAAGGAATGAGCAGTGAGAGTGAGGGGTTAAAGAGGGACGAGTGTGTCCTGTCTCAGGGCTAATCAGTGTTATTGTATACTGTAGTGACGATGCTGAGCTCAGCTCCTCACGGACCCTCGGCACCTCCTACGCTCTCTCCCTCTCTCCCTCTCTCCCTCTCCCTCTCTCTCTAACGCTCTGCAGGTGACAGAGCTCTCTTCTGTTCTGTCTTTTTTTTTCCCCCGGCCGTGTGGAACAGATCAGAGCCAAGCTTTAGCAGAGCCTTGTCTTCGTGTCTCTGTGCTGCAGGGATTTAGGGACTCGTTCTCGAGGTCTCACTCTCCACATGACGCTTCCTGTCTTCCTGCGAATCAATATCAATACGCTTGGAGTGTGAGTGCGCAACACCAGCGCTCTCCTATCCCTCCGTCACACATCCACTCATTCTCTCTCTCTTTCTTTCTCTCTCCTTCTCTTCTTCTCCCCCACCTCCTGACTTTTTTCTCTCCCCTCACCAGGTTTCATTAAAGCGTGTGTGTTAATGCTGTCAAACTGAACTTCGCTGTTTGATACTTTTTTGCCTTTTTTAATATTTACATACTAAAAGTCATTCTGTATAGGAAAAGCACTTCTGAATAAATTCATATCGACTCGTCTGCGAACATCCTTCAACACCAAATGGGTCGGAGAGCCTGTACTGTAATTATCTCCTGAACCCTTATCAAACACTCGAAGGGCAGCTCTTATGCAAAATTCACTTTTTATAGTCCTGTTTAGACATTCAGATGAGTCTCTAGTCTGTGTGTACAAACAAATAAAAAAAAGTAAAACATTCCCTGCAGTTTGTCCCTTTTTTCTCCATTTTTGTATTTAAACAAGCCGATTAGATTCCCCCCTAATGTGACATCATATAAGAAGAGCCGCTCTCTTGGTTTGTTGTTCTCTGGAGGGGCGTGGCTCGCCAGTAGCTCATTCGCATAAACAATGAAATAATGTGTTCGGGGGAGGAGCGAAACAGAGGGAGTTTGAAGTATGAGGAAAGAAAATGTATCGTATCGGGGTATTTCGGCTGGGTAATTAACACACACTTGTTAAAGAAACAGTAATATATGGGACCTTTAAAACTAAATGACATTACACTCAAAAGAAAATCTCAACGTTCTTTAGATCATGACTGTGGAAGAACCTGCTGACAGATTACTGTAGGTGCTAAGGCTAAAAAGGCTAAGAACCCACGATTATCAAATTAGATGATAAAGAACCCATGAAGGACTACTGTACTTTAAAAGATGAGAGAGAGAGAGAGAGAGAGAGATGGATCCCATCCTGATGCGCTAGTTAAGTGCACTTGTCACTTCTTTCTAATGACGAGGCACTGCAGAGGCAATTACAGTCTCGGAGTGAGGGATGAAAAAATGTTCTCTCTCTCTCTCTCTCTCTCTCTCTCTGTCTCTAGAAAGGCAGAATCGACTGAAGGATCTGTCACTGAGACACACACACGTCAAAGTCCTTACAATGCATCTATATGGCCAAACTCATCACAGGAAGTGACCCCCCACCCCTTTTACCCAGTCTCTCTCTCTCTCTCTCTCTCTCTCTCTCTCACACACACACACACACACACACACACACACACAAACACACACGCACACACAAATAAAACAGCCACTTTAATGAATTGGATATTGAACCGTCATTAAAGTTAAGTCAGCAATGGGATGGATGAGAGATAGTAACGCAGAATTAGAGTAAGATTGAGAGAGAGAAACAGATAGAGAGAGAGAGAGAGAGAGACAGCTAGAGAGAGACACATTAAAGGAGTAGTAGAGTTAAAATGTCCACAAAATCTCTGCAATGTACAAATTCTCTTTAATATTACCATCAGAACCCAATAAATTTTGCTACCTTCATATTCTGGGAGGCGAAGTTTAGAGTGAGTCATGATGGATGGGGTCTGGGAGGGGCTTAAAGGGGCGGGTGTAATTAAATTGCACTAAAGACAGAAAGTGATTCCAGTTGATGAAGATTGCGGCCTCTGTAACATTCCAGTGGTTGTAGTTTGAAACAGGTGATTTCAGAAAGCACACAAACACACACAAACACATGAACGACTATCAGAGCCTCATCTCACACTAATCGCTGCTGCCTCTCCTCCTTAATTAATTAGAAATGCAGCCAGGCTGAAATTTTTAATCACGGTACCATTACACACACACACACACACACACACACACACACACACACAGAGTCCAATCTGAGCTGAGTGTCTAGAATGTAGACGTGGTGTGTGTGCATGTTCACCCATGTGGTGTGTGGAGTGATGATGTCATCACTGTATTTCCTGCTGTAAACTGTTTATTCTGTAGTAGCCTATTTATTTACACTATCACCAAGTGTGTGTGTGTGTGTTTGTGTGTGTGGATAGAACAGCTGATGAGGAACTGGTAGCGAGAGCAAGCATCGCCTTTATTCTTCGCCAGTCCTGATATGTATTAGCGTGTGTGTGTGTGTGTGTGTGCCTGTGTGTGTGTTACACAGGGCATTTTGTCAGCACTTATAAACTCCAAAAGAGCTAAATTAGACCTTCACACACTTCCTCTGACTGATGTGTGCACTTTAAAGAAGCTGAGAAGGAGCATGTCACTCTCCATTTTGTGACCTTGTGTATGTGTGTGTGTGTGTGTGTGTGTGGGCGGATGCTGACTGTGAGCCTCATTTCCACTTCAAGAGGAGAATGAAACACGACATCAGCAGCTCCTTCTCCTTCTGACACAGACACACACAGCATCATGTGTGTTTGCTGTAAGGGTAGAAAAGCTGCTGATTCTCCCTGTTTTTGAAACTCAGAGTGAAAGAGCTAAAGAGCAATAAAGTCAAATAAAAAGAGGAAAGAGTAGATAAAAAGAAAAAGAGATGACAAATGAAGTTAAGGAAAGAGGGAAAGAGTGAGGATGTTACAGATTGAAATGGGATAAAAAGAGAGTAAAATAAACAAAGTGGGAAAGATTGAAGGGAGGAAAGATGGAGAGACAGACGGAGAGAATAAAGAATAGTAATTAAAAGTACAAAAAATTTAAAGACGATCAAGCAAGAGAGATTGAGATGAATGGGTATGTGCAAAACAATAAAGGCAGGAAAAAAGAAAGAGGGATAAAGAAAGCAATAAAAATCAAGTGAGTAAATGGTAAAATAAAGAACGAGTGAGAGAAAGAGGAAAAAAGACTAAAGAAATGACAATAAATGAAAAAAGTGTGAAAAGAAGTGAAGAGAGAGTGAGTGGAGAAAATGGAAAAAGAAAGAAATGAAGAGTTAGAGAAAAAAGTAAAAGGAAAGAATGAGCAAGGGAAGAGTAAAAATTAAAGAATGAGTGAGGAATTTAAAGATTGAGTGAAGAAAGAGAGGAAAAAAGGAAAGAATGAGTGAGGAAAGAGAGGAAAATTATAGAATGAGTGAGAAAAGGAAAAAGAAAAGAATGAGTGAGGAAAAGGGCAATGAGTGTGTGAGGAAAGAGAGGAAAAAGGAAAGGGGAAAGGAAAAACACAAGATAAGTCAGGAAAAGGTAGAAAAGAAAAATGAATGAGAGATTGAGATAAGAAGAAAGAATTGGTAAGGTAAAAAGTATAAAAAGAAAATAAAAATGAGAAACATAACAAGAAGAAAAAAAAAGAAAAAGATATATGAACCAAAAAAGAGTGATGATAGATGTAAAGTGTATTAAAGTGTGTTAATTAGAGAAGTGCACACACACAGACACACACACACACACACACACATACACTCATGAAGGCTGATTAATGAAACATCAGAATAAATAAGTTAAAGAGCAATGTGTGTGTGTGTATGTGTGTGTGTAGGACGGAGGTGTAATTATGTCGTCGATCCTGTTTCGGACATTTTGTCCACATGACTAATTAATTTAGCGTTTCTATTGGCTAAGTCCAAAGAGCCCAATTAGCATGGCTAATACTGCTGCGTCGCTAAAAACATCACGCCTCGACACGGCGGGAATTTTTCATAACGAGCCGCCTTCGTTATTCAGACGCCTCGCCAAAGTCAGCGCAGTAGGGGGGACAGAGACGAGGGGGACATGCAAAAAACATGAAGCTGGAGGAAAAAGAAATCAATCCAACACACACACACACACACACACACACACACACACACGTGCACAGCCGAGAGGAAAATTCACAGCTTTGTCTTTTCCATAAACCTGCCTCATATATTGTGTATAGAAATCAAACATATTTAATGTTTAATATTTAAACCTTATATTTTATATACACTATTATCTTGAGCTAAAGTAAATTTAAAATATTCATAATTATGGATATTTATTTAATTAAAATGCACAAAATGTGCTTTTAATACAATTTGTTGAGGATTTGTATTATTATTAAATTTCATAAATATAAACTGACGTGAAGTGAACTGTGAACAAGTGGTAATATCTTTACAAACACTGTTCACTAGGCAGCAATATGGCTAATATGTAAAGTTAGCAATGTCATTAGCATTTGTATAGCTTCTTAAGTGCATTATACAGATGTATGTAAAGACATGGTAATCCTGGAAAGCATAAATATTGATTGTCCAGAACATAAACATTTACCATAGATATGTTGATAAATATCTAATAAATTGCCACATACAGCTAAAATTACACTATAACATCACTTAACATGAAGCACATACACAACTAACACTTGTTCAATACAGAACTGTACGGAAACTTAGGATATGTTAATGAATTAGTATTAAAATGTCACATTGACCTAATGATTCTGTAACCTAGCATAAACTGCTAACACAGCTATCCATTTTTTAATACAGCTTTGTCCAGAACCTTACCTTAGATATGCTGATAAATTTTCTAGAAAATGTTGTATTAAGCTAATAATGTTGGATAGCATTAACAGCTAAGAGAAATAACTTTTGTTTTTAATACAGAATTGACCAAAAAGTCAACATTTGTGTTGAGAAAGTAGTATGAAAATGCCTGTAGTTACAGTTAGCGTCCAGCGCTAACCTTATGTAATAGAAAGTTAATCAACACCTTCGGACCAATCTGAATCCAGAACATGACATTTAATGCTTTAATGTAGCTTTAGTAATTAATTGGAGGCTACATTTAGGCTACGAGTGTGTGTGTGTGTGTATGTGTGTGCCTGTGTGTGTGTGTGTGTGTTTTGTACTCTTCCTGGCTATAGAGTGTGTTTGTTTTTGGTCTAAGAATGATAAATCACAAAGCGCTAACACATGTGAAGGTGTGTGAAATTCATAACACGCTTACATGTTGGTATTCAAGGCCGAACCGCACCAATTAAAACAACGTTTTCTTTCAGAAAGCCACATACATTCCCTTTACTACACACACGCACACACACATAGGAAGCGAATGTGTCCATATCCACTTAACCGTGTGTGTTAAAGTGTGTGTGTGTGTGCTGAGAGCAGGCCAGGCGATGTGTGTGAGCTTGTTTTGTTTTTCCCCTTACTTCAGCACATCTGAGAGAAGTTTCTGGAACTGCAGAGCCCTGTCAAAACAAAGATGGCCGCCAGGGGCTTGAGAGGGACAGAGAACCGCAAAACCAGAGAGACTTTACGTTACAGCTTGGTTCACATGAGCCTCTGACACACACACACACACACACACACACACTCACTATCTTACTTTTTTTAAAGAACATTTTGGCTGGGTATGCTAATGCAGCTAACTGGTAATGGAAGTCTGTGCCCTGCAAAATCTTTGCTAATCTTTGCTAATATTTACGATGATTGCCATCTTGGACATTCAGACTCGCTTAATTTTTGTTTTTTATTCGTACATTATGCTAAGACTCCACCCCTTTTGTAAGCCCAGTGCCTAATTGTGAATAATAATTATTGAACATAATAATGAACATAAAAAAATTACACTTTTGAATTCATATATATTTATCTTTGTAGCCTTAAGTATAAAACTAAAGACAAGCACTCACACACACATAAACTGTCTTTCTGTCTTCTGTCTCTTTCTCTCTCTCTGTCCCTTTAGCCCCCCCTCAATCAACAGCTGGTTGTACTTAACACTCTCCGTAGCTGTGTGTGTGTGTGTGTGTGTGTGTGAGTGTGTGATTCATTAGCTCTGGCTGTGTGTTTTGCACCAGTGCTGTGTGTGTTATTGTTAGGATGTGGTAAAATTATAAATATGGGATGCAGATTGTGTGTGTGTGTGTGTGTGTGTGTGTGTGTGGTATGTCTTGGCCACTGCCTGATTGTACAACAGTTAAAAAAAGTCTGTCACAATTTGTAGTGCTAATGAACACAGCTCAGGCTGGAGAACATGCGCGCGCGCGCACACACACACACACACACACACACACACACATACACACACACACATATATATATATAT
>JAQMYJ010000023.1:38320855-38334016 GCA_030014305.1 Clarias laeviceps | reverse complement strand
TATATATATATATATATATATATATATATATATATATGTGTGTGTGTGTGTGTGTGTGTGTGTGTGTGTGTGTGTGTTGAAGGGTGTTTCCCTTAAGCTCAGAGCGACTCCTGGTCATTCTGCTTGATTGAACACTTCCGTCCCTGAACAATAAAAAGGAACAAAGCATGAGTCACCTCACTAATCTCTGACTTCAATTTGCCATTAGGACAAAGTGTTAATTAAACAGCTCCGTAAAAGGAAACCAAATCATTTTCACGACACAAGGTGAGTCAGACCTCGATGACGTTATGACCTCAGCGTTCAATTTAATTTCCAATACAAAAAACACAGATGAATCAAAATGTACATACAGAAACCAAATTTGATCCTTGAAAACATTCCTTCATGTTCCCCAGCAGCACTGGACTAGTGGGTTAATCCAAATCTCTAACACACCTTTGGTAAACCATGTCCTCCTCGGGAGATCGCCCTAAGGGGAATTCCTTCTTGGCCTCTCAACAGCCATTGACACTCTCAATCACAAGACCCTCCTGTCCATCCTTACAAGACTTAGTGGCTCAGCATGGCTGTGGATTACTTCCTACCAGGAGAGATGGTCATATCAGATAACACCAGCTGATCCACATCTGGTCCATTAAGACTCTCACTAGAGTCCCACCAGGCTCGGTACTTAGTCCTCTTTTACTGTGAAGTAATAGTGTATCCTCAAGGTTTTCTTAATCCCAATGCTATGCAACTCATCCTCATCTGTTCCTCCCTCGTAGACTCGTATTTCAGCTCAATACCTGAAACTGAATCCCAGAACTGATGTACATCCCTCGAGATGCGTCTAGATCTTGTGCAGATCATTCTCAATACATGTTGCTTGGTCATGTTGGTTTTCCATATACAAAATCAATAGGTTTCATCCAGTTCTCCTCCACACGAGTTACTCAGGTACTTGTTTTGGGCACTTGTCTTCTTAAGACTGTAATAATGCATCTGGTTCCTGGCAGATGAGACCTCCACAAGTAATCTGAGTAGAGTTTTCTCACATCACCACATTGTTGCATTTCCCCCACTTCTTGTCACATCCTCATACCCATTTTGAAAAATATTAGGTATAAAATCATGAAGAAAAAAAATATTTATATACTTAAAATAAAAAATAAACTACTCTATCATTTTAGGTTTTAATGCTGTACTTAATTAGTTATAAAATTTTCATGGATCATCCATAACATTAATAATACTATTGTACAAGGTGAACGGAACAAAACTGATCGTTACGTATACATCAGCAAACTGTGATCATGGGCAGGCGGGGACTGAAGGCAAGATCTGCTCCCTCAGAAAAGCCAATGAACCACAATCACAGAAAGATTGTGATTGTGGTTCATTGGCTTTTCTGAGGGAAAAGCCAATGAACTATGCTGGCTATGATAGAAAAGCAACAGAACACCCAGTACACCACAGTCCACTATGCACTGGGCTCAACAGGCAAAGTCGCTGTGTCAGAATCCAAACTCCTCAAATCCCAATCCGATCCGAAGTACCTATGGGATGCGCCAGACAAAAAAACCCATTCCATGGCCCCACCCCACAACCCACAGCACCCAAAGGATCTGATGCCAGTGTACTGGGGCCAGACACCACAGCACACCCCCAAAGGCTATGCGGAGCCACAACCCAAGAGCCAGAGGCACTCCCAGCAGCACAAAGTGAACCCAAACCCAAGGTGGTTTTAATGCTATGACTGATCGTGTATAAAACTATGTGCCTGAGACAAGTTTCAGCTTTTGGTAATAACAGTAGTACTTTCAAGTATTCACTGCTATCACTTGAAAGTGTTAAGAGTTGCAAAACAGTCTGTGTTACAAAAGAGAATCTAATTTAAAGTCTACTGAGGGGCTTTTAGCCGTCATGTATAGACCGAAGAAATAAGCAGTAATGGGTTCAGAAAGTTTTACAATCCTCCACAGTGTCACTTGGTGAATCTCTCCTAATTTGGATTCTGGATCGCAAGCTGTGTTAAGGGATGAATACAGGAGAGCAGGAGGCCTTCGGAAAGAACGTTTAAATGGTTTGGGTTTTCAGTGAGCTCGGAAATGAAGGTTCATAAATGTCTCTCGGGATGAGAGGCACAGAAAAAAGTTGGATGACTTAGCAGTTAAAAAACTCGTTAGCGAGAAGTTTGACTTGTATGATTTACATTATAATAGTGGGATATTCTGGTTAAGTGCCACAGCAATGCCGGATTCCTCAATTCTAGTTGCAAATCAAGTTTGAATGCGCTTGGCTGTTTCTATAGCCACAGTTAATTCAGAGATCACTTACTGTATATGATGGACACTTTAGATAATCAAACGGTTGTTGATATCAAAACATCTCCTGGAAAGCGATATGTATGGAAGGTGTCTGGACTTTTCCACCATGTGCTTTATTACTGGGATTGATTACCAAGTTATCTCCTTTTGCCCAGTGTGTGTGTATGGGTGCATTATGGAAGTGGACCCCTTTGAAGACACGTATATCCAAGCATGTGACCAGCTGACTCACTGATTAGTGACTGTGTGTGGATCTGACCTTTGTGCGTGCGCGCAAGTGTGCTTTGTAATGCACAGATTACTCTTAAGATGCACAAAGGCTCCATCTTCCAAATCTCATCTTCCTGTCGCTTATGTCAATTTCACATGTAGAGATCTCATCACACATCATTAGCGCTCATTAGCGCCAAATCGACTCAATCGGTTCAACAGCTTAGGCATTTAAAAAGAAAGAAAAAAAAAGATTTTTTCTACCCGGTTCATTTCAGCTCACTTTACACCACACAGAGTTAAAGTGGCCTCAAGTGAACACTTTGTGAACTTAGCTAAGTGTCTTAAGGTCACTAAAGTGCTTAATGTACTATAGATCATGGGCAGATTCGTTTAAAGTTAGGCCACACGCTCAGATAAAAGAGAAGCTCTTGAACACACACACACAGAAACATCATCTTTCTTGTCTTCTTATCTTTATCAGAATAACTGATGAAAGCCTTTAGCATGAACCCATATTTTATTGGATTCAGGATTACATTGGACAAAATACCAGATCCTAAATATGCCCATATCTGGCACATGGGGCTCGGAAAACATGATTTGAACCTTGAATCTGGACCTGGTACAATGTCATGTGATGAAGCTATAACATACAGTATAATATGAAGCATAAGTATACAAGATTTACAGCTTTCCCCTTCCACTACTGTGCATTAAATATGATCTAACAGCCATGAGACAGTCGTCGTCATCATCATCATCATCATCATCCTCACCGATTCACATTGTGTTCCCAAGGAATTTAAATTGATATCTGCCACCAAACATTGTCTGTGAAGTGCAAAAGTCATTCAAACCTGTGTCCCTGACATTCAAGTGAAGAAAATTAAGAAAATCCAGCCACAATTATAGAATATAAGGGACACACACACAAACAAATGGGGAGATATGAAATTAAAGAGAGATATTTCTCCTATACCTGGATGTATATTCACTACATTTAAGTGAGAATGCTCTTCCTAATTTAAGAAAAATTTATTTGTATGCATTTGTATGTGTGTGTGTTTGTGTGTGTTTATATTGAGACAAACAGCAAGTCTCTCACTAAGAGCCCTCGTTTGCATGCGGCTTTTGACCCCTGAAGTGCTCTCAGTCCCTTCCTTATCAAGTTTGAGACTGATGTATTTGTGGGGACGTATTGCACTTAAAACTATATTCCAAGGACAGGGTCATGCTGTGATGAATTGGCCTCATTCCTCTTGACCCACCTTAAGGCAAAAGGGCTAAGCAGCAAGCCACGATGTCACTTACAAATTATGGATGATCATGTATTTCATGTATCATGTATTGTGAATTTCCCCATGGGGATGAATAAAGTAAGTAAGTAAGTAAGTATTTAAGTATGTATGTATCTATCTATCTATCTATCTATCTTCAATTCTGCAAATGTCCCATTTTAGGATAGGAACAAATGGAAGGAAATTTATTATGGATTTATGGGAAATGGGGCAAAAGAATATTACAGCTGAAATAAAAAGATTTCATTTGAAAGATTTTAAAGATTAAAAGCCTGTTATATATGAATATGGCTGGAAATAAATTGTTGGGAGTGATGGCTAATTTCGTTGTATCCTGTGCAATGACGATAAAGAATCTATCTATCTATCCTTCTATCTATGGGGGTGTTTAAGTCAAACAGGGACTTGTGATGAAATTTCTGGTGAATGAAGGTATAAAACCGATTGACATTTACAGAAGACTTCACGCACAGTACAGTGATGAGACTCTTAGCTGCAGTAAAACATTTGAACAGTGCAAACATTTTAAAGAAGGCTATATATGTCCATGAATGATGATCCCAACCGAGGTGGCTCAGGGCCCTCTATGTTTCCGTGAACATTTTTACGAGTGGAATGGATGAACCTTATTAGAAATCGACTAACAACTTTTGCCAACTTGCAGAAGAGTCACATCTGTCTGTGTGAACTGTAAACACAATCATTCACCAACACCACCTGCACATTACAGGAACTCTGAACTCAGCTGGGAGTTATTGTCTCATTCCCCGTACGGTCCTGACCTCACTCCACATGCTGGGAGTTCCTGGGAGGCCAGCGTTTCAGATGTAATGCAGGCAGTCCGATTATGGCTCCGGTGTACTGAGAAACCGTTCTACCATGATGGTATTCAAGCACCAGTGAAACCCTGCGATAAGTGCATTAGTGTAGCAGGGGATTATATGGAGAAATAACGGGAGTTTGTACTCTTATAGCTGTATTCTGTTACTGTTGTATTCTGCACAAGTCCCAGTTTGACTCCCCTTATATATCACAAAGAAAAATACAATTGTTTTATCTGTCTAAGAAAGCTGTCAAAAGAACCTAAGAGAACACAAACATTTTGCACCCAACTGTGTCTTTTATTTATCTCACTCACTTACCTCTACACTTTTACCCATTCCTCTCTTGCGCTCTCCCATTTACAGGCTTTCTCTTGCTTCTCTCTCACTTCCTCACCTTTTATTTTCCTCCCTCCCACAGATTATTTTCCTAACACACATTTATTGCCTAAGTGAAGTGTGTACTGTAGTCCAGATGTAGAACCTCACTTTGCTCCCTTAATAAGAGCCCGAGAGTCGGAATGTCTTTCATCCCGGCTTTATGATCCAAGCTCCTCATTCTGCCGTCGCTCCGGCATTTCCTGAAAAGTTATAAGCACACACACACACCACACACACACACACACACACACACACACACACACAGACAAAACAAGGCCTGTCTGTTACAAAACACTAATCATATCTTGTGTACTTGTGAATAAACAGTTCTTAAATATAATACTTACTTCATGATATGAAAAACATCAAACCTAGACAAATATCAGTATTATAATTAGAATTCAGCTTTGGAGGAGGGGCGGAAGATGTGGGTGGGGAAAAAATGGAAAACAGATGAATTTGCAAATCAATTTGGAAAATGAGACTTTTTTTTCGTCTAAATAGAAGGCGGAAGTTTCTAAGGCAAGGTGCTGTTCTAAAAAGGTACAATCACTTAAGTTATAGATGAGGAATTGAACATAGGAATAGAGAACAATTGCAGGATAGATGGATGAATGGATGGATAGAAGAATAATGATCCGGTAGAAGAATAAAAAAATGCTCACTAACAAGTGATTTTCTTATGGAGACACAGCTGTTTAGTCCCAATCCTGCGAGATCTCATCACATTGTGTGTGTATGGAAATGTTCTTACTTTAACTATGAAACATAGCTTGGTTTATGGTTTATACTGCTGATTTTTTTTTTTTTTTACAATGCAACTTCATCACGGATTTAAGTTATCTCTGATCACTAATGATTTATCATATCATTAATGATTTTTGTCCTCAGTAATCCTAATCCCTTATTTAATAATACCCTGGATGCTTCTTAACGGAATTCCAATCATTTCAAATCTCTTCCTCATTGTTTTCTTTGCTTGATCCAGGCCAATAATTTCACCCTCCACAACCATCGCATACATCTTCCCACATGGTTGTTTTGCACCATATTATTCAGTGTAGTAATTGTTCAATCAAAAGGCTTTATCTATTTGCCATTTTTAAAAGATGAAGGGTGGATAGAGGGAGGAACATTGATCAGTCTTTTAAAGAAAAGAAAGTAAGTATGTAGAGGACATACAGTATAAAGAGATGTTGAGGAGACTAGTAGACAAAGATCGATGGATGAATACGGAGCTGGTCCATAAAGCAGGACTCTGTAAAGATAGTGAGCGGGCTATAAAGGAGGAAAGATGGATAGAGCGATATAAGATGACAGCCTGAAAAGGGTGTAGAAAATGATGGATGGAATAGTAAGCAGATAAAGAAGGGAAAGTGAACAGGCCAGTAGAAAAGAAAAAGTAAGCAGACAGTGGAGACGGACAGAGGGTTTCAAGGCTGTGTAGAGTAAACGGTTATTCATAATGAAGCGAATGAGTAAGAATCCCGCTCCTTCCTCTACACAGCTGAAAACACACATGCTGGATTTCCCTCCAGTGGTCTCCCTGCAGGCTAAATGAAGAGATTAAAGGTTAAATAGCTGGCTGAAGCCTTTCACAACTCAACAACCAAATTTCATTTCACTTCAAGCATGGCTGAGTAGCACTGTATTAACCTGCACAACAACTCCATTACACACTAGACTGGGCAAATTCAGCAGTTCAGACGTGATAATAGCTGAACGTGTTCAACATGCCACATTAGCAATCACCTGAGGAAAGTATGTACTGTATACATACTGTATATATTTTACAGAGTAAAAAAAAAAAAAAAAAAAAAAAGAAGGTTATGCTCAATAGGACACACTTTTTAATGAGAAGAAGCGGTTTGTGTCTGGCGTTAATTCTTCCCAGGTATCATTTAAATGTTCTGCATTGCAGGAAGCAGTGATTAATTAAACTCAATTAACCTTATTAAATAACACAGAGATTATGATTTGTCATGCACCCAGTCATGCGTTCAGCAACGTATCAGAGAAATTACTCTAATACTAGATAATGAAGCTTCATGAATTAAATAGGAAAAAAAAAAAAACTCATGCAGACAGCTTAATAGAAGCTTTTATGCAAATATACACCGTCTCTGCCATGTGAGAGTTAAGTAACAGGAATTGTATTAATGCACTCCATTTCAGTGTGAATACTCTGCTTGAATAAATGTAATTGGGTTTGAAATGTTTTTTATATATATATATATATATATATATATATATATGTCTCCATGCTAATTATCCTGTACATGCACTGTGCGGAGGCACATCTTGAAAAGATTCTCAGGCCTATACCTTTTACTTTAGCTTGATTATACAGATTTACTTATATTATTTAGGATATCCTTTTATCCACAGGATGAGGCTGAATCAGTTCATCAGTATCCACTGAGATATATGTTACTGTACATTAGCACTGATTTTGGGATGGATGCATTTTAATGTTTAAGGTGCTAAACCCAAGTATGCAACATAAAAATGTTTATAGTCGGTTGCACAACTCATTCATTTAAAGCCTACTGTGTCTGGAATTTCCTATAATGTCTTTTTTTTCCAGCACGTAAGCATAATTAGTTATTATAATAGCCCTGCAGGTTGGGGTCTTCAGAAGAGTGGCACATTCTTCAGTCTCCTGATATCTATAAACACATAATGGTGCTGGTATAGATGAAAAAGAACATGAAAGAGGATCAGATCAGAAGAGGATAGCCAAACTGGTTCGAGCTGGCAGCGGCAACCCGAGGGTGTTGGGGCTCGAACCGAGGACCTCCTGGTCAGCAATAAAACACCTTAACCACAGAGCCACTCCTGCCCCTACACTAACTCAAATACACACACTTTGGTAACTTTACCATTTCAAAATGCATAAAACCTTGACCAAACCTTGAGATGAATGGGCCACAATGGATTCGGCTCCTGTCAGCCACAACAGGAATCTGAGGACAGTGATAGATTGATAAAAACATTGTCTGGTCCTATTTCAATTGGTCATCAACTGAAATTTTTCAGTCAAAAAGTGAGTTTATGTAGAATTGGAGGAATTGGTTACAAGAAATCAGGGAATTAGAACCTGAGGACTCCAGGGACATGTGATGTGAGCCTCACAATGTGTGTGACCCATTGTGCCAAAAGATTATCCAGATTCTTGTAACAACCTTTAAGGTGGCTAAGATGTCTGCCAGAAGCTGTTTTGAGTATTCATAAGTGATAATTGTGACTCGAATGGCATATCAGTCCTCACTGTGGACTTCTCAGATTGCGCTGTACCACTGGGTGGGAGTACACAGGTGGGCTGTACAGTAGGTAGCGTAACCGGATCTGGAGAAACAGTCACAGTTGACAAAGCACACAATATGACAAAGCACACAGTTTTGTGTATATTATGCCAGGCTGATAAGAGTTTAGAAATTGAAAAAAGCCCACTGGATAAGGGTAATACTTTCAATTCAATTCAATTTTATTTGTATAGCGCTTTTAACAATTGAAATTGTCACAAAGCAGCTTTACACAATCAAAAGAATTATTGAAGTTTGTATAAAATGTGTATGTGTATGAATCAAAATGATTAGATATTCCCCGATGAGCAAGCCGAGGGCGACGGTGGCAAAGAAAAACTCCCTAAGATGGCAGTAGGAAGAGACCTTGAGAGAAACCAGAATCAACAGGAAACACACCCTCATTTGGGTAATAATGGATAGCAGGCATTGATCTGCAGTCATACTGTGTGTTAGGCAGCTGGAAGTTCAGTATAACAGGAGATGTGTTTAAGTTAATATGGAGTCCAGTTTGTTATTGGGGGCTCAGGTAGACTGTAGCAAATTCCAGTCCTGAACTTGTCCTAATACTTGTGTACTATGAACAGGTAGATGGTCCATGATGCCTCTCGTCATGGTCCACCCATATTAGTCAAGAAGCTCTCAGTTGCCGAAGTCATAATTCCATTCACTTAAAGTGAGGTTATTGCAATACATGCAGGAGCTTGATGAAAGCATCTTGCTGTTGGGATAGAATCCCTACTCATTTCTTAGAGGTGTCCAGTTTGAAACCATAATGGGGATCCATGACCAACCATGACCAAAATTTTCCAA
The DNA here is from genome assembly GCA_030014305.1 of Clarias laeviceps. NCBI lineage: Eukaryota > Metazoa > Chordata > Actinopteri > Siluriformes > Clariidae > Clarias > Clarias laeviceps. Next base: position 38,324,876 of record JAQMYJ010000023.1, on the reverse strand, counting down.
ATATTTTCCATATATTAGCATCTATAGGTCTGGTTAAACGTCTGGTTAAACATCTGGTTAAACGTCTGGTTTAGCGTCTGGTTAAACGTCGGGTAAAGCATCACTAGTCAAGTATACCAGTAACCCACTTCATCTTGAGTTTTGTGTTCAACCTTCCCTATGGTCAAATGCTTCCACTGACTGGAAAAAGTGCAATCATTTTTTAAAACTATTAACCTTCAAGATAAATAGTTTGCTTCAGAGTAACACCTGAACTGGACACACAATTAGTCCTAGACTTTGTGCCAATAAAAATAACACTTTTTGATTGATTTCTTTTTGATAGCAGCTGGTGGTGGTGGTGGACTTTCATAATGCTGTACAAAACTCATCCAAGCAAAATGGCCTAACCGGTTCTCCTGGATATTGATTGGAGTTAATTATCCGTATAATGTAATAAACGATAAGTGCACACGACCAGAACGAATGTTGAGAAACAAGGCGGAAGGTCATTTCATGGTGACTTTACATGGAGAATTGCTTCACGATTGGCTGAGAGTCCAATTTGAAAGATGAAATTTGGTCATGTGCCCATTGGGGTTTAGTGCTGCAAACTCCAAATTACTATCTGCATTCACTCAACACACACAACCCACACACATACAAACAGTGCTGCTCCAGAGTCATATTTCTTTCTCTCCCCACAAGCCAAAATGAAGGAAATAACAGCAATAAAGCACACTGGAAGGAGCTGTGTCTTATTCTACACCAACACTTAAAACCATCCACAGTGTGCATATCCATCAAACAGATACAGACTAAACGTAATTAACATTTATTTGTTGCAAAAATATTCACCATCTTTGCAGTTGCTGCCAGTTTTTGTCTATACTAATGATCTAAGCAGAGTTTTTTTTTTTTTTTTTTTAAAGGGATCATCATGATAAATGTAATAAGGAGAAACGCATACAAGTGGAGAGCAAAAAGTCTCTGAGGTGATACAGCTCACAGAATAGCTCGGCTTTTTAGCAATTAGATGCAAAAATATTACTTTTTCCAGCATGTTGAGGGAAATGAGGTTCCCCCAGTATTTTACGAGGTAGAATGAGTTTATATAATGCAACTCAGTCACGATGGGTGTTCGAGTCAAAGCGGGACTTTTGATTGCGCAGAATAACAGAACAAAGTTATGAGAGTAAAAACTCCCTTTATTTCTCTACATAATCCCCTGATACATTAATGCACTTATCCCAGTGTTTTACTAGAGCTTGGATACCAACAAGGTCGAAAGTTTTCTCAGTTTGCCGGTGCCATGATCAGAAGTGCTTCACGTTTGAAACGATGACCTCCCAGGAACTCCCAAAACACCCTCTTGTTGGTGTCCCTGCAGCAGTAAAGACCTACCAAAAGTGGTCCAAAGATGGAAAACCAGTGAACCGGCGACAGCTTCATGGGCTGCCATCTCTACATTGTACTCTTCTGTACAATTCAGCCCTTGTCACAGTAGCTACAGTTACAATGTTTTTTACAGTGGCACCTGGGAAGTGAGTGGGATATATTACTTTGACAAGTGCCAAATTCTGGTGGCTAGAAGATTGCTTCAGAGCAACTCCAAAACTTATAGGATGTTCCCAGCTTGCAGTGGTCGGTGGAAGGAAAACCAATGAACAAGCGACAGGGTCATGGGTGGCCAGGGCTTAGTGATGCACATGGGGAGTGAATGCTGGCCCGTGTAGCCCAATCCAACAGATTTCTGAAAATTCTAATGCTGGTTCCCAAAGAAAGGTGTCCTAATACACTGTGCATTACTGTTTTGTATGATTATATTAAATGTTGTGAATCGAATTCACTGAAATAAATCAATGGAATTGTCCATTACTTGCATTCATTTCTCAATGTTTAACACACCAATATCAGGTTTCCACACTGTTCAATATCTGCAAATGTTTACATCAGGGTTTATGTTTAAACCTTGCTCTGGAGTAAATACAGTACTGTATGTAGGCAGTAAATAGAGCATCACTCAGCCTCAGGCCATAATAATACGAAAGTACTGTATGTCTGGACTTAGTTTTGCCTCTCATAGAAGGAGAATGTGTATCAATGGCTAATTCCTGACTCAACATGCATGTAGATGTTTAGTATGTGTGTGCACTTTAAAAGTAAGATAAGGATAATATGAATTATCTCCAACAGCCCAGCATTTATGTCTGGACCAAAGGGGCTGATCTGGTATCCCGGGATATAGTTATTTTTACCCTGGAGCCAATTATCAGGTATCAGGAATTCACTGGAAAGACGGCACCCAGTGGTATATGACTAAAGAAAAGCCTGTTTGAGATGATAATTTACCACATAGCAGATTTTTCTCCACAGCTCAGTGGTTGAATTGAATATACTTAGAGATGGAGACTGAGACATTGGACATGGAGGTTAAGTTATATTATAAATGATAATTATATTATAAAATATAGAAGAATACAGTAGAAATTAAGATGGTATGTGGATCTAGGATGGGGTTATTATAGTTAAAAAAAAAGTTAGATGATTACGGTTATTTCACGATTTATGTCTACAGTAATACAGTATGAGGGGTGTTCAATTCAAACTGGGATCTGATTGTGCAGAATAACAAAACTCCTGTTATTTCTCCATATAATCCCCTGCTACACTAATGCACTTACCCCAGTGTTTCACTAGTGCTTGGATACCATCAAGATGGAAAGTTTTCTCAGTACACTGGCACCATGATCAAACTAACTGCTGAAACTTCGGCCTCCCAGGAACTCCTTTAACGGTTTTGCACCAGAAATTTCATTACAAATCCCGGTTTGGCTTGAACGCCTTACCACAATATCCCAGAATTTTATCACAATGTCAATATTAATCCTTTGTATTGCCCAGCCCTAAAACTTTAATGCTTTCTACAGAATGACCGTTATCAGACTTTAGAGCTTCATCTATTATGCTCTATAAACTAGAATCATCTATTGAAACTATAAATATACAAACGTATGACATGGTATTCTTCTCATGAGTAAGTTTTTAATTGTATTGATGGAATTAAAAAAAAAAAAAGCAAGAGAGAGAGAGAGAGAGAGAGGCTTTGCCCAAACTGTTCAAATAACAAAAAACAATTTGCACAATTGAAATTTCAGCTGTGATGGAGTGAATGCATGCATGTGTGTGTGTCCCTAATAAGTACAAAGAGACAGCGAGTGTGTGAAGTAGGTGTGCACATGCCTACTCGAGTTTGTGTGTCTGTGATAAACAGAGACAGATGAGAGGGGGAGGACATGCAGAGAGGCAGGTATGAAAAGGCCGAGACCTTGAGACTGATGAAAGCCTTTCAACTAAATCGAGATCGACTGAAAAACATTAGAGTATGTGTGTGTGTGTGTGTTTGTGTGTGTGTGTGACAATATTTGCAATGCGCAGTGCTAACCACAAATCCAGTGTAATCGCACATCTCTTCCCCTTCAAAAACTGTACGGCGCAGAGCATTTCCATCGTGCTGCCATGGCTACATGAAGTGTTTGAATGCAGGGGCGTTGTCTGAGCTCGACAGAAGACACACACACACACACACACACTCACACACGCACAGAATGAGAATATATTATCTAACAGAAATAATTTAGCAGTACACTGGTCTATTAGTATAAATCGTAAGCAGGACTCATTTCTTACTGATACAAAAGCAATATGGCAATAAATAAAAGTTCAATACGTAAGTTAATTAACACTAGAAGCTCCGAGCACCGGTCATTTGACCGCAATGGGGAAAAAAAAAAATACTTCACACTCGATCAAATTCCTGGACCCTCCTTTCATGACTTTTCCTAGATCTGTGAGCTTAATCACCCTGCATTCTTACATTTTCAAAATCGCACCAGTAAAAGCCAGAATAAAGCTATTTTGCTCTTATTTACGTGAAATTGCTGACAGCTGCGCGGCGGTCATGGCGTTTCCTGCCTTTTCCAACCTGCGATTCTCATTTCTCTCAGCAGATGGCGCAAGGGATCGCGCATACTAGCTATGC
>JAQMYJ010000023.1:38285549-38306116 GCA_030014305.1 Clarias laeviceps | reverse complement strand
AATGGTCATGAAAATAAAGAAAACACATTGAATGAGTGAAGGTGTGTCCAAACTTTTGGCCTGTACTGTATATAATTTAATCTATATACAATATTACTGTTGCATTTAACACCTCATTCTTAAGTACACTGAATAAAAAGTGGGCAGGGCTTAGTAGCTATAACACACTGACTTGTGAATGGTTGTACGTTTCAGTGCGTTTTTCTAGTAAGAATAAAGAGTACGATGAGTGTGCAGTCATGACTTGTGTGTGTGTGTATACCTGCTGCACAGGCTGCTGAATGTATCCCTGCTGCTGGATGCTTGGCGTGGGTGGTGGGTATCCGGGCACGGGGACGGGCTGACCGGGCTGGAGCATGTAGCCGGTGGGGGTTGGATTCTGGAGCACCATGGAGTGGGAAAAGACGCCCGTCTGGTGGTCTGGCACTTCGCCTGGTGCGAGGCTTAACTGGCTGAACTGGTTCCCCAGACTGTCCTGCTGTAACATACACGCACACGGATATTATATATATAAGCTTAATATATAGCTTAACCCAGCCTTGGGTCATTATAATAAAAATACAATATAGTTATTCAACTATAATAATGAAATAAACTGCTTTACCATTTAAAGGAAGTTCAATTTCAGTTCTTAGAAAAGGTTGTGAGAAAAAAAATAAAACGTGAACCGAACTAATATAATATATATATTTTTAAAAAATCCTCAAATCAAAGAAAGATTTTGCTGCATCACACTTTGAAGGAGGATTTGGTTAAATAAAAGCTGCAGGCCGGCACTAAATCCCTCGATCAGAGAAATAATCGCTCTACTCGTTTGTAGTTCAGATTTTCTCACAGGAAGCGATTTCTCCTCAAAGTCATAGACTTAACTGACATAACGCTATAAAGCGCATCTTCGCTCAGGACGTGAGAAACCTTAATAAAGGCGCTTGTGTAATCTCTAATCTCTGTTTTACGCTGCGTCGTCACGCCGCGAGGGGTCAAGGGAGTTTGTGAGAGGACACATGCTGACTTCCTTTTTGACCTCCTGATGAGTGAAACGGATACGGCTTCTACGAGAAGGCTGTGAAGCTAAAAGCAGGTGGGATATAAATCTGTCGCAGTGTCGAGGTCCGGGTCATCTTCCGTTCTCTAGAGGACTAGGCTCGCTCCTTAGAGAGACGGCCGTGTATTAAGTGTGTGCTCTAAACGCTGCTGTTATACATTTAGTCGGTGGGAGGTTTCTGGCTTTAGTGTTGTTCGATTTATAGTGAAAAGCGAGCTGACTAGAGAGAGTATAAATTAAATAATTTTTTTCATTGAGAAAAGAAAAAAAAAATTGAAAATATATATTTCTATTAAAAACAATTCTAGTTGAAATGATTAAACAGGGTAGAAGAACAAGATGAGGAGAGAAGGATGTAGGAAGTATGAATATACATGAGAGAGAGAGAGAGAGAGAGAGAGAGAGAGAGAGAGAGAGAGAGAGAGAGCAGTACCACAGTGTAGAGTTGGTTTAGAGGAACAGGCAGGAGCGGAGGAGGAGGAGGAGGAGGAGGAGGATAAGAGATCGCTGAGTACTGCACACACTGACCACAATGCTGTAGAGAAGAAAAAAAAACAGAGAGAGAGAGAGTGGGAAAAAAAAAAAGACAGCGATGGAGCAGAAGACACTGAAGTACTAATGTCTCAAATTTACACTAAACGTAGAGACAGAAGGCAACAAGGAGACGGAGCGGAGACGAACGAGCGGAGATAAAAATACGGTTCGTCATTGAACATAATTGAGCAAATGAGAAATGATTTTTCTAAAATGTGAATCAAGTAGAAATGTGATCTGACCTGATCCTGAGAGTAAAACGACACGAGTGTGAAATTTCACTGCTGATATTTAAACAATCAACTTCATTGATCAATAAAACTGATCGTCAATCCTGGACTAATAATCTACTGAGTTGATCACTAGACATCACGCTATTAATGATTTAAAATGAGAAGGAGGACTGACCTGTGTCACGACATGATTGGATGGCTGGTGCTGTTGGAGATGCGGATGAGGTGGAGGAGGCGGAGCCATGGGCTGCTGGCCCCTCCCCTGCTGAGATGTCAAGGCATGGTTGTAGATCACGGCGCTGCCGTCGGGGTTCGAGAACGGCTGACCTGCTGTATTGTAAAGAACGTTAGTGTCTTTCAGACATCGCTTTGGATTAGTGTGAGCTGTTAGCAGGGTCAAATTAGTTGAATCCAAAGAAAGAAAAAAAAATAAAAATAAACCTAAGCTAAAGCTTGTAGATTTAGAATACATACAGTACTTCAGTCACAGACTATAACCACCCCGTGCCTTCTTGTCCCGCTGGCACTGGAGCAGGTGGTACGCACCTGTCTGAGGGTGGAGCAGAACGCTACCCGCTGGGATTCCCGAAGCCTCCAGAGGAAGGAGGTAGTAGCTTGTGATAGAGTTAGCACTAGTGTTAGTATCTGCGCGGGTGGTAGGGTTTGTGGCGGAGCTCTGAGGGCCGGGGTCTCCGGTGCCAGGCCCGGCATGCCTCGTCGGAGCGGGCACAGCTTGGACGGGTAACGACAAGGTGGGGCGAGAGAGAGAGCCGTTGGATGAACCTACACTACTACAGGAGTCAGAACCTGCGACAAGAAGTAGTGAAGAAGGGGGGGGAAAAAAAAAACTAGTTTTTTTTTTAAAAATTTAGTTTTGTGGTTTGATGGAAGAAATTGTAACAGGTGTGATAATGAGGCAGGAAATATGGCGGCATGAAGAGGGAAATGAAACTTAATATAGCGTCATGGAACGCAGCCAAACGGAAAATAAAGAAAGAAATAATAAAAAATAAAAATTAAAGTTCCCATAACAACAGCTGGAGCGGGAAGAAACCTTAAACCACCGTGTCAAACCAACGTGTCACGTCCGACCAAAATTTATTTATTTTTATTATTATTATAACAATTATTCAGGATCAAACTCACTTAAAAAAAATTTTTGCACTAAAGAAATTGATTTGGTCATTAAAACACAGAGAAAATAAAAAAAGAAAGAAATAAAAAGAAAAAGAAATCTCTGAATTGTGCCACCGTGTCAAGCCGCCATTAATTCCTGCTGTACAACTAACACTACACACTGCTGTTGGCACGACACAGACCCCGAGAGAGAAAGAGAGAGATAGAGGGGGGGGGGGGGGGGGAGGACACTTGACAGAAGAGTGGCTGTTAAATATTAAAAATGGAATTATATACGGGCTGTTAAAAATCGCCGCATTAATAAGCCATGAACGCAGACTGGGACACGGCCATGAATATGCAAACATGCTGCGGCGTTCCAGGGTGAAAGCAGGGCGGAGAGGAGGTGAGTAGAGCAGAAACATTTACACCGCATGCTGAGCGTGTGAGCGTGTGAGCAGCAGTGATGTCAGCAGGGAGACAGAGCGACACACATGAGTTCTAGATTACAACATTGAGAATGTATAGAAAATCTCAGTGTGTGTTCTAGGGAAAGAAAAATAAATAAATAACCGAATGTTGTGTGTGTTTTTTTTTTTTTTAAAGACAGTATGCCCGTGGGGAGCGTTATACACCCTCTGTCGGTGCCTCGACTTCAGTGCGTGTGTGTGTGTGTGTGTGTGTGTGTGTGTGTGTGTGTGTGTGTCTACATGTTTCTTGTGTGCACATTTGCCATCTAGCTATCTCGATCCCTATGATGACGATGAAGATGAGCTGCATTAATGTTTCTTAAAGGTGTGTGTATATGATATGATATCAGAACATTGTGTATGTGTGTGTGTACCGGTTTTCGACAGCCTCCCCGTGCTCCTGCTGCTAGCAGTGCTGTCTCTGCGGATGAGGACGCTGATGCTGCTGAAGCTGCTGGCTTTGGTGATGGCCGGCCTGCCGTTCCGGTGCGAGCTGTCCGAGTCCGTGCTGCTCCACGGCCGGGGATCCAGGCTTCGTGGCTCGTTTTCCGAACTGCTGTCTCTCAGTCTGCAATACAAACACACACACGCATCTGTTCAAATTTGCTACATGTTACACCTTTCAAATAGACCTACATGATCTGATGCCTGTGCAATAATTATTATTATTAAAGGTTAAACGATACATTACCTGAAGATTTGCCGCTTCTGATGACTGCTAATATAACCCACGTCATCCTGAATCCTACAACAAACAATTAAATTTATATTTATAAAGATTTATACTCTGTTAACAATATAGGAATTCAAATAATAATAATAATAATAATAATAATAAAGACTCAGTAGGAACGTTACCTTTTATCATACTGGAAATGATCTTGCCCCTGTGGAGTTAAAAAAAGAAATTAATAAATAAAAATTAAGATTAATGAATTTAATTAAACACTAGCTTACTACTACAAGGGAATTCATGTTCTTGTAAACTGCATGTCTAACATCTGCCGTTTTTATTTTATTTGTTACAGCTTTACTAAATTATTACTATGGCTAAGTTTTACTCACGTCCTGAGCGAAGATGCGCTCTCTCGCTCTTTGGTACTCCTCCTCCCTCTCCTCGATGGATTTGCTTCTCCGGTCGTCCTTCAGGCGCATCCTCAGCTACAAAACAAACACACACACACACGCACACAAAGAGCTGGTTAAAAATCCACTGAGAATCTCACGCAAGCCGAACAGTAGGACCGAGCGTCATGTGTGAAAGTGCAGGAGCTTCTGGGAAACGTCTGGGAGATCTTTGTGGTTTAAAATCAGTGATCATCAAGATCATGTGTCTGGAGAAAAGCAAAAATATGAAAATCTAGACTCCCAGAATCATTAAAAAAAATAAATAAATAAAAATCCAGTGTCTTTGTATGCTCTTTGTTACTGTTAAAGACAATGATTAATATAAACATTAGAAATTCACGCTCATCCATATAAAAAAAAAAAAAAGGTTTACAGCTGTTTTACAGGCCAAGCGTGGTGGTCCAGGTCCACTTACCCTGCCGTCCTCCTGGTCTAGACTGAGGCTGTCCCTTTTCAGGATGTAACGCTTTTGGAAATCATCAGTTTTGTCATCTTTTATGTGCTCTGAGAACTTCTGATCCGGTCTGTGACAGAGAGAGAGAGAGAGAGAGAGAGAGAGAGAGAGAGAGAGAGAGGGCACTTATATTTGAAATCTCTTGTATCCAACTCAACGCACAGGCTGACTTTAATTAAAGGGTTATTGTAATATAAAAAAAATAAATAAACAAACATTTACCAACATATTTGAGTAAAAAACAACAACAAAAAACTGCTGTGCTATGTTTAATAGCTATGAGCTACAGTTCTGTGTATTTTATAAAAAATTTTTTGGTACATCATGTCCATTTTGGAAAATTTTTAATTCCTGGAGTGACTGTAGTCCAGGAATTCCCAATTTTCCAAGAGAGAATGGTATTTAAGACGCGTTTAAATATAAATAAAAGTATAATGTTTTATTTAAATTGAAAATTATATAAAAGGTAAAAATCAGATGATCTTGTGTGTGTGAGTGAGAGTGAGAGAGAGAAAAAAATTGTGCTACTGACGTTATTTATAATCGCCCTTAACACGTATTATCCGTGCTGAAAATACAGTCACGCTCCCGAACGATACCATGAACGAGCTGAAGAGATGAAAAGATCATCAACACGTCCTCAGCTTTTTTTTTTTTATTGCACTTCACAGCCTGGATTGGCCAAAATGCCACCGAACACCGTGAAAACACTTAACACGAATTGTGCAATCTAGCATTTGAAAGCTTGAAATGTCAGCGCCTTTAGAGTATTACCTAGCAGGAAGTGAGGCGAAAATCGGCTAATAACCGCCTCTCAGCCTCGAAAAGACTCATTAAAAGCCATAACGAGCGTCATTTATAAAGCGCTTTTCATTTTGGGTTCTAAAGATTCCCGAGTGGTTTGTGTGTAAGTGGACATTAAAGTTAATGACGACGATAAAAGTAATAGAATAACATTACAAATATGAATTAAAAAAAAACTAAACAAATTAAAAACAAAACCAAGGAAATCAAGTTATTTTTTTCCTGTTGTTCTGGATATTTGTTAAAAAAAATTTAAAAATGTACAAGTTAAAGTAGTGACTTAATTTAAGAACACAGCTTAAACAGACTGTTATGAAATTATGAAGACGTGTTTGGATGGGATTTCACTCACATCCTGGTATTGCTGGTTTTGTTGATGATGACTGATTTGCCGGTCTGGTCGACGTTGTGTTCCAGGCCGAAATACGCCGCCACTCTGTGCAGCAGCATCCGGTGGTATGATGTCATCGGGGGGAACTTCCTCTTGTGGGACCTGATCGAAAAAGAAATTATAGTTTGAACCGATTCTAAATGACACAAGCAGATTCACTGTATATCCATGTTAATGATTTATATTAGATGATTTATACATACAAAGATTTAATAAAAACATACTCATCTCCGATTCTGTATTATAACTAACCCTAACCACACAAATTCAAAGACAAAAAAAAAAAAAAAAAAAAAAAAAAAACACATACCCCTTCATGACATCTCTTCATCACTGAATTCAAATCAATCATTTATTCCCTTTTTTATTTAATTAATTTATTCTGACGTTTGCTTGAATTTGGTTTTCCCACAGGTCAGAACAGATGTTGCAGTTCCTATATAATCCTACAGGTGGTGCACTCTAAGCTGTTAACACAGCACAAGCATCCTTTGTGTTAGGAGCAAATTATTTCCCAAGTTTGTTTAGAATTGCAAAAAGCAAAATAAAAAATAATAAAGTTTGGGATATTTATAAAATTGTGATATTAACAGAACTGCAACACAAATCGAAATGACAGTTAGGTGTCGTGATTATATCGGATCGAGCCGTCCCTAGTGATTCCCGTCCTAACTGTATAGGTCAGTGGACACTTGAATCAATTGTCCACAAGAATGTAATTCGTCCTTGTTCTGCAATTGTAAAAACACAATCTATTGTTTTATACGAAGAATAAAAGATGCAGTACTGAGTGTTAATCCCTTCTGTTAAAATAATAATAAAAACAAAAAACGCCTTGTTAAATATCAAATACAAACCTCATTATCTGGCCTACTGCACAAATCCAGCATGCTACCTAGAAAGCATTAACTAGGTTTTTAAAAAAAATAAAATAAAAAAAAAACCCACACACTAATAACGTAACTAGCTAGACTAGAGCATCAATACTGACAAAAACAAAAATGACTACGCGTTTAGATTCTGCTGATGCAGTTTGGACCACTGACCAAATAAACAAACAAATGAAACAGCGCTGCCCCTACAATGACTGCCTGGTAACTGCTTCCGGGTCGTCAGTGCATGTTATTTTAATTCGCCTAGCTATAAGGATAGCTAGAATCAAGCCTCAGTTAAGAGTACTGCATTAATATAGTCACACCAGAGAACACGAAGAGCCGAGTAGGTCCTAGTTCATAGAGATGATCAGGCTGAGATATGACTTCTTAAGGATTTGTTATTTACAATTATTGAGTATTTGAAGCTACAGGTCTTTATAATTCACTAATGGATGTAATTCATTAGTTCTGTAGGATTCTGATGAATCACTTACTCATTGTTACTGATGAAGTCCAGAATGTCCTGCTCCAGCTTCAGCAGCATCATTCGGTCCCTGCAACGACAAAACCCATTAGTATTCGTCACGACCTCACTTAACGGGAACGAGAGGAGCAGCAAACGAAGAAAAAACAAAACCCTGCGCTACATTCAGAGCGCGATAAACAGGAGACGTGCGAGCTTGTTAGGCAGCTGGCAGACTTACAAATGAGACGGAACCCGATCCAAGTACAGAAGTCTGAGCGGTTCATCGGATTAAAGGAATCGTTTGGCGTGAAAACGGAATCTAATTTGCGCGATTTTACGCTTCCTCGATTTTCCTGTAATCGATTAGCCGAGACGTGTCTGGTGCGTCGCGCAGGCTTGTAAGACTCGCGCAGGACGTGTCTGTGATGTATAAAAGCAAACAAAAGCGGCGCTTCATCACTTTCTTTTTTTTCATATTAACCTTAGAGTGTCATTGAGATTCTGTAAACAAGCCAATTAACTCTTCTACTAACACTGCATGCTTTGCTTTCCTGATATTTGCTTATTAAACCTGATTGGCTAGAACGTTTTATGATGTCATAACAGTCTTGTCATTCAACAATGTGAAAGCAGTAAAAACTGCGAGAGTTTTAGCATCCTGGTTGTGTCGAGAACATTTACATTCAGGTGCTTTACTGGTTTACGCTGAGCTGCTACTGAATTTTTAATTTTTAAAAAAAAAAATCAAACATTTCGGAGGAAGACAGCCAGGACGGGCGCGAGAGCCTGAACAACTTTTTAATAAAGGAATCTCTTTCCCTGCTTGAAGCCTTGAGGCATCAATCTTCCCTCAAACGCTGCTGAAAGTTGCTTTCGTCTAGGAAACAGCCGAGTTTGCGAACAAACTTTCGGTCTTTTGTTGTTTTTGTTGATTTCCAGGAGAGGAGAAACGCTCGATTTGTTAGCTCCCGGTGGCATCGCCCGGCAGGCTCGATGGTGCAGGAGGGAAATTAATGATGAAAACTGACAAGAGGAGAGTTATATGCGTGGAAGAAAAGGAAAGGAGGGGGAAAAAAAAAAAAAAAGCAGCGTCAAACATACCGAGGATTGTTCTTCAGTGTGTTGACCAGAAATTCATGGAGATCGATGCCTGTGGAGTCGGTGTACTCCTGACTGGGGTCTGAGAGAGAGAGAGAGAGAGAGAGAGAGAGAGAGAGAGAGACAGGGAGAGAGAGAGAGATGGAGGGGGAGAGAGTTTACACGCTGCATACATTCTGTTGTCTCCATCTGGTGTGTGAGAAAACACCTCATCTGCCAGCACCAGTCACTGTGACTGACAACGACACACACACACACACACACACAAACACACTTCTGCTGCTTTATATCTATACATCTACATAGCCAGCTATATTATATTACAGTAGACCATATATATTAATTATCCATTTTAAACATATAGCAATGTTTAAAATGACACATTCTTCTATTGTCTACATGACAATCCCTGCCGCAATGACATTTGTGCAAGAAACACACACACACACACCTCTCGACAGTGATCTTCTTGGCACTTTGTCGACTCGCTCTGTCTTTTCCGGGCTCTTTTCGGCGTGTTCTTCATCCCCGCTGGCAGCTTCCTCTCTCTCCGAAGCCTGGCTGAGCTGCAAATGGATCTTATCCTGTAAAACGCACATTAAGTGATACGATTAGGCATTTCAATTAAAAAAAAAAAAAAAAAAAGCCTTGAGTTACGGGCTTTAACACTGCAATGTGATGAGAGATACTTAAATGTTTCACACAAAGGACATTTTTTTAATAAAAAAAATAAATAAAATAGCGCATTGACTCTGATCTTGCTTTTACAGGCAAAATTATTCTAATCATTAAAAACACAGAGAGAGAGAGACATTTGCTTCAGCTTCAACTCAGCAAACTGAAATCTTTAAAAATAAATAAATATAAATAAATAACAGTTTTTTATTCGCCCTGACATCTCTGTCCATCATTGCTGTCTCTTTCTTCTCTTTTATTTCTCTCAAGGACACAACGCAGTCCATCAACCAACCTCCCCTTTACAAGGAAAAAAAAAAAAAAAAAAAAAACACAAAAAAACAGACGCTCGTTTCATCATCGATCAACTGCCGTATCTCGTGTTCGACGGCAGCGTAGCAGCCGCGCAGGCTCGCTGCACCGAACAAGACACGAGACGGACGAGTGAGGGAAAAGAAGAGACGGTGAATAAAGACCGAGCTGTGAATAGACACCTTTATTCCCAGAGGGATTGGGGGAGGAAAGAAGAAAAAAAAAAAAAAAAACCTCATTCACACGTTCAAGGACAAAATGCTGGTTAACATCTGTTCCTCCTCACACAATCCAAAAAGAATTTATAAATAAAATAACCGCTCATCACCTACAAGGTTTGGTTTAATAATAAATAATTCAATGTTCTCATAATGTAAAGTTTTTTCTTTTCATAAATGATAAAACAAAAGGTTCAAACGTGTCTGAGTCTTTTGTTATACCCTGATTTTCTGTACATTTATATCTTTCAGCAAAAAGTAGTAGTAAGCTTTTATTAAACGGCACATTGAGAAAGCGTTCTCTGAGCTGTCAGTCTTGTTTGCTGAGCCTTTCTACGGTTTAATTCGGAGCCTTTCCGCTGGCAGCAGTGCTAATTTTTTTGCAATATTTTGCATTTAATGTGCCGTATAAGCGCTGAAGTGGCGGTCTAGCTGAGGTGGCCATACGGTTCTCTGAGCTTTGCGATAACTTAATAACGGGCGGGAACGGGGCTTTGAGTGAAAGCGGCCAATTATATCAATCCGCAGAGAGGAGGGTTTTGGAGGAGGTGGAGGGGAAAAAAAAAAAAACCTGCAGAGCTGCAAGCCGCTGACGCAGGAAAATTACATTTTATAGAGATGATGGATGCAAGCAATACTGCGCTCGGGACAAACTGACTCCCTGTACGCATCTATTAAAAACACACAAACACCGCACCGTCTATTAAACACACACATCACCATTAGGGAGGAGAAGAAGAAAAAAAAAAAAAAGGCAGAGACGCTTTTCAATCAAACACACCTACCACACACTGAGCTCAATTACTGAGCGGATTGCTGATGCTGTGGATGTGTGACTCGAGAGAGCTACAGCTGCATCCAGGGGAGCGGGGACAGGAGGGAGGGAGGGAGGGAGGATGTGGAAAGAAATACCGTACTGTGGTACTTGAAGAGAATTTTGCCTTAGGATAAGTATTTATTTATTTTTTTAAAATGTAGATGTGTTCAAAACAGATTTGCTGAACAAAAGAAACCTGCTTGGAGAAAACAAGTGCATTGCCATTACATGTTGAGATACAAGTCGAAAAATGGTTTACAAGGTGGGAACCTGGTTAAGGAAGAGTGTTCCAGATCACTGTGTGACACGTCCAAATCCCACTGCATTGTGGAAAAACATGATTGTTTAATTAGCACTAATGTTTACTATCTGATTTGTCTCAAGCAGTTGTGTATATTCTTACGGGATGATTAAAAACTACAAAAAAAAAAGTATCTAATATGCATCAAAATGCTGTGTAACTTGCGTTATTGCTGTTGCTTTAAATGTCGTGTCTCATACAAATCGAGTATCTTTTTGCTTTCAGATCATCTTGGTCGGTGCAACACGGCCAAACTCCAGTCCAGTAGGTGGCAGTAATGCACCAACAGCCTATGTTTTAAATTAGAAGTCGTCGTCGTGATGTTCTTGCAAACCGTGGAGGATGGCAAATGGTGAACTAAAGTTTGAATCGGAATCGGGTTGCGTTTTCTGCAGAGACAGTGGTTCACTTTTAAGCACCATCTAGTTTAGAGAAATTTTGAACCGTTTGAAAGTTCATCTGAAAGTGTGAATCGCAAACCGACCGATCTTTTCAATTAACTGAATTGATCGACAAAAGCACAACTTTTTTTCACATCACTAATGATAAAAGTAGTGTTTAATGTTTGAATGGTTTGCTGAACAGCATGTTCGTTTGGTTTCCTTTCATCCTTTTTCTGCAGGCTCAATAAGACTTCAACTTGTATCAAGATCAAATATCGATTTTTTTGCTTTGCAATTAAGAAAAAAAAAATACTGAACATACTTAAAGCTATACTGATGTACAAACTTTGATTTCCTTTTTTACTAGGGTTTAGAAGTCACAGCCCACATGGATTAGCGAAGGGACTAGCTTTAACTTTGAGGAACCTGTCGGTTTCCACCATTTGTGGGGTCACCACTTGTGAACACACGGGTATAATTTCTAGGCCCCGTGGAGGGGGAGGGCCTTGGGGGGGTCGGGTTGTGGTATCTGTAGACGAGCAAATGGCATCCGGACCACAATCAATAAGACGAAGGGTTCATGTGTCACAACAGTTGTTGTTGGAAGTCCTGCAGAAGTACAAACTAACTAGGTTACTACTTGGTGTAATCGGGACTCTCTTTAGTGAAAAACCAGTTGGACTGTGTCAGGTCTCCAATCATACTTGTTGGCAGTGGACTAACTATCAAAAGAACAAGATCAGTTCTCTGCCCCTCCGGGGTCCTTGAGCAACAAACCTAAACCCTGACCTGATCAATATCCAAAGTTTCATTAACAGAATTTCTGTTCTCTGGCCCCCATCTGGTGCAATGATAAAGCGCTCGCCCATCATCCAGAGACCGCTAGTTAGATTCCTGAGTGATGCCGATACCTCTCGCAGCCGGGGGCCTAGAGGGAGCTGATTGGCTGAGTTCTCTCAGCAGGGTGGGATGGGAGGCATTTGGTGCTTTCACAGGAGCTTAGCGCCCTCACCAGGATAGTGTTCCTGGAGCAGATAGGGTTAAGGACTTTGATCAACTGCTCAACCAGAGCTTTTGAGAGCGTTAAGGAGCTTGAACCCTGACTTTCCGATCAGTAAGTCAGAGCCTTAACCGTTTGAGCCACCACTGGTCCTAATCTCCATGAATAAAACTCACTGTTCCATAGAACTGAGGAGAGCATGCTGAGGTGGGCTACAAGGATTCCTTGAGAGACAGGTCCACTGGACAGACATACCAGGGCAGACTTGAGACTCATTTAAAGGGTTACTGACCAAGCACAGAAGTCTGGTAATGTCAGAAGTCTTTGCGCAACAAAGGTAGGAGTTGGTGAGAATGCCACAATTATTTGCCAAGAAATGGATCACATCTTGTTGAGTATAATAAGAGGAAGCAAAATAACTCCAGACTCAAGACTTCCGGAGTCTTCTGGACTCCTGCTTGCTACCGACTGGCCTGCCTCATGCTGCTCTTGCTTGCTTGCCCTGTTCATTGCTTTACTAAAACAAATGCGCTAGTTCACTTGTCACTTGCCTAACACCATGATTGGTGGAGTGTTTTTTTTTTTTTTTTTTATAGGAAGGTTGAAGAGTGTGTGGACACCAGACGATCTCAACCAGCTGTGCTTTCCAAAACCATGGTCATAGTATGGAGGTGATATCACAGCCCTAGTTCAGGACAAAGGCCCCCCCATCATTCAAGGCTGGTAGTGCCTTGCTGGCCTCAAATGAATCAGTAAAACCATCAACAACAAGGGTGACAAGGATTCTGTGGACAATTGACCACCACACCTTTATCTATCATTTCTTTGTGGGTTGCTGCTTCTATATTTGAGAATTACGTGGCCCGAAATCTGTTCGCGCATGACAGACATGCACATTGTGTCCCAAGGTCGGTAGGAAAGACCTCTAGCCCAAACAACACTTTTGGGTTGAACTGGAATGCACCCCAGGGTCTCCTTGTCCAACATCAGCGCCTGAGCTGAAGAACACACTTAGGGCTGAATGAGATTATCTCAACTGCCACGTTATTACGTCTAGAGGAAAGGCTGGAGGTTTTAATAAACCAAAAAGAAATGGTGAACTAAAGTTTGAATCGGGAAAAAAAAAGAAAAAAAAAAAAAGAGGCGGGGTTTGGGGTAGAAAACTGGCTTAGTGATTTGGCACTCATCACTAGCATGTTCCTCCCTGTTCTTGGGTGGTTTTTAACTCACAGTCCAAAAGTCATGCGGTGAGATTTGGTTGTGATTCAAAACCTGCCAATACTGGGTGATGGGTTTTGCACCACATCCAAGAAGTGTCCCACCTTGTGTCCCCAGTTCCCTAAACAGGAAAAGCGGCATAGAGAAGGATAGATGGATGGATGGCTGAAGGTGTGACTGCTCAGGTGTCCACATACTTTTGCACATATAGTCTGAGACACGGTTGAAAAATAAAGTTAATAGTGTAGTTTTGTTGTTAATAATAACAACAAAACTTAAACATTACAACGCACAGTGGTTCAATTTATTGCAATATAAATATATAGTCATAATGCACGGCCCTACCTTACACACACATACTGAACACACATACACACACACTTTACCTGGTGTGTCGGTTCGGCGATCGTAGGCGGCGATTCTTCACACACCGCCAAACTCCGGACTAATTTTACTTTTGCGTTTGACTGGAGGAGAATAAAGAGCTGCTCAGCTATTGTTGCCGTGAAAAAACAGTTCAACAGTGTAAACTCTGCACTTCTCGCCCACACAGAAAACAAAACAACCACCCAAAAAAAACAAAACAAAAAAAAACATGGAAAGTGATTTTCAGAGGTCAACGAGCCGAGCGGGGACGCTCCGCTTTAAGAGAGCGTCGGAGCGTCGCGCTGTTGTTACGCCGTCGCTGTCCGTCAACGTCTGAAAATCTGTTAGAAAGGTCAACAGGCACTACAAACACAACCGACAACATAACAATGACGCTGTCAAGACCAAACACATCAAACGCGACGGTGTAACGATGTAAAAACAAACACTATAAGAGCAAGACAAACACAAGAAGCGGGGGATAAAAATATATTAAACAAATCACTAGACAAGAGACTGAAAGCTCGTCTGTACACAAAACAACATCACTAAAGCGAGGAGGAGGGGGGGGAAGGTAGAGCTGCACAGACTTGAACTCTTCACGAACAAACCCAAAATGCATGACAACAGCACAAAGAAGCATGCGTTCAAGATCCAAGATGCACAGCAATGATGCGAACGACGCGACCACGCTTGGTGGAGACGGTCTCCGGAATGTACGCCTTGTGCCCAGGAAAAATCCCCCCCCCAAAAGCGCATTTGTTTTTTCGCCGTCGCCTTCATTAAAGCGCCATTAAAACGCACTAATGAAGGTAATTCGCCGACATGACGGGTTGCTTTTTATATACTCGGGAGGATGTTTTTCTCCACCAAGCGCTGCTGCTGCTCCTTCTTCTGTCTCATGAGTTCTTGAATTTTTTATTTAGTAAGCCCTAAAAGGCCAGAGCATTTAACAATTTTTGGTTTTTCAGCACATTATGCATATTAAAAAATAAAAAAAAATAAATAAATAAAAAAAAAAAATAAATAAAAAACTCAGCATGACTTTAACTGCTGGCCAAAGTCCTGCTGTGGCCCTTCATTACTGAGAATGAACCCTCTGCACCTCATTAACAATTATTTTGGCCGAGATAAAAGCCTGATCAGTGTGCAAAACTAGCCTGAGATTACAAATGGAGTCATTAGTCACTCAGTCGCCGCAGGAGCGTGCATGAGACGGTGGTACGATACCTTGGAGCGCCTCATCGGCTGTCCCGCTGTGGTGGACGGCTGCGGGGACAACGAGGCACCGTTTTACAGTTAGATAATAAGCACAGGCAAGGTTCTTTCACATCAGCAAGAAAAAGGAAATAAGACATCTCAAGACATGATTTTTTTTTTTCTCTCATCAACCACATTAGGATTAGCTCAAAGGAGGTAAATAAACTGCCATTAGAGTTGAGTCATCTGAACATGAGCTTAACAACAGGTGGAACAAGAGGCATTTCTACATCTAAGTTTTTTCCCCACGTTGGGTAACTTAAATAAAAATAAAAGTTTCCGACATTAAAACTGAACCAAGTACAGCTGCGCAGTTATTGAGACGTAAACGGTTATTGAGACTTAAACTACTGTTTAGTAACAAATCCAAACACAAAGGCTGGGGAACAAAGCAAGAAATATTCAAACTTACAGATTTACAAAAGTTACACATAAAATCGAATGAAAATAGAAACATGAAAATATAATGTGTGATATATTTTGGTAAATTTGGTTACTCCATCACATATTTTTACATTTTTATTTATTTATTGTTTTTAAATGGGAAATTCCTCATCTTCAGTTTCATTGTATTCTTCCACCGCAGGTATCACTAAATGGCAGTCCGGATCTGGACCGAGTGACCGTTCTATTCGGACCCTGATGCTTTTCTGATAAATGAGAATAATTTATACACCAGTAATCTAGCACTTTCTTTCCTTGCTGTGGGCGTGGCTATATGCGTCACTCAACAGAACCAATCAACGTAATAAAGGAAAGTAGACTAAAGACGAATGGACGGATCAACGTTTGTTTATTTTTCCTGCATGAAGTTTAAAAGCAGTTTGTCTCACGTGTTCTGAAACCGTAATGATGATAAAGAGCAGTGATGTGAGGCGCCACTATAAGGTAAAACACGGGTCGTTAGAGCAAAAACATATCAGCTTTGGAATCTGATTAGTAGAGATGGGAGAATAAAATTATTGGTTCAGTTACAGATCTTGATTCTTTTGTGTGGAAAAATCCATGTATCCCGACACTTATCCAAAATGGATTTAATTAGACTTTAATTGAACATGTGTGTTTGTTAACCCGGTGTAATGCCTCTATAATCCTGCATGTTAAACTGTTCACAAACTAGCAGGCAGCACAGTGTCCGTGGTCGGGGACAATTATTTGCCAAGTTTGTTCAGAACTGTAAAAAAATCTGGAAAAAATATTGTATAAAACATTGATTTTTATAAAATCGACACACAGGTATCGCGATAATATCGTATCGGGTGAAATTTTTTTAGGCTTTTCCTAACTAATAGTCGAATGTGTTATGAATAATCAATCAGGCATGAATTATTATATAAATAATGATAACCAGGTCCATATTTCCCTCAGAGATAAAATCTTCTTTCAACATATTAACTGTGTATGTTTATCTTTATTAATTAAAATGGATGAAATCTTAGTTAATTTCACACACAGCACTGGTTGACTCAGCCCTCTTCTCTCTCAGACACACAGAGACGTATCTGAGAATACACCCCCTCCCCCCATCACCCCCACCCCACGGTTCAAGAAAGGAACGATCGGAGACGATATGCTGAGTGGACGTGTAAGGAACCTGGCTAAGCTAATTTTAGCATACAGCTGGGATGTCAAGGTTTAGCGCTACGTTCGAACACAAAACTTACCGGGTGATGCTTTTCTAATCTGTTAAAATTCCTAACAGCGATGAATCGATCATCATTTGAAAAAAATTGCAGTGGAATATTTCCGAAACGCAGGCAATACAGTGTGTTCGCACAACGGACGATCTGGCTTTGCTTTACAACATCACAAGTAGCTTTGTAGTGTAAAGTCTATTCATAAGTCTGTTTGTGCTACAGCTCCCCTTTCCGAACCAAATATCAAACCAAATTTTCCACCATGTATCTCACCTGCCAAAAAAAAAAAAAAAAAAAAAAAAAAGGAGTAGGAAATAACAATAAAGACACAAATAAAACAAAAAAAAGTTTACTCAGTCACCTTTTTCCACCTCATTTTTTTTAAATTTAAAGTATGGGTTTTGTCCGAATTGTCACAGAGAAAAATCTTATTTTTCCTGCTGCTGTTGCATCAGAGCACATTTGCATGGCGGGGAAAAAAAACAAACAAACAACAACAACAAAAAAAATCAATTCGAGCGTCGGTTTGTCTTCGCTTCTCCAGAATCGAGCCTCACGCTGTGAACTCGCATTGGAAATGAACCGACGTCTGCTCCGTGTCACTTGCTAGCGTGAATGCAGATTAAGCCGTGCCTTTCGCTAATGGCTTTCGACGTTTCCCGTCACGCAGCTTCATCCCTGACGCCTTCGTGTACAAGCTGGGATTCAGAGCGATAAAATAATAATAATAATATATAATAATAATAAATAAATAAAAACGGGGAAGTTGGTGCAGCAAAGGTCTAGCTTGAACGGAGTTTTACAGAGTTCCTGAAAGTGTCGACGCACAAAAGGAAAAAATTTTTTAAATAAAAAATAAATAATTATGATTAAAGATGCTTGGCACCGATCCTTGGCCATTACGTAACATGCAAGTGTTCATGGGCTGTACTTGGGGGCGGAGTTACAGCCGGCAAGAATTGTTTATTCACAGGTATGGTGGTATTCACCTGCAACGTTTTCTTTTCTTCGCACCGCGTGTGTGTGTGTGTGTGTGTGTGTGTGTGTGTGTGTGTGTACAACGCAGCCGGAATCGACTGGACGAAGGGGGTCATGACGAGAAAGAATGCAAAAGTATTGGAATGGAACCTGAAATCATTAAGCTCTTTTAGTTGTATAATTTAGTGCGTTAAATTACATTAGTGTTTGTATTTAAAACACAAAACATATTCGGTACATCCTTCATTATAAACGTGTGTGTGTTATAGGATGTAAAACTGTTCTCTGTATCTATATAGATCGTCCTGGATATGTGTGTGTGTGTGTGTGTGTGTGTGTGTTTGTAGTGAAGCACTACAGTAAGTAGGTTGTCGCAGTGACAGAAGGTGTGCCATGCGAGTGCATCAGTGAAGCAGCTAATTGGGAAAGACAGAAAGTGAGAGAAAGACAGCGAGATGAAGTTTGGCGCTCGTCCTCCCTCACGCTGCCAGTGACAGATGGCGGCAAAGTCACACACCCGTGTGCGCGCGCACACGCGCGGCCGTCCCATGACTTGGAATGACACGCAGGAAGTTTGCGGATAAGCCTGCGGGATTTCAGCTGCAGATATTCTGGCGCCCCGGGCCCCGGTTGGAGCCAATCGGACGGCAGCTGGGCCCGGGATCTGGCTCTGATTGGCTCGGAGCCGCGGCTCGCGCTGGATGGACTCACGCGGCGATCTGCTACATCTCTGCTGTTCGGTATCTCGGTGTAGTGCTGATTAATGCAGCCATTAAATCGCTGGTATAAAAACTATACAGAACATAGAAAAGTTTCTCTCACACACACGTTTTATTGTTGGAGACGTATCTGTTACTGCTCACCTGTGTTTGATTACTGAGGTCCGAGCAGCTCTGTTCTTTCACACCCTCGCTGTGTGTGTGCTCTTGGTGCTGCGTGTGTGTGGCGGTGTGATCGTGTGTGTGGGCGGGGCTGCGCGGTTTGGGAAGGCCGTCGCTCTCTAGGACTTTCATCGCGTCGCAGGGTCTTTCCTCCAGCGCGCCTTCAGACATTCTCATCGGAGCCGACGCCTAACACGCACGTACACACACACAACCTGCTGGCGCGCACACACACACACACACACACACACACACACACACAGAGAGAGAAAACAACAGGACAGAAGGTGGAGGAAAGTTAAATCAGTGTGATCTTAATAAGTTTGTGTGTGTAGATGTTTCATTCATCAAGACTATTATTTCTGAACACTGGCTTATCATTTTAGTTTGTGTGTGTGTTTACCGGCTGTGTTGAGGCAGTAACTCAGGGGGCAGTAGGACCCAGTTGCTTCCATGACCCTGTCACCAACCGTGGGGTCGGGTCACATGACCACGACCCTTGCACGCCTTCCGCATCGCCCTCACACACCTGTCTCAAACACACACAGGTCAGTGATTGCTTCCTTACTCAAGAATAGTTTTCTTAATTTCTTCATTCTGTGTGTGTGTGTGTGTGTGTGTGGACAGTAAAATGAATGAAAGGTTTCTGTTGTCTTGTGGAGGAGGAGAAAACTCCCTCCGTCTTTGAAAAGTGTCAAAGACAAAGAAGTGCAGCCGGCATGAATATATGAATAAATACATCTCACGCTGACAGGGGGAGAAGGGGAGGGAGAGAGATAGAGAGAGAGAGAGAGAGAGAGAGAGAGAGAGAGAGACGGAAAGAGATGGATGGAAAGATGAAAGGGAGAAAGCCAGAATAAAAGAATAAAATCTAAAAAAAAAAAAAAAAAAAAAGGACAAAAACAGACGAGAGTCAAAAGAGAGAAAAAAAAAAAGAACCAAAAAGAAAAGAAAGATAGAGAGAAGCTGAGAGAGACGAGCCGTAGAACAGGGCAGTGAGGAAGAGAAAAATGAAAATGATAAAAAGGCTGAGAGAGAAAGAGAGAGACTGAAAGAAAGAAAAGAGCAAAATACAGACGATGAAAGAGAGACACAAAGAGAGGCAGAGACAGAAAAGGAAAGGGGAAAAAAAAAAACTACCGAGATTGAGAGAAATACTGAGGATCAGTAGGAGACGGACAGAGAGAGAGAGAGAGAGAGAGAGAGAGAGAGAGAGAGCTAGAAACATTAAGATGGAGAAAATTTGGGAAATAAAAAGGTTGAAAAATTATTGTTTTAATAAGCAGGAGAGAGAGAGTCTGCAGTGTGTGTGTGTACACGTGTATTCTCGCCCCTGCTGTGTGCACTGGCGGCAGGTCTCGGGCCTGGCACCGACAACCTGCTGCAGTATTCCAGAGGTCAAACACACTGACCTCACTCACTCTCTCTCTCTCACACACACAGTAAATCCAACACAGGAGATGAGCATCACACACTCAGTGCGACAGCCTCACAGGTGGCGTCGATGACTAAGCAGGTGTTTGTGCCCCGACCTCACACACACACACACACACACACACACACACACACACACACACACACAGTAGGGGAGTTTGATAGGTTACATGCTCGGGGGGAGAGAGAGAGAAAGAGCTACAGGAATCACTCACACACTAATAACTCCCCTCAGTGTCCTTTATCTCTCTTTCTGTGTCTCTCTCTTTCTCGTGTGTGTGTGTGTTTCACTGCTAGAATAAATTCTACAGAGTCTGCAGGGGGTCAGAGGGCTAACTGTTAGCACAGTGCGCTAATCATGTGTTCAGCTGGAGGACAATCAGGACAGACAGACAGACAGACAGACAGAGAGAGAGAGAGACATAGCATCAAGGAACTCTTTCCCTCTCTGGCTCTCTCTCATATTTCAAACG
>JAQMYJ010000023.1:38261458-38278427 GCA_030014305.1 Clarias laeviceps | reverse complement strand
TTTTGCAGGGGTTTGTCATGTAATACAAAAATGTTTACACTAAATAAATATTGTTTATGATAAAAAATTACACGAAATATAAATATATATATAAAATGTATACTTTTTTTTTGCCTTATGTCTGTTTTAGAGACATGTTACAGGTCTTTGATAAAGATCTATTTGTTTTCCTTGGGAAAAGTGTTTCATATTCATACTAAAACATGTCTGTGTGTGTCAAAATCGTGATTAAAATCGAAATAGCTATATTGTTCAAGAAAATCGTGATTTGGTTTCTTTTGTCCATATCACACAGCCCTAGTGTGTATATGTTTGTGCCCTGCGATGGTTTGGCACCCCCTCCAGGGTGTACCCCGTCCCATGACCCAAGTCTCCTGGGATAGGCTTCAGGCCCCCCATGACCCTGTATACGTGATGAAGCAGTGTAGATAATGAGTGAGTGATGATCAGGAAAAAAAAAAAAAAAGTCATGTTCAAGGTGATGATCGGATTCTTCGTATGTTGGCGTAAAAAAACATTTCCCCTCCCCCTTCACTCATGATGTAATCGTTTCTCTTGTTGCTGCGCCGATTTACACATCCTGCAGCATCTAGAATACATCCCTCCGCCACACACTCTCTCACACACACACACACACACACACACACACCTTAAAAACGTGTGCCAAAAATATCGGCACCCATGCAATTTCTGTCAGAAAATGCAACCCTTCTCTCAGAAAATTGCTGCAGTTGCAAATGTTTTGGTACCCATGTTTATTTCTTAAAAAAAAAAAAAAAAAAAGAACAGCGAAGAAAAGTAAAATCTGATACAATTCCACACACAACCCAAACAAAAATGCACTGGACAAACAATCCTTAGCTGTAAAATTCATAAAATTATTGGCACCCTTAACTTAATATTTGGTAGCACCTCCCTTGGGCAAAAATAACTGAAATCAATCGCTTTCTCTAACCACGAGTTTCTTATACCTCTCTACTGGAATTTTGGACCACTCTTCTTTTGTCATTCAGATTTGAAGGATGTCTTCTCCCAACTGCTGTTTTGAGATCTCTCCACAGGTGTTCAATGGAATTCAGATCAGGACTCTCCAGCGCTTTGTTTGTAACCATTTCTGAGTGCTTTTTGTAGTGTGTTTCGGGTCATTGTCCGGCTTGAAGACCCATGACCTCCGGTGGAGACGCAGCTTTCTGACACGGTGTTGCACTTTTTGGTAATCATCAGATTTTTTGATACTGTTCACACAGTCAAGGCATCCAGTGCCAGAAGCAGGAAAGCAACCCCAAAACATCTTTGAAGCTCCACCATGTTTGACTGTCGGGACTGTCTTTTCTTTGAAGGCCTCATTTCTTTTTTCTGTAAACAGTGCCATGATGTGCTTTACCAAAATGCTCTACTTTTGTCTCAACTGTCCACAGTACGTTCTCCAAGAAGGATTGTGGATTTATTACACAACTCCAGTCCAACTCACATTTTGTGACCCGTGTCTTCCGATCAGCTTGAATTTGTTTGGAAATTAATCTGGTTTCTTTATCCACCATTCGAACAATCCTTAGCTGTAAAATTCATAAATTTTGCTCTACCGCTATCTTAGCTTGCTAAATTAAACAACGTTCGTTAAAATGCCTAAAACTAAAACGGTCGAAAGTGTGGCTATATTTCACAAGAAAGGCTTCAGACACTGCGATGTGCAGCAAATGTTTTACAGCAGTTGCGTGTAAAGGGGGAAACACGTCAAATCTAATGAAACATTTGAGGGCACACAGAATAAATTTAAAAGCAAAGGGAGGCACCGTGTTTGACAGCTTGCGGACAACAGCTGGCACTATCGGTGTGGATGACCTCAGCCCCAGTCATACCAACTGTAGCAAAAAGGAGTCCACCGATTATGATGACGACAGCAGCCTTTCCGCAGGTTAGTAGGAGGCTAATGTAATGTTAATTGCAAAATGCAATACCTTTGCAAAGGCTGAGCAAACACATATCTTTGTGTGCAGGCCTCATCTACACCATCTGAGAGGGTTTTTTTCCTGTGCAGGGCAATAAGTTAGGAAAGGTGTCGTATTTTGCCAGAAAAGGCAAATTTGGTGATATTTATGCAGAAGACTTGCTAAATTTTGAAGCGGTTTAGTTATTGTAGATGGGTTAGGTGGCTTATGTTTTGTTGTTTTTTGTATTTACTTATATATTCATATATACTTTAAACTTTTAATATATTGTTCAATTTTAAGCATTCAATTTTTTGTTCAATAAAAATGTATTCTTGAGTCATCCACCATCATTTTGTGGCTTAAAGTATCGGTTCAGGCACCGTTTTGGCACCGGTACCTTTTTAAAAGTATCAATTTGGCACCGGTATCGGGAAAAAAAAAAAAAAAAAAAACGTTACCCAACCCTATGCTTGAAAAGCAATTATTTCTTACAACTTTGACAAGGTGGCAATAATTTTGTTCAGTCCAATTTTGAGTTCTGTATAAATTTGATCACGTTTGACTTTCTTCTCTGTTTTTTTTGCAAACCAAAACAATGAGCACATGAATACCAAAACATTTGCAATTAAAAAAAAATGAGAGAAGTGTTGCATTTTCGGAAAGAATTGCAATATCATATTTTTGGCCATGGCTGTACTTTGATATCCTAAAATATTAGACGTGTATTTTTTTTTTAACATCACACAGACACACAAACACGTCACTTCAGGAGACATCAGAAGAGCAAGCTAAAGGGTCAGAGTTTGGGCGTTTCCACATTAGGCGTGATTGATTTGTACCGTGCCCAGGAATGATCGCTCCAACCTCCCCACTCCCCCGCTGACCTGCGTTCACATTATTATTTTCAAATACAGCGGATGCCATGATGCACTTTGTTGGCTTGTGAACCGCCATTAAACCGCCAAAGAGAAGATGAGAACGAGGAAGTGAATCTTCATGCAATGGCTAATATTATCAATATTGCGAAAAAAGAAAATGTCAAGAGTGACACTCCTGTGCCTTCCCCTACTCTATCAGCTGTCTAGGTCACAGGATAAAATTTGGCACATGGCACTAAGATTTCTGAGGAAACTAAACGCACGGATGACATCACGTCCACTTCTATGTTCGGGGTATGACTTCTGGATCTGATCTGTTCAAAAGTGTGCCATATCTTTTGGTTCTCCAGACCAGTTCCCTAACACACAACACTTGTGTTCTCACTGATCAAAACGAAATGGACTTTGGAGTCGAGACCTCTCAGGGGGCCCTAATGTGAAAATACCCTTATTCGAGTTAGGGCGTTATTACTAAGGGCGCTGGGATTGTTTCCGATAACACAATCGTCTCACTCTCGGGAACCGTGCCCGAGTCCGCTTGTAGAGGTGGTCTTGGGCACAATACATCATACTCGGAAATGGATCGAATCAGATAAAGTAAATGGTACCTAAACATGGAAGAAGCTCACCGTTTAGACATGACGTCACCATTGCCATCAGTCTCCTCTGACATCAGTGTGGACGTAGCATGTGTGCACCAGTCTCATCCTCTGACTTAAACAGCCATAGCTGATGAAGGAGGAAGCCATGCGAGAGCATCGCCCTTGACATGTTTTTCCAAAACAGCAGTGATATCAGGCAAAGCATGAAGATTAACTGCCTCGTTCTCTTCTTCTCTTGAGCTTAATGGCGGCTCACAAACATAGCCGGTATGTACGGAGAGGAAATATAATGTGGGGGGCCTAATGTGTAATTGTTACTCAACTTGTCACTAAATATTATTTAATATCTTTGTGATTGGGAAAGCTCTGAGCCAGAGAAACGAGCCAGGTGGTGGAGCAGGCCAGGGAGGCGGGGCTTATCTGTTCTAGAGCCCATCTGATTGGACGACGACACAAAATAACATGCCATAAATTTCCTCGCGAAAACTGACAACACAATGAAGCATATTGCCATTTGAAATCATGTTTTCCTGCTATATTAGAGGAAAAGTACAATGAAAAAAAAAAAAATTCAGGGCCATTTAAAACAGCTATCTTTGTGTGACCTTGATTTTTGTTTTTTTGCTGTTATTGTGTCAGAAGCGCAAACAGTGGCAGGAAAACCATGTCCAGACAGCAACTCAATCCCCTAAGGCTGGAATAATGTGTAAAAGCAAAACAATGATCAGTAAAACATTATTGTAAATATTATTACTGCTACTCAGAAACCCAGTTACTCACCTGTCTGACTGAAACCCAATAGTGAACTAGAATCCGTTCAGATTATAGTTACATTTTATTATAAACAATGAAAATGAGACATTTTTACAACAGCTACACGACTTGAGGTCAATAAAATGGCGTAAAAATGAGGAAAATAACGTAGAGAAAGACCCGGTTATTGGCCGAATCCTAATTCGTCGTGCTCAGGACAGGTATAGCGCTATACAGCGCGTGAACGCCATGACGTCACGCCCTAATGAGTGCACTGGATGAGTGAGCGCGAGGCGGTTTGGACAGCGCGAGCCTGTCTGTGTCGTTAGCATGATGCTAACACACTAAACCTGCCTCATTTTACTACAACAGTCTGGTTTTAAACACCAACCCGAATGGACGCGACCCCACTCAACCCACGGGCTGAAATAAACGTCACCATCATCACATATAAAACCCAACACACATCATTTATTTAATGCACGCGCTAATGGCGAAGCCGCTAACTCAGTTAGCCTACCAAGCTAACCGGTGCCTTTATAGTAACACAGTGTGTGTGTGTGTGTGTGTGTCGCAGACGAACATACACGCCTCGACACTGCGATTAAAACAGAACAAAAGCGAATCCTCACTCACCGGGATGAACGATAGAATGGGGAAATTTCCAGAAGAAAAAGGGAAAAGAAAACACTAATCAGCACAGCAGCAGCATGTAGAGGCTAACGGCTAACTGAGCAAGTCAGTCACAGCGCCGCAAAGGATGCTGGAAAAGAAAAAGGCGGGGGAAGAGGAGTGACCGGCACTCAGCGCAGCCAATCAGGTCACAGAATGATAATAATAATAACAATAGTAATGGTCTCATCGATCTCAATATCTATACCGCTTTATCATGTATGCTGCGTCACAGGGCACGAGGCGGGGTACATCCTGAGTGTGGTGTCAATCCATCGCAGGACACACACACACACACACACACACACTAATTTACACACTACGGGGCAACTTGGAAACACCAATTAGCCTAATCTGCATGTTTTTGGACTATGGGATGAAACCCACCAAGCACAGGGGGAACATACCAATATTTTCGTACATAGATCCGAAACTTGTTTTCTTTAAAGAATCATATTTAAATTATTTTAAAACATGTAAAATGAATTGGTGGATGGTGTTATTTGAGGCAGGATTCTATTTTTTCTATTGTTTTTTATTTATTTATTTATTATTATTATTATTATTATTTGTATATAATGTAAATTTTATGGCCAAAATGTTTCCATATTTTCCATACTGTAAAAAAATATTTGTATATTCTTATTTCATATTTTATATTACTTATTTGAATATTTTTTTCATACTCTATTTTTCTTTTTTATTATTATATTTTTATTTAGCGTTCTTTATTTAGAATACTCTATTAGTCTTTTAATTTTTAGGTCATGGTCAGATGTTAAAACATTTCACCGCATATCGAACTGTATATGACTGTGTATATGACAAATTAAATTTGAATTTGAATAAAATCCACCCTATCTATCTATCTATCTATCTATCTATCTATCTATCTATCGATCTATCTATCTATCTATTTATGTGTTTATTCATATAGTGCCTTATGTAACACAAGGTCGCTTTACTAGATAGATAGATAGATAGATAGATAGATACCTAATTGATCATGGAGAAAATTCCCATACAATAACACACTGGTAATTTACCAGTTATTCTCTCTCTCTATCTATCTATCTATAAAGTAAAGTGACCTCGAGTTACAAAAGGCATTATATGAATACATTTCTAAAATAAATAGATAGATAGATAGAGAGATAGATAGATCGATAGATAGAGAGATAGATGGATAGATAGATAGATAGATAGATGGATGGATAGATAGATAGATATGTACCTAGTATTGGAATTTCCTTCGGGATCAATAAGTTATCTATCAATCTCTCGCCCACTCACTTTATCTCTTTCTATCTTTCGATTAATTTATTCATTCATTAAAATAACGCATTCTCAAACACAGAAAATCACTTTAATAGGTACATACCATACAATATCTATTACTTTACCAATCAGTAAATCTATATATCAATCTATCTATCTAGTGATGTGACCTTGTAGATAGATAGATAAATAAATGGATAAATACATTGATAGATTTATCTATGTACTTATGTAATTCGTTATTTTATACCATCCAACACACACACAGACAGACAGACAGATCCTGTAACAGATTTCGGCTCGTACAGCTTGTGTCGCGTGGTTATGACGTCACCGCTACGTCACATTGCCGGGAAACGTTCGAACGCGCGCGCGCGGCCCGAACAAACCTTCGAGTTAATCTGTACACGAAACAGTGCTTTAGTTTATAATAATCACTGCTACAGTACATTTATATACACACACACACACACACACGCTGTAGTGTGTCAGTCTGTGTACAGTCTCGGTTTGAGGTTATTCGGTTATTCTATACCTGGAGGATGATGAGAGGTCGCGGTGCAGGCGGGACGGAGGAGCTGCTGGATCTGCCCGAGAGACTGGAGAGGAGACTTCTGCAGTTTCAGCGTGACGGGGTTCAGTTCGCGCTCTCCAGGGCTGGAAGGTGTGTGTATGTGAGAGAGAGAGAATATAAACATGAGTTAGACGTGTGTTAGACACTGCACACGTGACTGTAGTGTCTGAGAGCGAACGTGTGAAGAGTGTCAATGTGTAAAGGTTTGTCTTTTTGTTTTGTCCTCACTCATGTGAAAGCTCTTCATTTTCAGGGGAAAGTAAGTTGCGCCTATTAGAACACTCCACGTGACGCGGTGGATTAATTTGCATACATATTGAGCAAGGAACGTTTTGACTGCATTCACATTACAGCGGACCCTTGGATTGCGAGTAACTTGGTCTGCGAGCATCAGCAAAACATTTTAAATAAATTTATTAATAAACTTAATAAACGAGCGAGGTCTCGATATACGAGTACTGTACTACGTCTGCGCTTTGTCTTCCGAGTGTCACATGATCACAACTGATGCGCGCATCTACTGTTTACTATGACATTGTGACTACGTTTGTGTGTGTGTGTGTGTGTGTGTGTGTGTGTGTTGAAGCAAAACCAAGTGTCATTAGAGAGGTTCCTTGTTAAAGATCCAGAGTCTCTCTCTCTGTAAGAAAGTCGAGATTCCGTTAGTGCGCGTGAGTGACATTGGAGAATGAAATCACTGCTGTAAAGTAAAAATACAACAAATTAACCTGCACCGATTCTTTGAACAGGATCGTGACAGGGCAGTGTGTCCGTTAGACTATGTGTGTGTGTGTGTGTGTGTGTGTGTGTGTGTGTGTGTGAAAGTCGTCCTACTCAGGAGCTCCCGCCCCTCCTTGTCTCGCAAGATCAGACATCGGTACGTCTTTGCTCGCACTTTCCGGGTTTAAACATGTCACATTTATTGCGAGCACTTGTTCAATTGAAACAATGGGTATGATTTTATTTAAAATATATATATAAAAAATCTGCTTGGGGTTTTGGTCTGGTTGGCGAGTGCCCTATGCCTGCCTGAGCAGAGGCAGAAATTCGCACTAATTCCAATCTGCTCGTTCTCATCCAAGTCACGTGACCACAGATCGGGTCACGAATTTTCGCCTTATGAACTGAAATTTAGCAAAAAAAATTTTTTCCTCAGCATAAAAAGCATTTTCAGCATACACGATAACGAACTGTGATGAAATTGCGTGTACATCTGGGAGCCGGTCAGAACTTGTTTGCATCAGTGGAAAGCCAAGCGAAAAGAGTTTACTTTTTTTTTTTTCTTTTTTTTTTTTTTAGCAATTTTGTGCAAGATTTAGTAAATACAAAGCGCTATGGGTCTCAAGAATGTTAGCATGGACGGTAACAAGAAGTAAACTGAGCCGCTTTCAGGTTTTTAAAGCAGCTGGTGCCAAGAGGAATCATAAATTAAGGTTTTATTTTATATTTTACACCTCTTTTCTAAGTGTTTTGATATAATATGAAATATGATTATAGTGTTGGAATTTGGTAATATTGGTAATATTTTTGAGTGGCTGGGACGGATTATCTGCATTTACATTATTTCCTGTGGGAAAATGCGTTTTACAATCCGGAACGGATTAAATTCAAATGCAGAGGTACTGTTGTATTTATTTTAACCCAGATCCGGGTAAAACATGGCATATTTAATATAAGCACTCGTTCTTTTCAAACAACAGGTACAATTTTAGGCAAAAAAATTATAAAATCTGCAGCGAGCACTTTCAGTTTTTTACTTTCAGTACTGACTCAGAATTTTCAACTTCGCCTGAAAAAAAAAAAAAAAACGGATGACGGCAGGAAGAAAAACGTTACTTTGTGGTTTGTACTTTTGCAGCACATTTTTGTATTTGATTGTCCATGTTCCAAAGTGTGGCAAACTATGACTGACAGAAACTAATCACGTAAACTCCAGCATTTGCATTTGGCTTAATTTTTCACATTTTTAAAAAAGAAAACTAATACATTTTCTCTTAACATAAAATTCCTGGATTTTCTTTTTGGTGAGCAAAACAAGTTAAAACTCCAATCCATAAAAATACCTCCATCACCAGGAGAAGACGCAGCTGTTTCTAACAAGAGGAAGTGTAAGGAAGCTGAATAATAACCATAAAAATAAGATATAATAGGATATTATATAATAAGAAGGTAAGGTTTTAAAGGTGAGGCGGAAGGTTAACGCTACGTTGGCCTTCAGCCGGCCGAATTGTTGCTAAGACACATGTAGCATGCCACGCCTTAGCATGCCACGGCCGTTACGAAGCCCTGACACTGGAGACTCCTTCCATGGAATGTTACTGTACAGAAATACCAACAGAGAGCTTTTTTTTTTTTTTTTCCTTTTTGCCTTTAGTACTTTTTATCCGGCGTCTTCACTATCGCCAGTTACCATAGAAACGAGTGCCTGAGCGTCGCATCTTTAAGTCAAGGCGATTGTTTAGTGATTAAAAGCGAGCAGGCGAGGTAATTTACTCCGGCTCCGGGTCGATGTGAAGCCGGGTCGGAGCAGTCAGGAGCAGATAGTGTCGATGAAAGCTGATCTATAGCGCGGCTCAAGGAAGCCGTGTTCTCTGGGAACGAGGGTCAGACAGTTAATTAACGCCGCGTTCAGAGGGACCTCGCACGCGCCTCCCGCCCCCCAGGGAACGGTCCAGCGCTCCTAGTGAGATAAAGAGGAGGAACCCTGCTTAATGAGTGCTGTCTAATTTCATTTGATCCTTCTAGTGAAGGAGTTCTGATTGTCAGGGACGACCCTGGAAGTCCTATTTAACTCGAATAAAACATTAAAAAAAAAAAAAAAATTTTTGAGAATTGATTTCATTCACAACCTTGAGTACGTTTTAGAGAGTTTGTTATTTTTTTCCCTATGCATTTGCACACTGTTCTCACACGACAGCTTTGCCTAACCTTAGTGCTCATTAGGTGTTGTGTAGAAATGATATCCTTATTAAAATGTACAGTTTGCTCTTAACGACACTTATTCAAAGTTTTAATTTAATAATTAACACCTGAGCTTCCTGTGCATTTTAAAAAATAATTAAAAACTTTTTCTCCATTATTAATTTTTTCAGAATCATTAGAATTTCAGACTCTTTCGGCCTGTTATAACGATGATTACCCATAATGCCATCTGACTGCCTTTAGACCTCCCTCTAGTGATCATCATGTCCTTAAATCCCTACAATAAGCCAAGTCCCTGCCCTATGCAATTGTGTTCTCGTGTGCTACAGGTTCGTATAGTTTGCATAGTTATGTAAAAAATAAACATCATCTTTCCTTGTTATATCAAAATCTACATTTAAATTTTACCTTTCGTGAGTGAACGCTGTTCATGTATCTGCTTAAAGTTCAAGGGGGTCAATACTTTTGCAAGTAATGTACTTTAAGACAAATCTATAGGGTATAAATGAATGTATTAATCTGTTACACTTTACAGTGCAGTTTTCAATAAGGGTATCTCTTTTGTTTTACTTATTTATTTATTTGTTGATTTTGTCATACTTATTTAAATCGGTATCGCTCAGCTATTTTCATATTAGTAGTCGCTACGGCAACGTGCGCCGCTTCCCAGACGTCTGATTGGATCGTGGTTGTGTTACAATTTGATTCGTTTCTGTAATCACGGTGTAGAGCTGCACATCTCTAAACACTCCTCCTCGTAGCTCAAAAAAAACAAAATAGTTATAACTTGAAGGCGTAAGATATAAAAAAAAAAAAGATTCTTTTCCCTTCGTCATTTCGTACTCGATTTGTTTAAAGTGATTGATTTATGCTCGCTTTTCATGTTAATTAGCCACGGAGACGCGAGCACCGGAGACCCGGAGATCATGTGATTTTTATTCCATGCGTTTGGCCTGTAGGGGGAAAAGCGAGCCTGCTTGGTTTCTCTCCTCCACACTCGTAATAAATGATGCATTAGTCTAATTATATTACTGAAACGTCAGAGTATCTGCTCTGTTTATTGTTATTACCCCTGACTGTTTATACAGTCGAAGAGAAAAAAAAAAAACCTTAAAAGCGATAGTTTCGCCTCTCGGCTGCTCGCGACATAAATCCATCCTCTCGTTAATTCCGACGAGGTGTTCGAAGAAGCCAAAAACACTCCAAGCGAGGTTTTAGCGAGCTCCTCTGAGACCCGAGCCGCCGCCTGGCTCCTTTTTTGCCTCCATCATAACGTTTACGCAGCCGAACGACGGCTTCATTACCAATGGAAGTCAGCGAATCCCCAAATTAAAAGTGTTAATGGTATAAATTTGCTCTGGCTTGATGATGCAGCGTCGAGGCATTAAAATCAATGAGGTGCAGTAGGACTAGACTTATTAGACATTCCTGCTTTGGGCTAGAAACAGAAAAAAGAGAAGCTGCAATAAGTCCTGTCCT
Organism: Clarias laeviceps; assembly: GCA_030014305.1. Taxonomy (NCBI): domain Eukaryota; kingdom Metazoa; phylum Chordata; class Actinopteri; order Siluriformes; family Clariidae; genus Clarias; species Clarias laeviceps. The sequence continues at coordinate 38,267,338 of JAQMYJ010000023.1, read as the reverse complement.
TTTCAGAAGAACATTTCAGCTGCTGTCGGTGTGTGTACCCCTCAGAATTCATTCACTGCTCAGTTTGATTTGAAAGGAAACTGCTGAGCTCGACACTGACTTTCTGAGTGTTTGAAATTCAGAGTAAGAAGCCGTACACGCTCCTAACTTTGCAAAAGAAATATATCACATCCAGACTTTTCTGAAGAGCGCAGACAGACCCAGATGAAATTTTTGACTGAAATATATCCTTCCAACAAATATTCACCAGTACAATCATATTAAAGTGATATCATGCGACAGGGAGTGTTGTCGTAAGGAATATCAACACGGGTTGGATGAGGTCGTAGGTACGACGGCGCAGAGTGAGTGTCGAAAGCATCACAGCTGTTCTGATATTCATTACGACATCACGATTTGTTTGTTTCTTTATTTCACCAGTTATTTTGCTTTGCCAACACGTCTTTTCGCGACTGGTGGAACAAACGAACTAGCCGTTGACTGACAGTTAGCGAGCGACAGTGTAATTAACGCAGGTGAAAGGAGTTTTAAATTCTTAACAGTACTATGTAGCCAAAACCTGGAGATGGGGGGACAGTCCTGTAAATCAGGGTGGGTGGGTCCTGGAATAGTTCAGTGGTTAAGCACTGGACTACGGTTCGGAAGGTCCCAGGTTCAAATCCCACGACTGCCAAGTTGTCCCTTTTGGGCCCTTAACCCCCATCTGTGCACATGTATAATGAAATACAAATCGTTCTGAAGAAATGTACTCTCAAATGTACAGGTAGTTCCCGACTTCCGAACAAGTTCCATTCCGGGAGCACGTTCGTAAGTCGGATTTGTTCTCAAGTCTGAAAAAGTGAGTCTTGTATACCTTTGACACAAATATTAGGTGTTAGGTGATCGCCGGTATCGATCCATGGTGATTTCCTGCCCATGGCTTCATCAGCTTCGTCCGATTTACAAATAACGGAGCGAACGCTTTTCTGTTGCGCCACTTGGGATCCTGTGAGCAATCGGCACAGAATCAGCTCTATGCGAGACAGCAAGTTAAAACCGGCTGATTCCCGTAACTGGTCAATCAAGCTGCGCATCTTCAGAGTGGAAATATATAATACATACTTTAAGTGGATCATTTAGTGTGTGTGGATTGGGGGGCATGGGGGGGGTATTTAACAGTCAGAAAGGGGATTTGATGGAAAACTAGACTTTTCCGTAAAATCTGTTTCGTACGTCTGTTACGTCCCACCCAAAGTAGATATTGTTATTATTATTACAGCACACCCTGAAGGGTACACTTTTTTATCTGATTATAGTTACATCTATCGCTATGGCTCCTTAAACTATTCTTGACGTGAATAAGAGAAAGCCCAGCTTGTTACTGAGAGACACCAAAGACTCCTCCCACAAATGCTGTCACCTCCTCCAACCGCCATAAAAGTCCCGGTGGAAGTCGTTGCTATAGAAACGATAAAATATTCGGAAAAAGAGCCGTAATACCATTAATGTAACTACAGTCAGAGTGTCTCTTATAGAAAGTGCCAGGTTCTGACCAATCAGCATTAAGAATTCAACAGCGCTGTGATCTAAGCATAAAACTGATATAAATATGTTATTTTATTTTTTTTTCCTAAAAGAATATAATTTTCCATTGGAGATATTTTGACGTTCTCGTTTACTCTTGTTTTCTCCATCTCTCTCTTCATTTGTGAAGCGCTTTCTTTCCACTCTCGGGGACGAAGCCTCATCGCGAACAGACGGAGAGAGAGAAGCCGGTAAACTATTCTTAGCTCTGCAGTCTCTTCTGCAATCCCTTCTCCTCCGTTTTATCATCTGTCCATCACGTGTACGCGGTCTTCTCAGTTGGACTAGTACGCGTTGCCGTATAAATAAATAAATAAATAAATAGATCGTCTGCGAAAGGGTGTAAATGAGACGGCGCTCAGAGATGAGACGTACGCCCGCCTGGAATCCACCCTGCTGATTGCAAGCTGAACCGCGACGCCGCAAGTGCTGCGGGACACCAGATTAGCATACTCCGTGCTGACACAATTACGGCGCTTAATGAGCCCTGAACGCCACTCGCCGCATTAACCTGCCACCGTAGGACGTTTCCTACCCCTCTGCCACCATCCAGCAGCAAAGATACGTGTCTGTCTTCATATCCAGCATTCTCACGGGGAGTTATCGATCCACAGGGGCAGACGGTCAACGAGAGCGTTTATAATCGTGTTGTTAACTGTGCCATGAAGGAAATGTTAGAGATTATTTAAGATGATGTCGCCTTAATTCAATTCAGTACTTGATCAGAGATACAGGTGCCATCTTTATTTTACTGGTATCATCTTTGTCCTAAGTGTGTGAGAGGAATAAACCCCAGAGACTGTGTCGCAGGGCAGCTCAACAAAGCCAGACGGAAGTGCTATCCGCCGTCTTCCGCATACATGATCTGACAGACACCAGCGATTGGTTTAGTGATTGCCCAGTGTGTATGACAAGCCCTGAGATGGACTCATTAGGATAACCCAGGATCTCATGCCTCTCTCTCAAGATCTGTCCATTTCCAGACTTGTCCTGAGGCCACATCATCTGCAGATCTCTACTGTACCATAGTTAAAGGGGAGGTAATGAGAAGTGGTTGGTCCAGTTGGAACGCTGGACTTGTTTTTCCTCGCGTCCTCCTACTGGTGGATTTTAGACCTGCGCTGTAGCGTTGTCCTCATCCTCAGACCTTTTAAATTCATTAAAAACACTACGAGAGCTTTGTTTTCAGCTGGATTTGTTCATCAAATCGGCCACTGGTGAGCGTCCCGCTAGCAGAAAAAAAAACATACAACAAACACCATGACTTTTAACACAATAGTTTGATTTATTTGATATTTCAATTCATTTCACGTTTTAGAGATCCAACCTACTAACCCTCCGCTCCATCCTACCCATATGAGAAGATTAAGACAAACTTAAAAAAGCAAAACAAATATCATTAGGAACTAAACACTATTTGGTGTTTGTTAGAGCACTTAGTCCTTATAAACCAGAGCATTTTTATAGCGCATTACTATCAGCCAAAACAAGGTATTGCTCCTAAAAGGTGTCTCACCTACAGTGGCGTGAAAAAGTGTTTGCCCCCTTACTGATTTCTTATTTCTTTGCATGTTTGTCACACTTTAATGTTTCAGATCATCAAACAAATTTAAATATTAGTCAAAGATAACACAAGTAAACACATCATACAGTTTTTAAATGCAGTTTTTATTATTAAGGGAAAACAAAATCCAAAACTACATAGCCCTGGGTGAAAAAGTGTTGGACCCCTATACCTAATAACTGGTTTGGCGACCCTTAGCAGCAACACATCACAAATCAAGCGTTTTCGATAACTTGCAATGAGTCTGTTACAGCGCTGTGGAGGAATTTTGGCCCGCTAATCTTTGCAGAATTGTTGTAATTCAGCCACATTGAAGGGTTTTCGAGCATGAACCGCCTTTTTTCTTCCTGCAGGCGATAAGGTCTCTCAACCACGCCACCACACAGGACTAATACATTTTTCAAAACATCCACAATCATGGATGTTGGCATTGACTCTCGCACTCATCCTGGACACTCAGGGACACTTATGGACACATTCATGCACACTTTATATTTGTTTCATTCTTGGATCATCCACACAAGTCACTTTAATAATAAATCACTTTCATGCATATTTGCACACCCACCAGTCATTTTTCTTTATTTATACAAAAAGTTACATTTTTTCTATATTTCTATAGCACAGAATATTTTTCTTATCTATTTTTATTTGTACATAAATATGCTTACTCTCTTTTTACATAGCTAAATTTTATTATTTTTTTATAAAAAAAAATTTTCTACTGTATTTCTTTTTTTATTCATATTTATTTCTTATAAATAAGCTTTTACTTTTAAAGTCTCTGGAAGTCGTGTAAGCATTTCACTGCATATCGTACTGTGTATGACTGTGTATGTGACAAATAAAATTAGAATTTGAAAAATAAGATTTAGATTTTTAAGCTCATGCCACAGCATCTCGATCGGATTCAGGTCAAACACTTTTTCACCCAGGGCTATGTACTTTTGGATTTTGTTTTCCCTTAATAATAAAAACCTTCAATGAAAAACTGCATGATGTGTTTACTTGTGTTATCTTTGACTAATATTTAAATTAGTTTGATGATCTGAAACATTAAAGTGTGACAAACATGCAAAACAATAAGAAATCAGTAAGGGGGCAAACACTTTTTCACACCACTGTAGATGTAAATGTTGGCTGCATAAACGCTTGATCCGATCGTTTCTATCTTGTCGGAAATAACTGTGTAGTTCTTTCACGCCTCAGTTCGTTCACTCTGGTCTGAATCACTTCATGGGTTTGGGTTCTTTTCACTCAGAGAAGAATCTGATATAATGCGTCACCTCAAACCCTGTGAGAGCGTCATCTCCACTCGTAAGGGTGTAACAAGGAATCATCGTCGATGACTGAAATGGATAATCAGATAAGTCGACAATGAAACTTACTGTCGGTTAGTTGATGACGTCATCGTGTTTGATTCTCGCACGAGCTGTGAACGCTCTGACGTATGTGTCAGGATTACACACGATATGGCAAACACCTTCACGAGCAGGGAAAAAAAATCCCATAAGTGTTGGAACATTTCACTCAAAACAGCTGCCAGAATTAGAAGGAAAGACCTCGTGCTGGTGGGGGCGTGGCCAAGGACGCGAGAGTCAGGGGACGCGAGAGGAGTGGGAGGGGATTCACACCTGAAGAGAATGCGGATAATTAGCGACTGTGTGTTGCTGTGAGTCAGGTTTTTATTTCCAGTTCTCCTCATTTTTGTTGCTACTTTTGAACACTCGCACTCTCTCACCCACCCACACGCTCACACTCACACACGCGCTTTTATGCTCTGCTTATTTTTTCACATACACACACATACATTAATTAGCCATATCCACCTCAAGTGTGTGTGCTTTTGCCATTTACCTCACTCTCAGGCTCTTCACACTTCACTTCGCTTGACCACGCCCCCACCACTTGACCACGCCCCTTCACCACAACAGTTTTCCTAACATTTCAACTTAACTCCCGTAGTTACCATCCGCCATCTTTAAGCTTTAATTAATGATAATTTTTTATAGGTTATAATTTATTTAAGACATTTTTTTAATAAAGTATTCATCTTTATTATCTCGTTTGTTAGTTACCGCATGCACGAAACAATCTCAAGCTAAATTTAAGAGCTGATCGCTATATAAGGGCTATTGAGTACTTTTGCTATTGAGAAAGCCGATTAATCGGTTCAATAATCGATCAAAATAGTCATTAGTTGCGGCCTTAGTCAGATGTGTCTGCTGCAGGAGCAAAAAAAAAAAAAAAAAAGCATAGGGGAGACGTTTTCACGATGGAGGTTACCCTTTGCGAGTCGATCTCGGCTGCGCTGAGTGTTTAATACACTTCTTGCATTGATACAGGCAGATCATACAGTTTGAAAGTGAAGCACGGCTACAGCTGGATAACAACATGTTGATGCACAGGAGTCGCGGTGAATTAACCCTAGTGATCTGTGACTTTCTCATCAGCGCAAGATATTTCTGAGGATCCCTCAAGAACGTATATCCTGTTTTAGTTCAGTATGTTTTCGGATCGAGACTGTGTTTTTTTTTGGGGGGGGATCTCAGAATGCGATTACTGTGTTCACACGAGACTTTGCTGAAACGAACCACAGCAGAAGGGAAATCGAACCAGAGTTTTAATTTAAACAGATTAAAGCGTGTGAAAGCACAAGTCCTCTTGAGACCTGAATGTCCTCAATGAGGACATGACGTTTTTTTTCCCAACTTCATTGTCTATATATATATATATATATATATAGACAATGA